>LNAC01000094.1:2747339-3083440 GCA_002007465.1 Ailurus styani | reverse complement strand
GGGGGGGGGGTGTGGCGGGGGGCGGGGAGGTGTATGCGTGTGAGAGACGTTGCAGTCCAGGTCAGTGCTTTAAAAGCTAGCTTGGGAGCAGTCAGTTGAATAGTAGGTCCTCAGACGAAATAAATACACAGCTGGGTTTTGTTTTGTTTTTTTAATGGTACTATGCCAATGGAAAGTGTCGTTTAAAAGTATTTTTATACACTGCTAGTCTAAAGTTGTATTTCAGATTGTACCTGTTGTGACATAATAGCAAATGTAAAGAATTCTCTTTCCCTCCAATGTTTATAAGCCTTAGAGTTATTATTTTTAGTGTTCCTCCTGTTAAAATAGTTTTTCTTTAGGCTTTGCTGATACTGGTCTTTAATATCATAAAAGGTGAATTTTTCTAATGAAATGAATCCATGCATATACGATATTTATATGAATATTTTAGCAGCATATTTTGTTGAATTCTAGTTCTGTGCATTACAATGTATTATGTTAACAGTATTTTTGTTTACGTTTCTATATGAAGATATATGTCTATTGCAGCTATCCTTAAAGATTGCTTAAAACATTAATATGTACTCAGTATAGGACCTTCTCAAAGTACCAGGCATGACTATAGGGTTCGAAAATCCCATGACTCTTAATATTCAGGTGTTAGATGACTCAGGCTACACAGTTTTAAGGCTTTTGTTAGTAGAGGGAGGAGCCACCATCCTTTGGGAACAGATGACATGCTCCAGTGTGATACCAGGCCATAAAGCGATACTGTTAATTTAGCACCTAGACTTTTCCAGCACAGGTAGTAACATTTCTTCAGGAACAGCCGAAATAAGCAACAAGTGATTTGTTCATTGCTGAGAGTCAGAATATTACTTGGTTATAATAAGAAATGTTACTTTCATCAGAATGCTGGAAGGAGTAGCCTTAAGCAAAACATGGGCAGCAAGATCAGGTATTATTTTAAGGTCCAAACCTTTTGATCTGTCAGCCACAGGGAAAGAAGAGTTGAGGTTATTTGTAAAGTAAGTACGGGGTACTTATTTAGGTACTAGTGGTACACCAGGCAATCAGAAAGGCAAAAGCCAGATTCTGGGAGAATAACATTCTAAGAACAAATAACTACTCTCAAAAGGAAGTTGAAATAGAAAAGTGTAGTGATACTATTACTGGAGAAAAGGAAGGAGGGAATCCATTTTTATCATTAGCAACTCAGTAAAAATGATCTAAACTGCTGGTCAAGTACTGCAAGTCAGTAACTTGATTTACCCAGTGAGGGGCCATGCCAGCACCAAAAGCTAGTCCTGAGAGCCTGGCCTCCTACAATCCTGAGGATGCCACAGCTCAGTTCAGTCACCTAGGACTATGCCAGGCTCACTCACTGTCTCACACACACACACATGCTCACAGACACACTCTTCAGTTTACGCCAGCCCTCGGACTGTGGGAAGCAGCCCTGAGCAGCAGTAACATTTCATCAACAAGGATTCATTCGTTTCTCAAGTATTTATTGAGGACCTACTCTGAGCCAGCCGTGATTCAAATACAGTCCCTCCCCACACCCACAAAGTACACAGTCAAAAGGGACCACGAGAAAATAGGGTCATCGCAGCACCCTACCGGTGGGAGGGAACAAGCCAAGAACAGGGTATGCAAAATGCCTCCGGGAACTTCAGGCCCCTCTTTGTTTCTAGGAGCCTAGAGTCCCTGATCACCCCTCCACTGCCAGACACTAGCTCCAAGACTGCCTTGCACCTGAGTAAGACTGGGTAGTGGAGGAGCAGGTTGCCGGAGGAATCCAGGGCAGGGCTGGGGGGATCCCAGCCCCTCCTGGCCACGGCTTCAGGCGAGGGGCTTGTCGACCACTAGTGCAGTCTATCCCGACCATGATGGGTCGGTCCTCCCCACACTCCCCCAGCCGCCCCCAGTGTTAGCCAGGGTCTGAAAGTGATCAGCCTCCCCCACCAAGTGGGCCATCCCCTGTCACACTGGCCTCAAAAGCATTAGCTAAAAACAGTGGGAATGACAGGTTGTGGAAAGTCTGGAAAAAACACAATCTCTCAGCTGTGCCTGGGGACTTACTAACTGCCTTGGGACGGGACGTGGACTAGCCACAGTAATGTCGCACGTGTCCAGTGCAGTTTCTCCTGTAGGGTGATGGGATTCACTCTTGCTCGGAAATCTCAGTGGTGTCTGAGTACAGACTCCTGCTCGCTGGTCTCCAGGTCCGCTGCGGTGGTGATAGTGCAGGCCGCGGGTCTGATGGCAGGTGTCGGCTCCGCAGCGCATCCCGGATTGCATGCTGGGTCCCAGGCAAAGGAGGAGTGTTCCCTGGGGCCTGTTCTTCTTTCTCCTGGCAGAAGCACAAAAGGCCAGGCAACCCCTGCCAGCACCACTCGACCCCTGTCCACCCGTGGTGTATGTCGGGGGTACTCGTTCCGTGGCCGAAGCACAAAGCCAAGCCTGACCCTTGGCAGGGTGGGCCGGCACACACCCGGGGAACCAGGACAGGCTGCCCTGCTGTCGCCGAGATCGTTTTTAAAGACCAGAAAGGAATCAACACCTGTAGTTGATGGCGAATGATTTTCCTCTGCCGTCTTACAAACATCCTGTAATTTTCAAAACTTCCTGGTTTCTAATAAAAATGAGGGAATCTGTTTGGAGAGGGGGGCGACAAGGGATTCGAGGGTCCCTGAGGAAGCCTCTGCGCTCAGACCCGTCCGGTAGCTAGGGCGAGGCCCTGGAGGCTCCCTCCAGGACAGGTTGGCGACCTCGCTGTCCTCGCAGGGCGGCCCTGGGGGCTCCTGCCGGGTGCTTTGGAAGCAGCCAGGAGGGAGGTTCTGGGGAACGAGGAAGAAGCAGAGTCTAGGTGTGCCTCCCGTTGGCCCGCTCCTGGGTTCTGGGTGGCAAACGGCGACGGGACAGATTCCGGAAAGGGAGTTGTAGGGAGCCCACGGTATTCATGCTGTCCAGAGGCCTGGGATCCAGTTGGCCGGTGCACGGGGGTCCAGGGAAGCTGTGCTGCCCCAAACCCAGGCCGGGCGCACCGCGGGGCCCATTTAGTGGGGATGCCCCAGTGTGGGCCACCCGACACGGTCCCCAACGCAGTACACATCACCAGCCTCCCCCCACTGCCACAAGTAATCCTCGGCTCTGTGCCAGGAGATCAAGATGAAAGTGCCAGGAGGGAGGTGATCACTTTCATCTCCTTCAGAGACCCTCTGGCCCCTTTAGCTTTATAGTAGGAGGGAAGCCTCTGCCAGAACTCACTCAGTAGAGGGTTTGCCCAAAAAGCTCCCTTTTTGGGGCTCAGATGCTGGGTCCTCAAAGATGAGGACCAAAGTCCACCTGTCCCTCGGGGGTCTGACATACACCTTCCCCATGCTTACACTGCAGAACTCCCAGGCCCATCTAGCCTCCATCTAGCCTGCTCCGCCTGTGTCCCAGCAAAGCAGTGGCTCCCCCTCCCCAAGGGAGAAGAGAGGCAGTCCCCCGATCCCAGCCCCAAACCCCTGCTTCACCCATTTCTGCATCCATCCCACCATCTAGGATACTGGGAGGTGTCTTGTCTTCCTCTGGTTTGTCATGATTCCATCTATTCTAGAAGGTGTGGATGGAAGTTAATGGCCATGACAGGGTCCCCCCTTTCCCAACCGCACCTCTGGGAGAAGCCATCTCATCCAGTCTCCCACCCAGCCGTCGTGCGGCCGCAGACGGAGCACAGGAGCAGCTGCCTTCTTTCCGTGCAGCCAGATGAAAAGGTTTGCAAAATCAGTGTCGCACCCCTGCTCATCCACATTTTTTTTTCTGGTTTTGGAAAATACGGTTATTTTTCATTAAGGAAAGTTAACATAATGGACTTACTGTATTTACATTAACTAATGTTTTCAAAAGCTACTGGCTTTAATTTCTTCCAGGCTAAATGTTGATAAAACTCACTTAAACCAAAGCTCCTTGGGGTCCTCAACCATTTTTAAGAGTGTGAAAGGGGTTCTGTGAGCACAAACTTTGAGAACACTGGCCTTATGTTACAGTGGGGAAAAGAGAGGAAAGAAAATTAAAACTGGATGAAATATATTAAAATCGGTATGACATAGCAGGGTTGCAAAATAACAGACTCCTTTTAAAAAAAGATTATTTGTTTTAGAGAGAGCAGGGGGAGGTGCAGAGGGAAAGGGAGAGAAAGAATCTCAAGCAGACTCCATGATGACAGAAGAGTTCAACGTGGGGCTCGATCTCACAACCGTAAGATCAGGACCCGAGCTGAAACAGAGTCAGACAACCGACCGAGCCACCACCCAGCCCCTAGATGTTGTCCTTCCTGCGACAGAGCACAGGATGGCTTCTCCCCTCTGTGTCTCTCCACACTCCCTTCGTCCTCTGCAGGCCCCTGGTTAAGTTGGGTCACTTAGCCCAGTGGGATAATTCACGCTCACCCTGAGCCGTTTGCTGGTCCTGCCAGGGGTTTTCGTTTCACTAGAACTACGAGGAGCCTGGGGGACCACCTGGATTCTGGCCACAGGCCTCTATCCATATTGTGGCAGTGACCCTATTTGCCCTCGATAGTCCTTCCAAAGGGCAGTTGTGTTGGCTGGGGTGGTTGATCGTGACTTCCAGGAGGAAGTGGGGATAGACGGCCATCCCCCGGGGTTCACAGGCCACCTTCTGTCTGCGTTTGCAGGATGTCCTGTTTGTTAAACAGCCAGCGGAAGGGCGGGGCAGGGGAAGTGGGTTTTGAAGCCTTTCTCCACCGCAGCTTTGCCTCCTCCCTGCCCTGTGCATGTGTCTCACCCCTGCACCAGGGGCCTGGAGCTCTCTCCTGAGACATGAGCAACACTCCCGTGCCGAATCTTGGGCCCCGTATCCATCCCATCTCTTGCCCCGCCCAAACCCCTACCCCTCCCCTCCCAGACAGGTGCCTCCCCCGAGGGACACCAGCCCTCCTTCCTCTTCTCCAAACCATGACCCTCTTCCCCCCAGCCTCCGTTGGCCCGAGCCACTCTCTGGAGCTGGAACATCACCAGCCACATGTGGCCAAAGTTCCACCCCTTGCAGCCGCCCTGTCCTTTCGACCTTGCCCTTCCCGGCTTTAACCAGGGGCAGTGAGTAAGGTGGGAAGTTCAAAGACTTGCCAACCAACCTGAGACCATTCCAGAAAGTCAGCCCCTGCCACCTTCCTTCCCCACGCACACTGGGTAACCAGCTGCCAATGAGAACAAAGTCTGGGCCCCCCACTCTTGGTGGCAGTTGCCCAGGCCCGTGCCCATGTCTGGCTGGGGCTGCCCCGACCTGCCCCTCAGGCAGCCTTGCGCCCCCCTCTACTCCCACTTCCCACTGTGCAGCATGTTTAATAACATATTGGCGGGGAGGGGGCCCTGCTTTCCTGATCATGCGGACATTGCTTAAGTCTCCTTTCTCAAGGCCTGGCTTGTCCTCCTCTCAGTCCACCTCCGCTTAGCCTCCCGCTCTGTCCTTAGTCCCTCACAGATTCTTGTCCTTTTGCACAGGACACCGGAGCCTGGCCTCCTGGCTCACCCTGAGGACGAGGCCAGGCTCTGCCCCAGTCCGGGGGTGCTCACTGTGACTCACAGGGACTCTAACAACATTAGGCACACTGCCAAGAGCTGGGAGAGTGGCCCAGTCCTCAGGACTCTGAACAGGGCCCATCTGGGATTGTCTCTGATAGTCACCGTCCTCCCAAGAGGCTTCAGGCAGAAGTCATGAGTCGGGGGAAGGGGCCTGGCCTGGGATGTCCCACACACCCCAGTGGAGGACCCTTAGCAGGGGGAAAAGGGCCATTTCAGAGCAGGCCACGGGGGCCACCCTGTGCCCCACTGGTGGCCTGGGCCATGGGAGGGAGAGGCCCAGAAAAGAAGAAGGTGCAGGCCCCCGAGGAGGACAACGTGCTCCCACATCACAAGGTCAAGTAACAGTTGGCCATGGCCAAAAACACGGTCTTAGTTCCAGGTGCCATAGCAAAACACCATGAACTGGATCGCCTAACACAAACGTATTTCTCATAGTTCTAGAGGCTGGAAACGCAAGCCCAGGGCGCCAGCTCGATCAGATTCTCGGGAGCACTCTCTGCAGCCGGCAGATGGCTACCTTCTTGCTGTGTCCTCACACGGAGGAGAAAGAGAGGAAGCAAATTCCTCCTGTCTCTTCTTATAAGGGCCACTACCCTCGGATCTCATCAGAGCCTAACGACCTAACAAAGACCCCAGCCCCAAATATTGCCACATTGGGAGGTAGGGTTCAGTGTGTGACTTTGGGGTGCGGTGGGGGAACACAATTCAGTCCATACCACACACTTAAGCCCCAAAGGCCCAGAGGCAGGGGACCAAGCCTAACATTCACTCAGCTCACATTTCCTGAGGACCTGCTGTGTACCAGGTGCAGGGGGGCTGACCGCAAATGAGACATGGCCAGTCACCCAAGGCCTGAGAGGGTCCAGGTGAGTGACACCGGTGCCCAGCGGGGCCGCAGGACGGCAGCGCCCGGAGAGGGGAGTGGGGCAGTGCTGGAGTGTGAGTGGGGCCCGCCCGTGCAGACGACGCGGTGTCTTAGCACAGGCTGGCCCAGGGCCGTGGCAGGAAGGAGGAATTCGCAGTCAGGATGGCCTGGTGATAACTGATAATGACTTAAGCAACAAGAAACATCACAAGAAATCCGAGGCAGAACGAGCAGTGTCCCAGGGGCCCCGCTCCACATTGCATCAAGGAAGGTGGCCTTCCGTCTTGCTGCTGTGCCGTTCACAGCCTCAGCTCCAGGGACGTCTGCCCCCCGGTCACCAGGCACACCTGCAGGTGTCACAGTCACGTGAAGTGATGGTCATCCGAGAGGAACGGTAGTTCCCCTGAATGTCTCTTTTTATCCTCGTGCAAAGCTTCCCCAGAGTCCGAAGACCCTTCCTTCCTTCCACAGAGATTGGGACACAGACCGGAGAACTAGCGAGGAGGACACAGCCCCTGTGAGGCGTAGACCTGTCCTGATCCCCATCCTGACGGGGGGTGGAGGGTGGCCGCCTGCGCCATGGAGGTGAGCCCAGGGACAGCAGAGTCCCCTGTGGGTGACGGTAGACAGAGGAGCACTCAGGGGACCAGATGAGGGTCTGTTAGTAGGGATCCAGGAGGTGAGGGAGGGACCCAGGAGAGGGAGGGAAGCAGGTCTCTCAGGTCATGACTAGCCTCGAGAGCTGAATGGTGAATTTTTATACCCAGAAGAGCACGGAGACTGCGAAAGGATTTAAGCAGATTTATGTTTTAAAAGATCATTCTATCACAGACCAAAAAAACCCAACAACAACAAAATCAAAAAACTGGGAAGAACCTAGATGCCCAAGAACTGTAGATTATTTAAATACTTCCACGGGGCTGGATCCCAGGACTCCAGGGTCATGACCTGAGGCGAAGGCAGTCGCTTAACCGACTGAGCCACCCAGGTGCCCCTTAAGCAGTCTCTTAAATATATATTTTATAAAGAAATTTCACAAAAGAAATACTTCATAAAAATATTTTTTAAAATAAAGAATTTTCAGAATCTAAGAAAATACAATATCACACTAAGTAGGGGGAGGGCAGGGAGGGAAATTGAAGATAAAAACAATGGGGGTTTTTTTGCTGTTTTTGTTTTGTTTTGTTTTGTTTTAAAGATTTTATTTATTTATTTGACAGAGAGATAGCACAAGTAGGCAAAGTGACAGGCAGAGGGACAGGAAGAAGCACGCTCTCCGCTGAGCAGGGAGCCTGATGTGGGACTCGATCCCAGGACCCTGGAATCAGGACCCGAGCCGAAGGCAGCGGCCCAACCGACTGAGCCACCCAGGAGCCTGAAGATAAAAACAATGTTAAAATATTCATAGAAAGAAAACTGAAAGGAAATAAACCCAAGTGGTACAGGTGCTTTTTCTCTACTTTTCCCCATTATTCATTTCCCCACAGTGACCGTGTTTAACTTTGAAATTCAGAAAGTGGGGTCATTTCACATTTTGGCAAAGTACAGCTGTTCTGGGGACAATGAGTAAAGGGGGCGGGAAAGGTATGAGAGGCGTTCACGAGCACACTCTGCTAAGAAGGTGGGACGGATGGAGGGCATGCTGAGTCTGAGATGTGGCCCCAGTGCTGAGGCGGGAAGATGACTCAGAAACCCTTCCTGGGGTGGGAAGCCAAGGGGTCTTGCGGCAGGGACCACCTCGTGGAGGGGGGGGGGCAGCAGCATCCCCCGCCCAGAGCCCCAGACCCTGGGTCCCTGGCTCCCGCCTCCCCTCCCGCTCCTGGCCAAGCTTTCCTTCCTCTGAAAGGAAGACCACTGAGTCCCCCACACTGTACCCAAGATGACCAGCCTCCCAGTGCGGTCCATATTAAGTAGTAGAAAGGGGGTCTTCCCCTCAGCCCCATCACCTCCTGGACCCTAAGCCCAGCCCACCCTGAGCAGCCCTGGATCCGCCAGGCACTCTGATGTCAGCCCCAGCCCAAAAGACACCGCCCCCGAATCCCCGGATCAGGGTCTATTTAGGCTCTGGGGGAAGGGGCCCTGATGGTTCTGAGAACTTTCCAGATATCGGCAAGAATGCAGGGTGGGAAGCTTCTCCAGCACACTGACCAGTTTGCCTCCCTTCGCTGTGGCACTGGGAAGTCACCCAAGTGCAGCTACCAGAACTGATCTCCACCATCCCAGAGCCAGACAGAAAACACAAACTCTCTAGGGGAAAAGGAGCTCTTGGAAGGGACTGGAGACCTGGACTTAAATCCCCCAGGAGAGCCACTGACCCCTCTGAGCCTTTTGGGGTCCACTTGTAACCAAGCTGGTCACCACTGTGAGCACCGATGGCCTGAGACACAGGGAGCCAGTTTGACCCTGGAGTCCCTGAATGGGGCTGGGACACCCAGCAAGTTTCCCACGAAGCACCCCCACCAGCCCGGGGATGTCCGCCGCCCCCAGCCTCGCTGGCCTTCTGCCTCTAGCTGCTCCGGTGGTCCCTCCCGCCCTGGATCAGAGTACCCCCGCACCGCTCACGGGAACCCCTCGTGGCGGGCCGCGGCCTGGGCCGTGAACCTCACAGGCTTTCCCACGCTCTTCTTTCCCCAAGCTGGAGTGTCATCTGGGCCAGGCCTTTGTTCACGTCTGTACCCCACTGGGCCTGGAGCCCTGCAGGTGATCAACAAATAGCTCTTGAGAGAGAGGAGGGAACTTTAGGGGTGGGGCCCCAGCTCGCCTCCCCATGTGACTCAGCAACAGACGCACCCCAAACTGGTGGTCAGGTCAAGGAGTAGAGGCACAAGTCAAAGGTAGCTCACTCTGGATGTAAGTGTGTATTAGTTCCTTCTGGCAGTCATAACAAAGTGCCCCAAACTGGATGACCTGAACATCTGTTCCCTCACAGATCTGGAGGCTAGAAATCCAAAGTCAAGGTGTCCATATGGCTGTGCTTCCTCTGAAGGTTCCAGGGAAGAATCTTTCTTTGGTGCTCTCCTTACCTCTGGTGGCTTCAGGCCATTGTTGTCATTCTTTGGCTTGTGGGTACATCACCCCTCACCCCGATCTCTGTCTCCGTCATCATGTGACTTTCCTCCTGTGGGTCTGCATTTCTGTGTCTGCATCTCCCTCTGCTTTCCTTTATAAGGAGCCCCATCACTGGATTAGGGCCAACCCTACATCCAGTAGGACCTCACCTTAACTCGATTACATCTGCAAAGACCCCATTTCCAAATAAGGGATCCGATACCCGATCCCAGGTATAACGGGTTAAGACTTGAACAGATATTTTGGGGGGACACAATTCAACCCTAACAAGAAAGGTCACAGTAGTAGGGGGCCTCTCCTCTTTGCAGGACGAGTGAGCCTGAATGGTAAGCAGCAAGATGTCTGCCATGTGGGGGGGGCTTTTTCAACCAGAAGAGCCTTCCTTCATCTCTGTCTGGGGAGCCTCCTGCTCCCCTTTCAGCATTTCTCTCCCTGGCATTGGGAAGGGGGCTGAGGTGAGAGAGAGGACTGCGGTGCTTGTCCTACCATGACCGGGGCCCTTCCGCTACCCAGAATTCCTGGGCAGCATCTGCTCCCAGTGCGCTAAGAGGAGCCAGCACCCCTGCCTGATGGAGCAGTCCACCACTGGCCCCTTACCCACGAGTTCATATCTCACCTGAGGGCCCCTGCAGCGGGATGGGGCACCTTCCTCCAGAGGAACACATCTATGAGGGGAAGCTTCAGGGCCCCAGGGTGCCCTCCAGCAGAACTAGTTTGAGTCAGGAGGTCTGTCTTCAAATCCCACCCAGGGAAGTTCAGCCCTAATTGCTGAGCTAGTGATGGGGAGAGGCAGGGCTCTGTGTGACCTAGGAAGGTGGTGGTGGTGGTGGTGGTGGTGGGGATTCCAGCTTGTCTGCAGCTGGTGGCTGGTGGTGCAGCACCTGCCCATCATTCCATCGGCCAGGCAGAGGGAGGAGGGGCCCTCAGAGCTCTTCCTCCACTGTATTATCAGTCATGGTGATGCTAATTTTGCTAATGCCAGCCCAAATAACAGAATCACACTCTGCCTGGGGCCACTGAAGGTCAGCAGGTGGTAAAATTCCCCTCTCTTCCTTCATGTCTTAGCCTCTGCACCACCTCCTCCAGGAAGCTTTTCTGGACGCCCTTGCCCTGCTCGCTGACTCTGCCACATGAACATGAACCCCATCAGTTCCTACATCTGACTCCTTCCAGGGCAGGGACCTCCTCAGGGGCCAAACCATTGCTAGTCATCCCTGGATCTGTGAGGGGCCCTGCATGTTGTCAGTTTGAGAATAAACCGGACCTAGAGGGCGTTATGCTAGGTGAAGTAAGTCAGACAGAGAAAGATGAAGTACGCATGATCTCACTTATAGGTGGAATCAAAAATAAAACGAGGGCACCTGGGTGGCTCAGTGGGTTAAAACCTCTGCCTTCGGCTCAGGACATGATCTCAGGGTCCTGGGATAGAGTCCTGCAACAAGCTCCCTGCACAGCAGGAAGTCTGCTTCCTCCTTTCTCTCTGCCTGCCTCTCTGCCTACTTGTGATCTCTCTCTCTCTCTCTCTCTCTCTCTTTCTGTGTCAAATAAATAAATAACATCTTTGAAAAAAAAAAGAAAAGAAAACGAAAGCGAACTCAGAGATACAAAGAACAGATTGGTAGTTGCCTGATGTTGGGAGGTGGGGTGGGGTTGAGTGAAATGGGTGAAGGGGATCAAAATGCACACATTTTCAGTTATAAAATAAATAGGGTATGGCCATGGAGATGTAACGCAAAACACAAAACCAAAGAACAGAAGAATAAACAGATGAGTGAAGGAGAGCATCTGTGCAAAGATTCCTGGCTTGTCTGAAGGCAGAAGCAGTGAGAAGCCAGACCTGAGAGAAGGAAGGTGGAGGGAAGTGGGAGCGGAGGTGAGAAGCGCCCCAAGCCGCTAAGCAGCGAGGGCAGGGCCACCATGGGGAGTGGGGGAGTGAAGATGGGAGGGTGAAGTTCCTGTCCCGGGCCAGCCTCCACCCAGCAACACGCCAGGGGCCGGGATGCGCTGGAGCACTCAGCTTGGGTTCAACCCTGAGGTGGGAGGGCCTCCTGGAGGGACTGCAGCCCTGGTCCTGGACCAGCCCCCAGCCCCCACCCCCCGGCCCCGTGCCCACTGCTGCCACTCCCAAGAGGCCAGCCAGACACTGCAAGCTCTCTTCCAGGCCCCGGCAGCACAACAAAGCCCTGTGCCCTCTCCGTGTTTCCTGGACGTTCCAGGTCCCTGGACTGCAGGGACACAGAGCCTTTCACACAGGCCTCTGACCACTGCAGCGGGGGGGTTCTGGCTGCCCTCCGCCCTTCCCCAGAGTGGACACCAGCAGGCACCGAGGGGCACCCCGGCAGGCCCAGTGCCTTCACTTCTCAGTGGCCCTCTCATCCCAGCAGCATGGAGAGGCCAAGATCAGCGGAGTGCCGCCACGAACCCAGTCTCCGTGCAGGAGTGTGGGGCGCTGGACCATCCAGGCAGTCCTCCCTGCCAACCCCCGCCACCCCAAGGAGACCCACTGCGCCTCTTGTGGCTCAGGCTCCCTCCTGCTGCGTTTTTACGTGCCAGCTGGACTCAGGTCAAAGGCCTAGGAAGAGCGTGGGAAAACAGTGGCCCGCACCTTGAAGGGGAAGGAGAGGCCAGCCTGCCCTGAGAAACGGCCCCAGGCAGGAAGTGAGCAGGTCAGCGCACAGCTCCCACTGGCCCTGTGACTTCCCGTCCCTGCAAGTTCTGCATGGGGACGCAGCCTGGGGCCAACCCTCCCACTCCAGCCCCATCCGGGTGCCCGGGTCCCCATAACCACCCATGACCTTGATGTACCAGGCAGGAAGGTACACAGGCATCAATCCCCATTGGAGCCGGCAGGGTTGAGCTGGTGGGAAGGCCCTTTCCCTCCCCTACCCCATGTGCCCCTGAGCTCCCCTATGAAAGACTCCCCACAATGACCATAGCACTTTTGGTTTCCCACTTCCCCCATAGCAGCTCTGGGAGGGCAGGTGCTGCTGCTTTGAAAAGACAGGCTCTGCGTGAAAATTCATGTCTTTTTCTCAGTGAGTGAAGGACTGAAGTTTCTGCAAGAGCCTTTTCTGCCTCTCCCTTTTCGAACTGTGATCTTCCTGATGGCAGGGCAGATTTCTCAGTTTTTTATTCCTTGAAGGGAATCCATTACTTTACCTTCTTCAGTTAATTTGGCATGCGGTCGTGTCTTTTTTTTTTTTTTTTCTTTTTTCAACAGTTTTCAAATAAGAATTGAACCCAGCCACAGAGACTCATTTCTCTAAAACTGCTTTTGCTTCATCTTCCTGGAGGTCTCCATAGTAACACCCAGGGTCCCACCCCCTCACCCTCCTGGGTCCTCCTGTCCTCTCCATCCTGTGGCTCCTTCTGTTTCCCCTAAGTGGCAACTGTCCTCCAAAACATCTTCTACTGTTCTCTATAGTTGTTCTTTGTTCTGGTTGGAGCTATTTGAAAGGTGATGTGTTATCATCCATCTTCTTAATCTTTCAGGTAGGACAAAGCCATCACTCCAACTTATCTATCTCCATCTCTCATCTTTCAGGTCTCTTGGGAGATTCCCTATTTTTTTTGTAAAAATTTCTTTACTGGGGCTCCTGGATGGCTCAGTCAGTTAAGCGTCTGCCTTCAGCTCAGGTCATGATCCCAGGATCCTGGGACCGAGTCCCGGGTCAGGCTCCCTGCTCACCAGGGAGCCTGCTTCTCCCTTTGCCTGCTTCTCCGCCTGCTTCTCCCCCTGCTTGTGCTCTGCCAAATAAATAAACAAATAAATAAACAAATAAATAAAGTCTTTTAAAAAATAAATAATAAATATTTATTTATTTGAGAGAGAAAAGGGTGGGGAGGGGTGGAGGGAGAGAGAATCTCAAGAAGACTCCTCGATGAGCATGGAACCCGGCATGGGGTTTGATCCCATGACCCTGAGATCATGACCTGAGCTGAAACTAAGAATCAGACGCTTAACTGACAGTACCATCCAGCACCCCAGAAAATTCCCTATTTTAAGCTCAAGTAAAAAGTTGGCGTTTTTTTTAGCTCTTTATTGTCTTGGGTGTTGGTGTTTCCTTTTTCTAACAAGAAGAAAGTTATTATCCTACATAACTATGAATCCCCAGAGAGGATTGACTCCATGGCCCATTGGTTCAGTTGCTTAATGACATCATCCAGGACCTAGGTCTTTCCATCTGTCCCTGCTTTCCTGGTGGCTTCATCCTTCAGCCTGGTGAGCAAGATGGCCACAGCAGATCCAGAGAAATGAAAAAGAGTATCTTGTCCCTTGGGTTGCCACCAAACCTTCTCCAGAACCCCTCCAGGAGGTTTCTCCTTTAGCATTATTGGCCTGAATTGGGAAACATACCCATTCTTTTTTTTTTTTTTTTTTAAGATTTTTAAATTTATTTTTGTGAGAGAGAGCGAGCTAGAGTGAGCATGAGTGGGGTGGGGGGGGGCAGAGGGAGACACGGGCTCCCTGTGGGACTCAATCCCAGCGCCCTGGGATCATGAAGGCAGACGCTTAACCAACTGAGCCACCCAGGCACTCTCCTTCTTTCTTTCTTTCTTTAATTGTGGTAAAACATATAGAACAAAATTTGCCAGTTTTACCATTTTTTTAAGTATTGGATTCAGTGGCATTCATTATATTCACATGGTAGTGCAACCATCAATCATATCCATTTCCAAAACCTTTTCATTATCCCAGACACAAAACTCGACAGTCATCAAGCAATAACTCCCCTGTTCTCTTCTCTCCACTACTCCCCAGGAACCTTGATTCTACTTCTTGTCTCTATGAATTTACCCATTCTAGATAGTTCAGGTAAGTGGAATCACAGAATATGTATCCTTTTGTGTCTGGCTTACTTCACTTAGCATGAGTTTAAGGTTCATCTATGTTGTAGCTTCTGTCAGAATTTCACTCCTTTTTTTGTGGCTGGATAATATAGTCCATCATATGGATAGACCACATTTGTCTAATCATGTACGCTGACGGACATTTGGGCCGTGTCCTCCTTTTCGCCATTGTGAATAATGCTGCAACAAACAGCAACACACAGGATCTCTTCGAGTCCTTATTTGCAATTTTTTTGAGTTCATATCTAGAAGGGCAGTTGCTGGATCATATAATTCTCTTTAGCTTTTTGAGGCATTGCCAAATTATTTTCCACAACATGTGTGCCATTTTACATTCCCACAAGGAATGCATAAGGTTTCCAATTTCTCCACATCCTTATCAACACATTTATTTTTTTTTATGATAGCCATCCCAGTAGATGGTATCTTACTGTGGTTTTGGTTGCTTCTCTAATGACAAGTATATTGAGCAACTCTTCCTATGCTTATTGGACATACGTATATTTTCTTTGGAGAAATGTCTATTTAAGTCCTTTGCCCAGCTTCTAATTGGGTTGCTCACCCTGTTATTGCTGAATTTTAGTTCTTCATACATTCTGGATGTTAATTCCTTATTAGGTATGTGATTTGCAAATATTTTCTCCCATTCTCTGGGTTGTCTTTCCATTCTGTTGATAATATCCTTTGATGCACAAAAGTTCTTAATTCTGATGAAGTTTAATTTATCCATTTTCCTTTTGTTGCTCATGCTTTTGGAATCATATCTAAAATTCTGTTGCAAAATCCAAGATCATGAAAATATAAACCTAAGTTTTCTAAACCGTTCTTATATTTAGGTCATTGATTCACTTGAGTTAATTTTTGTGTACACTGTGAGGTGGAGATCCAACATCATTCTTTTTCAAGTGGAAATTCAATTGTCCCAGCATGATTTAAGAGACTGCCCCTTCCCTACTGAAAGGTCTTGGCATCCTTATCAAATATCAATTGGTCAGGGCACCTGGGTGGCCCAGTCAGTTAAGCATCTGCCTTTGGCCCAGGTTGTGAATCCAGAGACCTCAGGTTGTGAATCCAGAGACCTGCAATGGAGTTCTGCCTCAGGCTCCTTGCTCAGCAGGGAGTCTGCTTCTTGCTCTCCCTCTGCCCCTCCCCCTGTTTGTGCTCACCTTCTCTCTCTCAGATAAAATCTTAAAAAAAAAAAGTGCAAGCCCTATTTCCCAACGCTTAAAGAGCAATTACCCAGCGATAGTCTACTTTCCTGAATTTTCTCGGTTCTTTTGCTTCAGACTTTAACAACCGTGATATATAGTATCTTCTTCCAAATCTGTGATTGTCCTGGTTGCCCATTAACCATTCCCCTCTCTTTGGGGATCCACAGCTTTCTCAGGTGTCCCGCCCTCTCCAATTCAAAATACCAGGCAGTGTGAGCAGCAGGGAGCAGCCAGACCATTCCTGCTGGAGCCAGAGAAAGAGTCCACACTTGCACCCATCCTCTCCGTTCAGAGAGCTCCCCGTATCTTTCCAACGAGTCACTGAGCTTAAGTTAGAGTGTTTTGGTTGCTTAATGCTAAATCTCTTTGAGGAGAACTTCCAGCGTAGGTGACAGAGCCCAGGTTCCTTGCCCTGTATGTGCATTAGAGCCTAAGGAAAGCTCCTTGGTTTTCAAGGCCCATTGCTATCTGTTTTTCTGGGTGGAAGGGGGAGGGGAGGGGCAGGAAAGAGACTGTTCTCAGAAACCTCGCTGACCTCCTGTGGTGTATATGACTCTGTCCAGAAGCAATGTTCTTCACTGGGATGGCATGACAGAGGACATCTACTACTCTCTACCAAACACTGCACCACATACAATACACCATCCCTTCCGGGACAAAGGAACCGAGGTGCAGACTTGTTAAGCAATTTATCCAAAGTCTCCTGGTATTAAGTAGTAGAGCTGTGTTTCTGCTGTACCATGCTGCTCCTGGGAATGACCACTGTGCCTTCCAGGATATGACAGGAAGGACCAATGAGGTTTTTAAACTTTGAAAATGCCTCTACTCCCAAATTTGTACCACACATACTAAAGTGGACACTGAAAACTGGTGCTGCTTCTGATCATGGCTTCCATTTGGGCCCTTGTGTTCCTATTAATAGCAGCTCTGATCTAACAAAAGTGCAGGTATTACACTTCCAAGAAACTGAAAACAGCTCATAAGAACATAAATGTTTCACAAAAGCTTTATTTGTGGTCACATCTACAGTTCTCATGTCAGTATACAAACAACTCAGTTCAGTGCAGTGCTTCTAATATAAGTCATATAAAACTGTGGAACACAATGAAGAATAGTGCACTTGATATAAAAATAAATTACACTTTAAAAGCTACTGCAAAGCTTTACACGTATAAAAAGTAAACAAAATAGTTAGTGAGGTCCTTTCAACTGTCTATCATATCCAGAAAAGAAAATTTACTCAGGAAAAAAAAAAGAGCAAGGGGTCTGTGCTAAAACACCTCCCTGATAAAAAGAAATTCTGGGACGTGACTGAATTATTGTCTCAATCAAAATGATGAAGAGACTCACGTATCCTATCTTAGAACTGGAAATAATTACAACTCTACCAACATGCTAACAGAGCAGACAGAGTTCGGCTCAGGACAAATTTCTATAATCCAAACAAACTTCCTCATCCTGAAGGCTAATAAGACAGGAAAAGCTTCCAGCTTTCTTCTGGTTACTGAAAAACCAGTGTTTACATTTTGGAGAGGAAAAAGGGACAAATAATATAGAAGTGTACATTCTTCGGTCTGCAGAAGATTCCAGGCTTTGAAGCAACTGAAAGGCTGAAGGCAAGACTGATTAGAAACTGGTGAAGCCTCACAAAGACTCTCAGAGCTGGGAAACCCAGGACTGCACCCTGTCCATGGGCAAATGAGGATGCCAACATCTAGAAATATCAGGTGCTTCCATGTGACAGCTGCTGCTGCAGAACCTATATGAATATTCACCTGACTCCCAGGGAGCCACGCTGCCTCGCCACCAAGGATAATACCGCTGAGGTATTATGCCACCAAGCTGGGAGTCGGCACCTGTCTTTGTAAATGCACCTTGAGTGGAGCACAGCCGGCCCATATGAGTACTATCTCTGCTCTTCACAGAAAAACTCTGCTCATCCCTGATCTAAGTGAGAAGACAAGAGCTTTCCTCCTCAAGACCTTTACTTACAGAAAAAGATGAAAGATTTTTCTCAATTGTAAGTGACTGCCAAATAATCCTGCTCTAACAAAGCCTCTGGAGTGACACCTGAGCTTTCATTCTGGAGCTTATGCAGGAGAAGATAGGGGTGCTGGTTTTAGCCAGAATTGGAACGCCTAAGAGAACAAGCAGTCAAGATGCAAGGAACAATCCTGAGCTTTCATCCTTAACTGTCCACAGAGTATCTGTGATTGTGCAAAAGCAGATAAAGGTGAAGATAAACAGTAGGCTGTAAGAAGTATTTTTAAACAGAATTTTTCTTAAAACAATATAAACATTTTAGGAAAGCTGTTAAGGGTATGTCTAAATTTATCAAGACCAAAGGAACCTAGTCATTCCTTTGTTCAGCAGTGTTTCTTACAGGGCAGGCATGAAAGAACAATGAGCCCTTCCAGTGTATATAAAGGTGATACTAGAGACAAAAGTAAGAAATAGGATCTCATTTACCATTTTACAAGTTCAAAAGAAGAGTCCAGGACAAAAAGCTGAAACCTACCACTCTTATTTTAAACCACCATGCCAACTCTCCCTTCCCCTACCCCGGCTATCAAACGGCCTGATTTGAGGTCCCTCTCCTTTCCACGCCCCCAAGGCCTGCAGCAGACTCCTGCCTACTGCATGGCACTGTACTAAGTATTCCTGGGGCGGAGCACACAGTAAGCCGTGAGACAGGGGCAACAGCACCAACCCAGTCCTTGCAAGCCCCACAGACCCACGAGGCCTGGCAAGACAACAAAAGAACCCCTGCCACTCTCAGCACCAGCCTCAAATTTGTGCCCAGTCACATGTTCCAACATCACTGATCCTAATGAGTTACCACAGTCAAATCTGGTACTGAAAAGCCTGGGAAGAAAGTAACCACAGGTTAGCTGAGCCTGTGGCTAAAAGCCCTCTGTTATTTGTTGCCAATCTGGGTCTGTTATCTCAGCTATAAATCACCTCCAAACTACCTTCAAAGGGAAGAATGCTAACAGCTTTCTAGCTGGAACCCTCAAATAAACTATTGTTCTTGCTCTCTTTTCAAATGTGTTCTCATTACTTCTGACTTAATTAAATGTTGCCAATGTTTCTTTTTAGCTACACTTACTAAGGTGCATGGGAACCTCATTCTAGAGAAAAACTTCCTGCCCAACTAGCTGTCGTTTTCAACAGCCAGTAAGGTTATTTCATCTCATTTGAGGATCAGAGCTTTAGTTAATCAGATGATTCTTGGATGTGCAGGTGGGTTTTAATCTTTGTAGGGGGGGACTATGCCCTGAAGGTCAACAGCAGGTCATGCCACCAGAGCTGTCCCTCCTCCCACTTCAATGTAACCGACCTGGCTTCTTACGCAGTACTATCTCAAACCTCACTCTGCTCACATTCTTTACTGACTCACATATATCAGCTTCTCTCTCATCACAGAGACAAGACTTTTCCCTTCCCTCTTGGACACAATCGCAGATATCCTGAGCCCTGCCATTCTCTCCCCTCCACTCTCAGATGAGCAACAACAAGATCAGTGTTACGGCAACTCTGGGGAAGGCACCAGCAGCAGTCATGACAGGAAGTTATACTTGACAGGTATCTAAACTGCCAGGGCTAATTCATCATTAAAATATTAATTTCCATGTTCACCACATTGTGTCAGGACAAAAGACAAAATTTCCTCCTTTTAGCCTGAGATTTAAGTAAATTTTAAGAAAGTCCTTTTCAATATACCAACCGCCAAGAATACAGGTACCTGAAGACATAGGGATTACAGAGTATTTTCAACAACTTATTCCTAAACTGTGAAAGGTTTAAAATAAGGATGGTGTTACCTCCTAAACTGGATGAGAAGTTTAGGCCTTCCAAGCTAGTAATACCTTAGCTGCTCTGTGGTTAGATGCACAACTCTGACCTTTCAGTGCATCTAGCACTGTTAGCACACTGGAAGCTTGATGTCCAGTCCAGCGTGCTTCAGGTCAGGCCCGGGTCAAGTCCTTGGTTCTAGGTGTCACTTACAGCTGCGAGAAAATTTGTTTTACAATTAAAATTTGGCAAGAGCTCCACCAATGAAATTCACAAGCACAGCATAATGGCTAAGGGGAAGCAGCCAGCAAGAAGTGCCAACTTTCTTTCCTTCAGCAAAGTTCTGTGCAAAAGTGGTTTCCAAACTCTACAGCTCCCTGGGAAACAGCACAAGATTAAAATTCCTGAGCTTTCCAGTCAGACACTAGTGTGTGTTTGCTTAGCACATGACTATGCTACAGGGAACACAGGACAGTCCAAATCATGGCGTTTGAAAGATCACACAACTGGATGTCCTCTTGTGCTGAGCAACATAAATTAACACTCAATTATATACATAATACAGGGCAGAAAACTAAGCATCAAATTCCAGGAGGTATAGTTTGACACCAATCCTTGATCACGGGGATTAACAACAATGATACCAACATGGTTTCTACCTCATCCTCATTTCCAGCAGCAACTGCAGTTTACCTCCTGCATTCTGAATTTTTAAAGCTAAAATAAGTGTTTTTCTGGAGTCAGGATTGCAAGAGGTTATTTTTAGATTCTTTCTCATTTTCTATATGCACTTGTGCTACTTTTACATCCAGATTTTTTTTCATACCAGAAGTGATTAGAAACTTCTAGAGACTTTTTAAAATTAACACAAAACTCCTAATGTAAGGTGAGATACCATTTCTTACAGTATGCTAAGTACAGTTTCAGACACAGGTATTCAAGAAACAAAACTCCCTCAACCCCCAATTCCCTATTTCTGTCCTGGTATTTTGGTTTTGTTTTGTTTTCTTTAGTTTACAAGTTCTAAATTGATTCAGCTCATATTAAAAGGAAATGGAGCCTATATCCAAATCAGTGCCAGTGTGGAGAAGTGACTGCTCTGTTCAGACTGAAAATCTAGAGAGTATGTGTGTGGTGCATGTGAGGGCTTCCTGTGGAGAAGCAGGGTTAAAAACAAAACAAAACAAAAACAGGATGCAAAATATGCACAATTGATTTCTCTGTATTTTTCTCAAGGTTTAGCTTACCTTGATGTAAACTTAGAGGAGTATTAAGATAGCCAGTCCAGTAAGAAGTCAAAAGTATGGGAGACACTTGAAAACCTTCTGTATTCTAAACTTCTCTTTAGTACTGTAATAATTGTAAACAATTAGGCCTCAAACTACCTACATGGTGTACTCATTAATTTCCTAAATTCCTGATCTATAGTACTGCATGGATAAGGGGAACTTCTCTAACAGGTGTTCAGATCAAGGACACTCATTCTGATACTAGAGAGAGAAATAACATTCAAAAGGTTATTACTGACTACCAGTGACAACCTGGTTATGGAGGGGTTATGAACAATTATAACCACTAGATGGAGCCAAGAGTTCAAAGGAAACAACAGGGAAAAGAATTCCCTTGTTTCAGAATATACAACTTGAATACAATTATAGAAAGTAAAGACCACATACCCTCATTCGGGCAAATACACAGTGTAATTAAACCCTTCCAGCTGGACGGAAAATGTTTTTCATTGAGTTGAAGTCAAATCTAGGTGAGCTTTTTTACTCACAAGTAAAGGACAAGCTCCTGAATCTGAACACTCCAGTGGAAATGGATTCAAGGACAGACAGCTACAGAGTGTGCTGAATATTCCAGTTATAGGTGAGAAGGAGCCAATCCCTCAGAGCTCAGTTGTCAGTAAACACTTCTGCTTCAAGGTGGTTTCTTCCGCCAATGTTGGAACAGAGCTAAAAGGAAAAAAGAAGGGGTTATTATATGGTAAAACCACTGGGGTGGGAGCAATGTGCATTTCTTCACCAGTGCTAAATGGAGCACGTTGAGAGTAAATTACAGACCTAAATGACTATGTTGCAACACCTAATTTAGCAATGAGATATTTACAGAAGGGAATTTTCTAGATAAATGATACGTATTTCATCTTGAAATGAAATCTAGAAGATATCAATTTCCCCTACTGCCTTGAATAAAACATATCACTTAATCATTTCTTAATGAGTCAGGATTATTATTATGAATGGCAAGAACAGTACTGTGCTGAGTCTGACAGCAAACCTGCTCAAGAAATACCAAGGTAAGTGGGAATACTGTTCTGTGCTTTACATAGATAGTCCCAGATGGCTGTGGCTGAGTTCCCATCCAGTTAATCTGCTTTGTCAGAGCTATGTGAAAAATAAAAGGATGTGGGCTTTGCATGAGCGCCCAAGAGCCTCTGCCACAGCTGAAGAGCATGAACTCAGAGGCAAGGATGTAACATCATCTATCTTGGTTTCATTAAAACTTAATATCAAAATACATAGTACAAAGGACAGAGTTTAACATGTCAAAACTACTAACAAGCTAGATGACAAGCCAAGAAGATAGCTGAAACAGCAATCATGTGTACCAGCCCCCTCTATTTCTACTACATAGAGACAAACACTTTCAACAGTTTTCTTTTTTTTTTTTTTTTTTCTGGCATTTTCCTTCACTTTTCTGTAGCTCTGTTTCTTGAAGTGTAGTCCCTGGGTATTTGTTATAAATGCAAATTTTTAGGCACCACCCCAGACAAACTGAATAGTAGTCTCTGAAGATGGGATCCAGCAAGCTGTGTTTGTTTTAAACATTTATTTTAGAAAGTGCATGCAGGAGAGAGTGAGAGTGCAGATGAGAGCGAGTACATGTGCATGAGTGGGAGAGGAAGAGGGAGAAAGAATCTCAAGAAGACTCAGCCACTGAGTGATGAGTGTGGAGCCCAACGCTGGGCTCAATCTCATAATTCTGAGATCACGACCTGAGCTGAAACCAAGAGTCGGATCCTCAACCAACTTCACCACCCAGGTGCCCCTAAGCTGTGTTTTAACAAGCCCTCCAGTTGATTCTGACGTGTAACTAGCAAAAGTCCAAGTGGCCTATTTCTATAATGACTTTCTGCCGTGGATTACGAAGGCTTACCATTCTTAGAGCCCACTCACCAGCTCCCCCATCCTTCCTTCCTACCTTTCCAACAAAGTTAAATGAACAATTTTCATCATGTTAATATTCAGTGTTTGTTGTAATTATGTAAATATTTTCACAGCTGATATAAGCGTATTATATTTTTTTCTTATATAGCTCTTCCTGGATTGAAGAACTGCTTCATTTTTTCCACTGTTTGTTCCATTTTCTGTACTTATTTCTAATTTGTCCTTAAGCTTGCAGCTAGAACCATGGATCTTACCACAGTACATTCAGACATGTCATTTAATTTTTCAAAACCTGGGGTAGGCCACATGTTTTTTTTCTTGGCAATATCCTTCTTGGAACTCTGTATCCCCCTCTTCAAATCTGTACAGAATTGTTCCTAGACCAGTGGGGCAGCGGCTGCCTCAGAATTTTCCTCCACCTTCATCCTGGTCAGCTCCTGCAGATGTTTCCTGGGTCCTGTGTCTTCCCCCTTCTTGGATAATCACTTTGTTCTGATGGAAGAGATCCTCCAGTAAGTAAATGCCTGAGTAAGACTGCATGGGAAGTATATATTTTAGAAAAACTCCAGGTCTACTCATTCTAATCTCACACTTCACTGATAATCTGGATATGAACATCTAGATGAAAAATAATTTTCCTTCAGAATTCTGAAGGCATTGCTCCATTATCTTCTTGCTTTCAGAGAAGTATGCTGTCATTCTGATTACCAATCCTTTCATGTAATCTTTTTTATGTCCCTCTCTGAAGACTTACATATCCTCTCAACTCCAATATTCTGAAATTTCATGATGGTCCTTGGTGTTGTCTAATTTCATTCTTTGTGCTGGGTACTCAGGCCCATTCAATCTGAAAACTCAAGTACTTCTGGGCGCCTGGGTGGCTCAGTCATTTAAGCGTCTGCCTTGGCT
This sequence comes from Ailurus styani, assembly GCA_002007465.1. Lineage (NCBI taxonomy): Eukaryota > Metazoa > Chordata > Mammalia > Carnivora > Ailuridae > Ailurus > Ailurus styani. The sequence continues at coordinate 3,059,997 of LNAC01000094.1, read as the reverse complement.
CAGGTCATGATGTCAGGGTCCTGGGATCAGGCCCATGTTGGGCTCCCTGCACAGCAGGGAGTCTGCTTTTCCTCTCCCTCTCCCCCAGCTCATGCTCTGTCTCTCTCTCAAATAAATAAAATCTTAAAACAAAACAAAACTGAAGTACTTCTGAGAAATCTCAATTCCTTTGACAATCTTTTCTCATTTACTCTGTTCTTTTATGATTCATATACTGGACTGCCTGGACCAATCCTCCAATTTTCTCTTCTGTCCCAGATTTAATCTTTTTGTTCTACTTTTTTGGGAGATTTCCTCAATCTTATCTTCCACACATTCTTTGGATTTTATTTTTAACATGGTTAATAATTTCTAAGATCACTGTGCTGTTTCCTTCTTTTCCTATTTCCTGTTAGTGGTGCATAGATGCAGCATCTCCTCTCTCATGAAACTATCATTTGTGAAGTTTCTGATGCTCATGTTCCCTTCTTTCCTCCCTGTTTCTTTTGCAGTTTAGCAGTTTCAGTTTTTCCTCACACTTCTGGAAATCTTTGGCTCTCTTCACACTTATGAGGAAAGCACCTATTCATATTTAAAAGTGAAGCACTGGAATGCCATTTGGAAACTGTACATATATGGGCGAAACTCACTAACTAATGGACTTGAGGTAGTTGCAGAGGACTTTTGCAAAGCTATGTCTAGACTTTAGATCCACAGAAAATAAGATTATGAATGTGTGTTGTTTTAAGATGCATTAAATATGTGGCAATTTGCTACACAACAAACTAATATACATAATAATGATTATTTACACAATTCATCTGTATTGCTATTTATGTAGTTGACTATTAATGGGCTTTTGGAAAGTTTTCAGCTTGGGCTATTACAAATACAGCTGCTGTAAACATTCTTGTACATGTCCTCTGATAGACATTTATTTTTATTTCTACTGGGTATGTATATAACAGAATCACTGAGTCACTGGGTATGTTCAATTTTAGTAGATACTGCCAAACCTATTTCCAACATGGTTATTCCAATTTAAAAAGTTCCAGTTGCCCCTTACTTTCACCAACCCTTGATACTAGGTGTCTTTTTCACTTCAGCAATTCTGGTAATATATAGTGTTCATTACATGGTGGTTTGAATTTGTATTCCTCAATGATTAGTCAAGTTGCACACTGTCTTCTATGCTAATTGACCATCTGAATATCCCCTTCTAAATCGCCTTTTCAAGTCTTGCCAATTTTTCTATTTAGCTGTTTTTTCTTATTGATTTATAAGAGCTCTTTATATATTCTAGACATAGAAAAGATTCTTTCCTTTGTCAAAGAAAGAGAGATGGAGATCAATGGGGAGGAGGAAGGAAGTGCAAGTGTTTTTTCTCACTCTCTGGCTTCCCTTTTTCAGATCTTGAAATTATTTCTTTTGATGAACAGAAGTTCTTTATATAATCCAAGTTATTGATTTTTTTCACATTATTTAAGCTTTTTGTGACCTGTTTAAAAAACCTTTCCTGATCTCCAGGATGTTTGCTTATATTTTCTTCTAAAAGCTTTATTATTTGATGTTTCACATTTAGATCTGCAATCCATCTAGAATGGATTTTTGTGTATGGTCTGAGGTTGGGTCAAGATTCATCTTTTCCAGGATGCCTGGGTGGCTCAGTTGGTTAAGCAGCTGCCTTCGGCTCAGGTCATGATCCCAGGGTCCTCGGATAGAGTCCCGCAAATGACTCCCTGCTCAGCAGGGAGCCTGCTTCTTCCTCTGCCTCTGCCTGCCACTCTGCCTGCTTGTGCTCACTCTCTGACAAATAAATAAATAAAATCTTTAAAAAAAAAAGATTCATCTTTTCCCACATGGGTATTTAATTTGTCCAGCTGATTTACTAAAAAACCATCCTTTTCCCATAGCACCACACCATCCCCTTTTCACAAATCAGGTAACTGTATACGTGTGTTTGTTTCTAGACCCTATTCTATTCCACTGATTCATGTATCTTTTTTTTTTTTTTGAGGCATGATTGACATATAACATTATATTAGTTTCAGGTACACACATCTACCTGTCCTTTTTGATCTCTTTAATTCCTCTGTGACTATTTTGTTTTGGTAAGGAATGTAGACAATCTCTTCTTTCATCTGTAATTTTTAATTCAGATGTCCTAGGAACTCATATTTTATTGTATAAACTCAATTACAAAGCATTATCACCTGGTTCTCTGTATATAATCTCTATTTTTACAGTGGCAATTACTAGGCATATAAATGGTTAGAAAAATAACCTATTAAAATTGTACACAGTGCTACTTGACAACTACATGTGAGTTCCCTACGGCAAGTCCCATGCCTATTTTGTTCACTGCTATCTTCAGTGCTGCCAAACCAGATAACATCAATGCCTGGTACATAACAGACATTCAATAAGTGTTTGCTGAGTGACTGATTATATTACTTTGAAGACTGGAGATAAGAGAACTTTGAAATGAAACTATCAATTCCTCTCAAGTTAATCACCTCTAATAATTTTTCCAATTAATAAGGACATTTCTTCTCTAATTAGGAAAGCATCTACTTCAACTGACCTACACTCTCAACACCAGGAGGATGTAAGAAACAGACATCACCAGGGAAAAGTCTGAGGTGAGAATGAAGGCAACTGTCCATCTTTTACAAAATAGATACAGTTTTGGTCCTAACAATGAAGAGTTGAAGAACTACATGCCAGACAAAAGGTTTTTTGAGTCCAGCTTCTGTTTGTGGCAAGCAATATGCTGACATGAATTTGTAACAGGTATTGGTAAAAGGTGTCTCACTCAGAGCCCTCATCTTGGGAATCTCCAACCTCACTCTTATCTGTAACTCTTCACCTTATGGATGGACAACATAATAATTAAAAAAATGAAAGGAAAATAAATAAGTGAATTTTAATATGAATTTTTATTTTTATTTTATTATTTTTTTAAAGATTTCATTTATTTATATGACAGAGAGATTACAAGTAGGCACAGAGAGAGGAGGAAGCAGGCTCCCCGCTGAGCAGAGAGCCCGATGTGGGCCTCGATCCCAGGACCCTGAGATCATGACCTGAGCCGAATTAACCCACTGAGCCACCCAGGCGCCCTTAATATGAATTTTTAAAGATAACCCTGTTAACATGTTAACATTGTAAAGACTTCATAAAAATATATAAGGGTTACTTCATAATTTTGTAGAAAATTGTTATAGACAAGAAAACAGAAAAAACACTGTTCTAAATAATAGGGAAAAAATTTATCCAGTTTCAATTAAGTTCAGTTAAAGAAGAACTAAATGAAGCAGTATTTATACTGCTATAAATATATTGATTTTATTATTTTTTCCTCCTAACAAATGCCTAAGAACTGCAATGGAGAAATAATTTCCTCACCTGGTCACAGCATCCACCAAGAATGGTGCTGGGGGAGAAATCAACGAGTTCACTTCTCTGTTTCCATGTCCCTCCTTCCCTGCTAAGGATGGTCCACTTCCTGCCAATCCATTGGAAAGGATACCGCTCTGCTGAGGGAAAAAGACACACCTGAGCAGAGGTGACAACACTGGCCCGGGCATCAGCAGTTCAGCTCCAAGCCACCTTCCCTAATGATGATGGTAATAAGTAAGAGGATTTTGATGGTCATGGGCTGTTTTGGTTTGTTTTTTTTTTTTCCATCCTCCACCTCAGATTTTTATTGTTGTTTTTGTTAGCAGCGTTAAGCCTTTACAAATAGAAAAGCTAAATCACTAGTTTGAAGCCATTAAGTTCAGTTAGCAGAACTTTGGGAATGAACCCATATTTTTAAGGAAAAACAAGATTCTGGTAATCCTTTAGGCCTTACTCTGAAAGGGTAACCAAATAAAAACTACAAATATCATTAACTTACTGGTATAATCCACCGTGGTGTGATCATGGATGTTGAAGATACCTGAAATAAATTTTATATATGTGTTTACTTTTAGGGAAGACTTATTTTCGTAATCATTCTCATGTTTTCTTCTACTATGGAATGCACTGTAGAGGGAGACAGTTCTTAACGGCTCCCTGAGCTGACATGCACTTTGAATCCAAGATTCTTTTCTACAACACAGATGCCATACTCACCACTTAAGAAACTGTTATAATTTTGAGAATCTCTTTAATTTAAAAATCTACTCCAAGAAAGCTACTACTACTTTCAGTTCCATATTAATAGGACTTCCCCCAGCCCCCAAACCCAGCATCCAGTTTAAACATTTTATTTTCTGACATTTCAGTTCATTACAAATAATCATAGCCTTCTTGGTAGTAGGCTGAACAGTGGGTTGTGACTAATCCAAATGAACAGCACAAACAAAGTACACAGAAAAAAAATCTGTTTATATACAAGCCATTCTCTATCATTCATGCATATAGAAACACTCATATTGCTCCTGACTCATAGAGGCTTTGTTACATTCTTTTAAATGTTTAGTTTTCTAGATCTTACTTGTATGTGTAGAATTATAAGCTAATGAACTCCTCCTATTTTATAGAAACTTAGACTAGTCCTTAAACTCGTGGTCTTAGATTCTGATAAGAAAAAAATTTATATAAGTCCATGTCTTATTAATAAATTAAGTGAGCACCAGAAAAATAAAAGTACAAAGTATGGCTTTCCCACCAGTATTAAGAAAATGCACTTTTACCACAGGAAACCAAGGAAGAGAGAGAGAGAGAGAGAATATATGGTAAAGGTAAATAAAAAATGGCTTGGTAGAAACAAGTCCTATGATAACCATAATTATAGTAAATATAAATAGATTAAACTCAATCAGAGGACAGAGATCCTCAAATAAGATTTAAAAAAAATAAGATCTAGCAAACTGTTGTTCACAAAAGGTCCACTTAAGACCAACAGATATAAAAAGGCTGAAAATAAAAGGACAGAAAATTATATACTAGGCAATATAAACATAAAAGAAAGCTAGGGTGTCAATTTTATATCAGTCAAAAGGGAAATTAAAAGAGAAAAAAGGGGCAAGGAAGAACACTTTAAAGTGCTCAAAGGAGTTGGAGAGTATAATTACCATTAATATATATGCACCTTACAGCGTATCTTCAAAATACACAAAATGACAGATTTAGCAATGGATGAGAAGTGAATTAATCAATAATTATAGACAGGTATGAAACACACCCTAGAAGCTGACAGAATAGTAAAGACAATCAGCAGATTGATTAATGAAAGAATTCAACAAGTATGCTAGACACAAAATCAACTTATGAGTTCAAAAGTAAAAAATACCGTTCACAAAATCAACAACCGTAACAAAACCATGACATATTTAGGATTCAGCCTAACAATCTAAAGAAGACTTACAGAGAACATTTAGAGAGAGAAAAAAGAAAAATCTATCATGTTCATGAAAATGAAAAGATATTACAAAAATGTCAGTCTTCTCCAAAATAATCTATAGATTTAACATAAATTCCATTAAAATGCCAGCAGAATTTTGAGGGAAATCTGATATACTGATGATGAAATTTATAAGTAAGAATATACTAGGTATCAGTACAAAGCCAGAGTAATAAACACAATAGTAGTAGAGCAGAAAAAGAGAGTACCCACTGGAACACAACAGAAAGATTAGTAACACACTAACTGGGAAAGGATGAGTTATTTAGTAGATAATATGGGGGAAATTGTCTATTTTTATGGATAAATACAAATTTGGGTCATATCAAAACCACAACTGACATCTTCCCCCAAACCTCAAACTGTTCCAATTGGTTAAAATCTAAATGTGAAAAGTAAAATAAAATTAAAGCTAACGGAAACAAACAGAAAAGAGCTCTGAGCTCTGTGACCTCAGGGGTTGGGGTGGCAGAGGAGGCAGGATTTTTTTAAGCTCTAAACCCCAAACTATAAAGAGAAAATTGAAGAATGCATGATATCAGAATAGGTTACTCATCCATCTCCACAGTGAGAGACATAGGTTGTCTCAATGTCCTTGCTACCTGTCACGGTGATAAAAATGCCTCAGATGGGCACCTGGGTGGCTCAGTGGGTTAAAGCCTCTGCCTTCGGCTCAGGTCATGATCTCAGGGTCCTGGGATCAGCCAGCATCAGGCTCCCTGCTCAGCAGGGAACCTGCTTCCCCTTCTCCCTCTGCCTGCCTCTCTGCCTACTTGTGATCTCTCTCTCTGTGTCAAATAAATAAATAAAATCTTAAAAAAAATACACAGATTAGGAGAAAATATTTTTAATATCTAAGACTGACATGGAATATCTAGATTATACAAGGAATTCCTGAAATTAAGAAAAAGACGGGAAAATTGACAGAATAATGAGCAAAAGATACAAAGAGTTGACTCAATCGAAGAGGAAACCTAAAGCAGCATTAAAATAATGGAGGAAATATACTACTTAACCCATGCGAATTGAAACAATCAGACAAACCCATAAAGACGGAATATATTAGAAAGTCAGATAAAGTTCAGGTTAAGGAAAAACTGCTGGTAGGACTTATAACTACGGGAGCCATTCTGGAGGCAGTGAGCAATACCTAGTATTCATATAAGCATGCAACCCAGCAATCCTATTTGTGGGTACCTATCCCAAATTCTCCCACAGTACCTTCAAAGAAACATGAAGAAAGATTTTTTTCAAAGCTATATTAGTTTCAGGTGCACAATATAATGATTTAACAATTTCATACATTTTTTTAGTGTTCATCTTGATAAGTGTACTCTTCACCCTATTCACCTGTTTCATCCATCCCCTCACACTACTCCCCACTGGTGACCACCAGTTTGTTCTCAGTATTTAAGTCAGTCTTATTGTTAAGTCTCTTTTTTTCACCTTGTTCGTTTGTTTTGTTTCTTAAATTCCACATATGAGTGAAATCATATGGTATTTGTCTTTCTCTATCTGCCTTATTTCACTTAACATTATATCCTCTAGCTCCATCCATGTTACCACAAATGGGAAGATTTCATTCTTTTTTATGGCTAAGTGATATTCCATCACACACACACACACACACACACACACACACACACACACACACACACACAGCGTACATCTTCTTTATCCATTCATCTACGAATGGATATTTGGATTCCTTCCATATCTTGGCTATTATGAATAATGCTGCAATAAATATAGAAATGCATATGTCTTTTTGAATCAGCATTTTCATTTTGAGTAAATACCCAGTAATGGAATAACTGGATCAGATGGTAATTCTATTTCTAATTTTTTGAGGAAACTTTATACTGTTTTTCACAGATGTGTATCTAAATGAATATATGAAAGGTGCCTGGAAGGACATATAGCAAATACAGTAGAATGGGTGCCTTAGGGAAAATGGGGAGTGGAAGTGGAGAATGGAGGACAAAGGAAAACAAAATAAGACAAACAAAAGAGAAGCCTTGCACAGACCTAAGAAGATAGTCTGCCATGGACTGAGAGGTATAATTAATTTGGGGACCTGACTTCTAAAAAAATGGATACTATCCAATTGGTCTTAGAGATATCTTCTTGTCACAAATTTATTTTACATATTTACCAATTCCCAAACTGATAGGAATTTTAGTGTTTTCTAGAACTTTCTTCCTAGCCTTAGTAATAGATATTTCTGCTATAAATTTTAGGTTCTGCCTTTGTTCCTCTCAGGGAAGATGGAACTTTAAAATTTGGATGCTTCCTCAGAATGGTAACTGTAACTGAGATAAACATAAAAATATAATAAAAACCTTTTCCTCAATAAAATGCATACTATATTTAAATAGCTATTTTTTTCAGCTTCTCTGTTTTAATTGATGAAAAGTTTTATTGAATATTTTTCAGAATACAATAACCTTCTTAAAGCCAGTTTAAAATACAATGGGGAAAAAAAGGTGTCATAAATAATGGCACAAAAAAAGCAGGAAGGACCTGAAAATAATAAAAATAGTAAAGTATAGAACTTACATTGCAGGAGCTATAATGACAAAGTTTAAGAAGAGAAAAAGGAAGTCTTGAATGAGAAAAATATTGTAGTCTTAGCTAAGAACACAAATTATCATAAATATATCAATTCTTCCTCAAATTAACTTATGAATCTAATACATTTACAAATAAAAATTCAAAGGATTTTTGGAGGGGTGGGACTAGAAAAAGTTATTCTAAAAATCTTCTGAAAGAATTAATAAAGCAAAAATAACAAAACAGCTACATAATGATGCTTGGTTGGCCTTACTCTGTATCAAAATCAATTAAAAAGATAAAGTTATTAGAGGAGTGTTATATTTCTAATAATAGAGAAATGTGTAAGTGTAACAGAACAGGGAGTCAATATGCAGAATCTAAAATGCGGGTATTCTAAATTTTGATTTAAAACAAAAAGCAGCATTCTAAATCTGCAGGAAAGGGAAAACCTATCAGTGATATAAAAAAGTTGTTTAATCAATTTGATTTTCATCACTGTATCCACTTACAATAGAGTGCACATGGAATATGGCTCTGAGTTAGTACCCAGGAAGTCCTTCTCCGGACTTTAGGCCATCTTGCATTAATCTTTGAAGTTACTTCTTTTATCTTTAGAAAGGATTATCATGGCTCAACACTAACACTATCCCTTTTGTCTTCTGCCTGCTCACTTTTCCAGACTTATGATTCTTATCCTTTGGTAAGTCTCTGCTTACTGATCTAAGCTAATGGTTACCAAAAGGTGGTTCCCAGACCACATCTACATTACCAGGAACACGCTAGAAATGCAACTTCTCAGGCCCTCACCCCAACACACCAAATCAGAAACTCTGAAGGTGGAGCCCAGCAATCTGTGTTTTAATACACCCTCCAGGTGATTCTGATACACACCCAAGTTTAAGTATTAATGATCTAAGCAAACACCCAGGTCCAGAGAAAGTACCATCTGTACTTCCAAGCCTTCAGAATGACATCTAGTTCCCACAGCAATTCTTGTCATATTGCTCATAACACACTGAATTTGTACATCTTTCATCTTAACTATATAGTAAGTCTCTGGAGGAAAAGAATTGTTTCTTATTTATATTATAATTTGGTCACAGTACCCAATACACAGTATGTCCTATACTGCAATAACAATCCATACCTTCGATGCCAACCACTCTCATGCTCTATGTCCTTATTGTTTCAATTCTTTATGTTTATCCCCATATACTCCCTCTCACATTACTTAATATGGTGTTGAATTACAAATAGGCTTATGGTGACATGTGGTTACTATACAGTGACACATACACTTAAAGTGGTGAAATTTTAATAAAAAGGCAAGCCTAAATGGTTACTGAAATATGACCTCTTATTAAACGAACAGTTTTGCTATATGGTTAAAAAGGCAAAAGTCGGAATGTAGCAGGAATATTTTTCAAAACAGAAATACCTTTCCAAACTTGCTGTTTTAAAAGCATATTTACCTGAGGTGTGACTGTGTGGTCCATTAGATTCTCAGTTAGAGATAAAAGCAAGGCATCCAATTCATCTGTGGCATCCTATGAATGATAAAATATATATAGCTGTTGAATGACTCATTAATCATCAAACTAATTTTTTTCCATATCCTCTCAACTTACAATTCTGACCCAGCCTTTGTTGGTGTTAACCTTTAAACAAATAGGGATACTTAGGAATCATGATTATTATAGTGATTCAACTTTGCTTGGAGGGGAACCTACACCAAAATCAGAAGCTGAAAAAGCTGAAGTGTTATGTGGGAGCACCTAGATGGCTCAGTCAGTTAAGCTTCTGCCTTCAGCTCCAGTCATGATCTCAGGGTCCTGGAATCAAGTCCCAACATTGGGCTCACTGCTCAGTGGAGAGTCTGCTTCTTCTTCTCCCTCTGGCCCTCTGCCCCACTTGTGCCCTCTCTCATTCTCTCTCAAATAAATAAAATCTTAAAAAAAAAAATAAAGTGTTATGGGAATTTTCATAGAGCTACTCTTTTTGGTGAGACGAAACTCACGTAGGGTTAAGACTATTCTGGCTTGGGGTGCCTGGGTGGCTCAGTTGGTTAAGCACCTGCCTTCAGCTCAGGTCATGATCCCAGTGTCCTGGGATCGAGTCCCACATTAGGCTCCCTGCTCAGCAGGAAGCCTGCTTCTCCTTCTCCTTCCAACTGGTGCTCCCCCTGCTTGTGTTCTTTCTCTCTCTCTCTCTGTCTCTGTCAAATAAATAAATAAATAAAATCTTAAAAAAAAAAAAAAAGGACTGTTCTGGTTCTTAGCTCTTACACTGGAAGAGAGAGATAAAAGGTTCAGCACAGGAGATAGTAAATAAAGAAGATGTCTGAATTCCAAAGACTTCTTTATCCAGAGGTACTGCTACTTCACTGTTTGAAAAAGTACAATATGAACTTCCCCCATAAATGTTAATCAATACTTTTTAATTAGTATTTGAAGCACCTAATGGAATATGGCTCTCTATACTACAGAGAAAGAGAAAGAGAGAGAGAGAGAGAGAGAGAGAGAGAGGGAGAAGGCAGGTTGGTAGGAAGAATTTGAAGAGAATAAAAGATAAAATTCCAAACTGGAAATAAGAGAAATAAGTATCTAGGGTGTAGTACACATAACAAAAAAGGCCCTTCGTTTTTACAGTCCTATTTCTATCTATCTGCCTTCAGGCTGTGGTCAATCTCCTATTTATGTCTCAACATTCCACTTAATTTTAATCACAGGTAGGAAAAAAATTGTTCTAAAAAAAAATTTGTTCTCTCCCTTCTTACATCTTCCTCCTCTTATGCCACCGCCTCCCATCTGTGGCCTGAGTGCCCCCAAACAGCATGTATATATCTCTACCACAATGTTTAAATTCGCTCTCTCACTGGAATGTAAGCAGTCTGAAAAACAAAGCCATGATTTACTTCTGAATTTTTGAGACTAGCATGCTGTCTGGTACATATTATAATGCACAATAAACCTTTGAATTAAATGACCTTCTCTGTTCCAAAAAATTTCAGATTTCACTTAATTTTCATTATCAAAGATTTCAACATATCTTTTTAGAATTTTAATTAGCAGAAAGGAAGCTCCTGATTGAAGATATTTTAGGTTGGATTTTTTTAAACACCAAAGTCTGAAAAATTATACACCTAAATCTTAATTGTACACTGTCTTTGGATAGCAGGAACACAGGTGATTCCTGACATCTTCTTTTCATGAAATATTTGGCAAATTTCTACAATAAATGCATTTATGTAGCTAAAGAGCAAAATGGTAAACGTTTATTTGCAAGGATAATTTTTCATTTAACTTGCAAATTAAAACATTCAATGGGCAATGAACTGAGTTAATGGGCAACGAACTAGGTTTCTATGATTTCTGGACTGGTAAGGGTGTTACAAGGGGCAGAAAAGCAGGGGCTGTGTTGAGCTGGTTATACAGCAACATAATGATAGGGTGTTGGTGTTTCAAGCAATCAATATTTATTTATTTAGTGCCTACTATGTGCCATCTACTGTTTGAGACACTAGGGAGGTACAGCCAGCAACAAAAAACCAAGAATACAAAGACCACCTAAAACAAAAAGGCCAACAAATAACAGAAAAACTGAAGAAGCCCTGAGATACTCTTATGAAAGATTTGACAATGGGATTCTCTCGAGAGAACTGAGGCTCAATGCTTTTCTCACAGCTTAAGTTCTGGTGTCAATCAAAAATCACCAATGCCTGTGATTATACCACAGGACTCAATTCAATATGGTCTTTGCAGAAACTTTCAAAGCAAAGTGTTGTTACCTTAAGAACAGAACCATTTGCTGCAGGTGTAGTATGCATCAGAGCAAGAGAATCTTCAGGGAAGGACACATTATTCTCATTTAATACAGCGCTGGAAGAAAAAGATAAATTCACATCATGGAGCACCTATACAGGCATAGGGAACATGTTTAAAGAAAGGACTTTAGAAAGAAGAGTAATAATTCATGTAGAGGAAGAAGAAATGACAATTTGTGAGGAGTATGACAGCAGTCAAGTGTTGCATTCATATGCCTTTGTGAGACACTTCTCCACCCACCAAGTAACAGTTTTCATATCCACACCAGACTCATTCACAGATGGATCAAAACGGTAGACTATTTTGCTTCCCTACTAAATCTCACTGAAAGTTAAGAAAAGATTTATTTTAAAAAGAAAGATACATAAACAAGATAGATCAACTGAATGATTTTTAAAAGCTGTCCTCAAATACATGAATGGGAAAGCTCAGTGAACTAAAAACTAACCAGAATACCTGAGATATGGGAGAACAGTCAGAAAGTCATAGGGAGAAGCCACAATCTAATGACGCAGGCTGGAGAGCTCTGCTGTAGAAGGCAGAAGCAATAACTAGAATGCTCCAGATAATGCAACAGGACTAGCCAGGTGAGAGGCATATGCCATAGAATCTGTTACTAGCCCTGCCAGTAGGAATCACAACAGTGTCTAATCCCAGATAAGAATAACAGAAACAGGAGCAGTCTCACAGATGGCTTCAACACCAGGGAGAAAAGGGAGAAAATCTAGAAACAAAAAAACCATCATCCACCAAGATAACACATCAAGCAGGAAATCCCAGTTCTTCCTAATACCGCTGGAAAGTGTGCAAACAGGAGCAGGTCCTGAAGCCTACAAGGAGAATGAGAAAAAATGGGAAATAAATCCTAGATTGAAAAAGTCAGACAGAATTAGTGAGGTGGGAAGATAGGACTGTTTCATCCACAACAATGAAGCAAAAAGAGGCAAAGAGATGAAAAATAAGAAGGGATAGTAATGAGAAACAGAAATGATCATGATGTTTCAACTAATGGATACTTGACATTCAATAAGATAATGGCTTTTGATTTTCCAGAACTGAAAAAGGACATATATAGTTCTTCAGATTGAAAGGCTACCTTGAATACTAACAAAAATTAAAAAAAAAAAAACCTATTCTTAGACAGTAATGAAAATGCAGAACTTCAAGAATAAGCAGTAAAATGTAAAACAGAGAAAAAAGTAACTTTGTGTTTCAGAAAGAAGCAACAGCTCAGAGGAAAGGACTCAATATAAGAAAAAGTGAGCATTAAAAGGAGTGAAACATGTCTTACAATGAATTCTCCCAACCCTTCAAGAAAAGATTAGTCACATATAATTTATACTTCTGCAAAACATAGGAAGAAGGAGGTGAAAAGCTTTTGCAGTCATTCTGCTCAGTATGTGTCATGACCCAGCAATTTCACTCCCAAGTATACACCCTAAAAAAATCCTCACAACATGTATAAGGAAGAACATGTACAACATTAATTTGGAATAATACTGGCCCATTAATGAAAGAATGAATAAACTGTGATTGACTTATGTAATGGTAATTAAAATGAAGAAAATATGGATTTTTTAAAATTCAGATATGTCAAAACAAAAACCACTGTATTATATACTTTCTTTTTTTTTAATTTAATTTTATTTTTTCAGTGATCCAAGATTCATTGTTTATGCACCACACCTGGTGCTCCATGCAATATGTGCCCTCCCAAACTGTGGAAAGAGCCGAGATGCCCTTCAACAGACGAATGGATAAAGAAGATGTGATCCATATACACAATGGAATATTATGCAGCCATCAGAAAGGATGAATTATATATTTTCAAAGGGTGAACCACACAGTATTTAGATTTTATCCCAAAAAAGCTTTTACAAAAAAAAAATAAATGATCTGAATAGCCATTTCTCCAAAGTAGAAAAGACATTCAACGTTAGTCCTAAGGTACATGAAAATCAAAACCACAATGAGAAATGCTTCATACTCTCTAGGATGGCTGTAATTTTAAACATGGAGAATAATGAGCATTGAAAAGGATGTGGAGAAACTGGTACCCACATACATTGCTGGTGGGAACTGAAACTGTTGTAGCTATTTTGGAAGACAGTTTGGCAATTCCTCAAAAAGTTAAACACAGAGTTACTACATGACTAACTCAGCAATCACCCTCCTGGGTATATAGAGAATTGAAAGCATGTATACAAAAATTCTTGTATGTGAATGTTCATAGCATAGCATAATAGTCAAAAAGTGGGAACAAGAGAAATGTTCATCAATTCATGTATGGATAAACAAAATGTGGAATAGCTAATATAATGGAATATTATTCAGCCCTAAAGAGGAGTTGAAGTACGAATACATGGTACAATATAGATCAACCATGAAAACATTATGTTAAATGAAAGTAGCCAGATATGAAAGGCCACATGTTATGTGATTCCCTTTATATGAACTGTACAGAGAAGGCAAATCCAGTATGCGGAGAGACATAAATATGATATATTTATAAATAAATATAAAGGAAAGATGGTCTAAATCAACTACAGCAAAATGTGAAGATATTACAAAGCTTGATATTTGGTACACAGACAATATATAACCTCCACAGTTTTCTCTGTGCTTGAAATATTTCCTTTTTTTAAAAAGGGGGTACAGTAGGGATACCTGGATGGCTCAGTTAAGCGGCTGCCTTCAGCTCAGGTCATGACCCTAGGGTCCTGGGATTGAGCCCCGAAAAGGGCTCCCTGCCCAGTAAGGAGTATACTTATCCCTCTACCCCTTCTACTGCTCGTGCTCTCTCTGTTCTCTCTCAAATAAATAAATAAAATCTTTTTTAAAAAGGGAGGGTAGAGTAATTTCTTAAAAGTGTTGTATGGCATGGGAACAAAACAGACTACAGAAAAGATTAACAGAAAAGGAAAAGGTCCAGAAATAGACCCAAGTTTAAACAAGAACTTAATACATTTCAAATCATAGGGGGAAAATAGATCATTCAAAATATCAACAGCCATTTAGAAAAGCAAATCTAGAAGTTGGAGTACATTCTAGGTTCTTTCCAGCTTTAAGAGTTCAATGAACTGGGCAGTCCTATCTCCATTATTCTCTTATTGACAAATAAATAAATAAATAAATAAATGCACACACACATATGTATACATGTATATATGTATATATACATATATATAATATGAAGTTCCAAAAGACTCTAATAAAAATGCTGTGGGCCAACTGATTTACTGAAATTAATGAAAAAGTTAAATTTTAATTCCAGTTTTACCCTGATCATCAATTAGTTTGTTTACTGAATACTAACTATGAAGTTGTATATACAAAGCATGCTATATGCTTAAGGGCTATTTTGGTTACAGTACTGGAACTGAGTATGATTAATCAGGAAATTCCTTACTGAATACATTTTGAATAACGGGAAAAGAAACAGCATTCATTCATTCAACAATGTTTAGCACCAACAAAGCAGAGAACACTGGATACGCAGTGATGAACAAAACAAACTGGCACAGAGCAGGGGATAAAAGCCTAGCAAAGCAAATAAATTGCCTATATTCATTAAAGAAAAGAGAGGCAGAAGGGACTTGGAGAGAACAGCAGATAAATTTACTCAAATAGTGTAAGAGCCCATAATAAGAAAGTTTATAAAAACAAGGCCACTGTGATAACAGGATGGCACTAGAATTAAGAGAAATAATATACACCCCTCACCTGGTATAAGATTAAAAGTATCTTTAAAGATTGCTTTTGCTCTGCAGTTTGATTCAGTAAAAGAATGAGAATGTAGAGACAAATTAGAAGTACCTCCAGATAATCTAGAACTAGGTAGTAAGCAGTTATGTAATGGACAGAAGAGTGAATTCAAGCTATCTTTCAAATAAATAGCCTGCGATTATGTGGTGATACACTTGAGAAGAGGGAAACAGACCAGAAAAGTTAAGAGGAGAAGAACATCAATTTAATTCTGTCTAACCCAGAACTGTACCTGTTTGTGGCAGCATCCTGAACACTGGCATTTTTATGACTTAATAAGCTATCTTCTCTTGTAACCTAAGAAAATGAAATAATAAAAAAATTAAATATTTGTTGAGGATACTAAAGTAATAAGAAATTTATACTTCTTTCCAGTAAAAACAGAAATATCACTTTGCTTCAGTTCCAGAGGTAATCATACCTTGTCTATGGAAGTATCCGTACTACACCTATTATAGTCCCACCCCATACCCAAATTAATAATCCACACTTGCACTTCAATAGTACACAAATTCACACCCTTTACTAGATAGCTCTCACTTATTTAAGACACCATGGGGTGTGTTAGTCAATATATACAGAATCCCAAAAGATTCAATGCCAGAATTTTTGGAATTTACATGATGAAAAGAAGAAAGGGATGTTAAGCAGTGTATCTGGCTTTTTATTTTTCCCTGAACACAAGGAATATGTTAGGAGGAAATTTTAAAATATTTTTCTGAAGGGGTCAATTTTTTCCTTTAACTTTATTGAGGTATCATTTATATACAATAAAATGCACACATTTTTTAATGTAGGGTTTGATGAATTCTGAAAAATATATAGAGGTGCATAACCAACATCAAAATCACCAAGCGCAACATTTTCATTACTCCCACAACATTCCCTTCTGGCCAATGCAACCTCATCAAAAAGGCTTACACACGGCAAACAGTGAGCATTATCTCCTATAGTTTCATGTAAATGGAATCATAATACCTATCTTTTCATAGTGTCTATCTCTTTAGAATGGCACGATGTTTTTGAGATTCGCCCATGGTGCTGCATGTATCACCAATTCATTCCTTTTTATGTGCTGAGTAGCATTCCAATTAATGGATGTACCACAATTTGTTTATGTTTACCTGCTGATGGACATTTGGATTGTTTCTAGTTTTTAGCTATTTCAAATAATGCTTCTAGGAACACTGGTGTACTATTATCTGTGTGAACCTCTGTTTTCATTTCTCTTGGGTAAATACCTCAGAGTGAACCTGTGTGGTCATGTGGGAAGTATATGTTTAAAACATAGCCGAACATAATTCTTCTTAAAGTGCTTATATAACATTTTATATTCTTACCAGCCATGTGCACTGAAGGAGCTCCATCAAGGCCAACACAGGTATGGTCAGTTTTTTAATACTGGCCATGAATGTGTTTTTCAGCATGAAGTGTGATGCTAGCTATAGATTTTTTTCACTGATGCCCTTTATTAGGCTGAAGAAGCTCCATTCTGTTTCTAGTTTGCTGTGAGCATTTATCACAAGTGGATACTGATTTCTGTGAAATGCCTTTTTCATATGAATTGAGATAATTTACTTTTTAATATGGTAAACTGTAGTGGTTTTTGAAGGATAAACCAAGTTTTTTTCCTGAGGTAAATGCTACTTAGTCTATTTTGTTAAGGATTTTTGAGTCTATGCACAAGAGGGGTATTGATCTATGGTTTCTTTTCATATGAAATCGTTTTCTGGCTTTGGTACTGGGGTAATACTAGTATCAGTAAATGAGGTGGGAAGTGCTCCCCTCCTCTTCTACTTTCTGAAAGAGTTAGTGTGGAACTCATTTCTTCCTTAAAAGCTCAGTAGATCTCAACAATGAAGGCAACAGGTCCTGGATTTTTCTTCAAGGGAAGGTTTCTAACTATAAAATAAAATTTCCCTACTTTAGGGCTGTTCAAGTTATTTTTTTCTTGCTCAAGTCAAGAAAAATCCAAAAGTGTAAATGAAATGTAAGGCAGTGACAACAATTACTACTGCTAATACAACATATAGCTTCAACGTTAAGGATTTCAATACTTAATTAAATGCTCTTTATGTTCCATGTCCTTCACATTTTATTATCTTATCCTTGCAACCCCTTAAGGTAAGTACTACCAATATCCTCTCTTAAACATAATTAAACTGAGGCTCAGAGAAACTAACCTGCCAACTCACACTAATAAGTGGTAGACGAGAAATGGGATTCAAACTCAAGTTGTCTGATTCCAGAGCCTATACTGTCATATTTTACATTTACTTTTATAGGCAAATATTATGTCTTATGCTTATACTGGGAGGGGAGGATAGATAACTAAAGCATGAACAATACTCCACAGATCATCTCAGGTTCCTTTCAAGGCTTGTGCTTGGGGACAGAGTGGGTAAAGTGCATCTTCTCAACAAGAGGATATTTTGAAATTCTAGTTGATAACATGATTTGGTGAGATGGACTTCTGTCCTGATTTTAGTATGGAGGATAAGTCTGAAAGTTAGGGAGCACCAAAAAAAAAAACTGACTTGGAGAACATGGATACCATAAACTTCATGGGGGCTGGTCCTTCCCCACTGCATCCTTCACAATATCACAGCCAACTCCTTCACCTTGTAACCGTCACTCTTGTGACATACAACTCTGCCAAAACTAAGGGCAGATGGGTGGTGGGGAATAGCAGATTGCTAAAGAAAGGCCTAAAACCACAGACTTAGTGTTGCTAGGAACCTCAAAGTCATTAGATTTTCTGGCTATAAAAGTGGCAAAGATTAGGGATTCACATCTATAGCAATTTGACTTAAAACAAAACAAAACAAAACAAAGCAAACTTCTTATGCCCTAGAGGGTCTTTACTTTCAACTTTTTATCCCATGACTGTCCCCTCTTAATCTAGCTTGTACTCAGACTCAGGAAGGCATTCTGCCATCTTGAACATGTGTATGGGTAGTACTCTCTATCTCCAATCACTGGCTAGATCACTCTTCTTTAACATGCATGCAATTTATGTGTCTTTGGGTCTCTCTGCCTTAAGTCTCATGTTCTTTACCCTTCATCAGAACTATCCCCATTAAAGGCAGCTTACCTTATGCACTGCTTCTACTTGGGCCTTCAAAATGTTACTCTTCAAGTCAGGAGGAACTCTCCTGGCATTCGATCCTGGGCTCTCAATGGCATTATTAAGACATTTCTCAGTCAACTTCACCACCTCCTCCTAGATATTAAAAATACAGTTATACAGGAATAGGAAAGGTGCTGGTGAAAGTTCATATTCACACACCCAGGAAATCATGGGTCTTAAATAGTCATATCCTATTCCAAGAATAGTCACCTCCCACATGCAGTTTCAAACTAAGGCACAATAATCACAAACATGAAATATGAATTGGTAGGGATCTCTAGAAATCATCAAGCCCAATTTCCTGTCTTTAAAGCAACTGAATAACTGACTACATCATTCAGGACAAATGCTTGAATGAAATCACACACAGAAAACATGAGCTGTTTGCTGTAATTCAACTGATTTTAGGATAGGCCCTTCACAGGCTAATAATCCCAGCAATTCTGGAGCTGTCGCCAGGTAGATGATTTTGTTTAGAATTCTGTTATATAGCCACAGTCACTCTCAGGTATAGACTATGACAATGACAGAACAAAGCACAAGTCCAGTCAGTGAAGGTCACAATGAAAGCAATATAAATAACCCATTATGAAAAGAAAAAAATGGAATGAAGCAAATTAAGAAGTAATTTTAGGGGCTCCTGGATGGCTCAGTGAGTTAAGCCAACTGGCTCTTGACCTCAGTTCTGGTTTTGACCTCAGGGTGGTGAGTTTAAGCCCCACACTGGGCTCCATGCTTGGCATGGAGCCTACTTAAAAAAAGAGAGCACTTTAAATTATCTGCACTACAACTGATACTTAAATGAATGACAACAACAACAATTATCACTATTATTACTGTGCTTGCTATTTAAGGCTGGTCTAAACAACAAACTTACTCTAAACATTTTCTTAGTCTTAGACATAGCTTCTGTTCTGTAAAACAGGCTAGCTGCCATGTATGGGATTACACACTATGCCATTTTTTCAGATTTGAAAGATTTAATTAATGTGCTTATTCTGAGTTGGTGTTTCTCAGTGTGGTTTCCACACATCCGCCTCTGCGTGGGACCCTAAAATCTGAATGTTGAAGGAGCTTCCTTATGTGATTCTAATACACATAAAAGTCTAAGAACCACTTAAACTCTAATGCCTGTGCCTGCCTAGTCTTCAGGATGATTCCTATTAATTGCAGGAAGTCCCTAGGTCCTTTTTCAATCATAGCTAGTTCACATGGTATAATCCAGCAATCCCACTTCTGGGTATATATTCAAAGGAAACAAAATTACAATTTTGAATAGACTTCTGCCCTCCCATGTTCACTGCAGTATTATGCACACAAGCCAATATATGGAAACAACCTAAACATCCATCAAAGGATGATGGATTAAAAGTGTGGTGAGCTTATATGTATATATGGAATATTATTTACCTTTAAAAACAAGGAAATCTTAATATAAGGAGCATAGTCAAATATTGTAATAGCTTTGTACTGTGACAGACAGTAACTACATTTATGGTGACCATTTCATAATGCATGTAATTATAGAATCACTGCCATACATTTGAAACTAATATAAGATTGCATGTCAACTACACTTCAATTTAAAAAAATAAGGAAACTCTGCCATTTACAGCAACATGGATGAAGCTGGAGAGCATTATGCTAAGTGAAACAAGTCAGAGAATGACAAATACTGCATGGTATTACTTACATGTGGAAATTAATGAACAAAAAAATCCAACTCAGAAACTGTAAGTGGAATGGTGGTTGCTAGGGTGTCTGGGGGTGGGAAAATAGGTAAAGCCTAGTAAAAAGATACAAACTTTCAGTTACAACGTAAATTAAATTCTGAGAATCTAATATATAGCATGGTGGCTATAGCTAATCATCTGTTCTGTATACTTGAAATTTGTTTAGAGTAGATCTTAAGCATTCTCACCAAAAAAATCAAAACAAAACAAAAAGGTAACTATATGATGTAATGGATATATTGATTAATTCAACTGTAGAAATCATTTCACAATGTATATGGTATATGTATATCAAATCATCACGCTGTATTCCTTAAATATATTACAATTTTATTTGTCAATTATATCTCAATAAAGCTGGGGGGAAATCATAGCTAATTCAAATACTTTGACGTTTTCTTTTCAGAGTCAATTATGTCTCAGAGTTGAAATTACTTGTTAATTATTTATATTTGCACATTATAGGATTCTCAGAGAAACCTGCCTCCTGACATAAGCAGAGATTTCTTTTTCTGTCTATATTACAAACATAAACAAGAATTCAACACACAGGAGCGCCTGGGTGGCTCAGTTGTAAAGTGGTCTGCCTTCGGCTCAGGTCATGATCTCAGGGTCCTGAAATCAAGGCCCGGGGAGCCTACTTCTCCCTCTCCAACTACCCCGTGCTTGTGTTCCCTCTCTCATTATCTGTCATAAATAAATAAAATCTTAAAAAAAAAAAAAGAATTCAACACACATATCACAGGTAAAAGTATAAACTGTTGGGCGCCTGGGTGGCTCAGTGGGTTAAAGCCTCTGCTTTCGGCCCAGGTCATGATCTCAGGGTCCTGGGATTGAGGCCCGCGTCGGGCTCTCTGCTCCGCAGGGAGCCTGCTTCCCCCTCTCTCTCTCTGCCTGCCTCTCTGCCTCCTTGTGATCTCTCTCCCGCTGTGAAATAAATAAATAAAATCTTTAAAAAAAAAAAAAAAAAAAAAGTATAAACTGTTACCATTTTTACTTTTTGCAAAAGTATAGAGGCTTTAAAATTGCCTGTACTTAAACCTACTAACTTCCTTCCCAGGAAAATAATCAGATGATGGCAGATATGTATTTAGAGGTTGTTTGTCATTGATGATGACAGNAAATCTTTAAAAAAAAAAAAAAAAAAAAAAAAAGTATAAACTGTTACCATTTTTACTTTTTGCAAAAGTATAGAGGCTTTAAAATTGCCTGTACTTAAACCTACTAACTTCCTTCCCAGGAAAATAATCAGATGATGGCAGATATGTATTTAGAGGTTGTTTGTCATTGATGATGACAGTGAAAATTAGCAATAATCTAAACGTCCAACAGGTAACTAAGTAAACACAGTGATGATGCAACTGAACTACTGTCTATAATATGTCCTCAAATTAAAGAAAGATGTTTAGATTAGTTTTAAAACGCAGTATCACTACTTTTATTTTTAAAAATACACACTTAAATGTTTGGAAATATTTGTCTTAAAAATGTTAACTGTAGTTACCTCTTAGTAGTGAATAATGAAAGGTTTAAAATTTCCTGCTTCTTTAAATCTATTTTCTACAATTATGATGTATGAGTACATAAAAAAAATTACGGAAATATAAGTTGAGTTTAACAGCTTTAAATATTTTCACTTTATTATAGCACATAATTACAGTGGCAGCCAGTTACTATGCTGCTGATATGACTGCCTTGGATGGCCAAAATGTGGCAAACAGATAACCAAAAGAATTAAAAGGACACCCTGATTCCTAAATACCCCAAATGAGACCTGAACTGATATGACTGTGGCTACTCCAACTCTACTGTAGAGTAATCCTGGCTGTCAGAGTTAGCTTATAGGAGAACTTATGTAAGAGTTGTTAAAGTTGGCCCAAAGTCTGCCTACGTTCCAGGCAGAATGCCACCAGAAGCAGACCTGAAACCACTCTTAAAACACTCTTGGCTGGGATATGTGATCATCTTTCAGGAGGGCACTTAGTCAAACAACCAAGGTGAAGAAATAGTGTAAACAGTAAAATCTACAAGAAACATGATACATTCTTACAAGAGGTCCTAATTCTGAGAGATCCAACACTGAAACGGTTGAATTAGAAAATATGTACATAAACCTTTTAAACAAAATAAAGTTCTTTTTATTACCTTGGAGAAATGCAAGGAGCTGTTTTAAAGGTTGGTGCTGGCTCATTCTTTTTTGAGTCATGGACCCTTTTGAGAATTTAACAAAATAAGGATCCACTTTCCAGAAAAAATATATAAATGAATCAATGACAAGTATATGTTAAGTACATTCAAGGGGCACCTGGTGGCTCAGTTGGTTAACTATCTGCCTTTGGCTCAGGTCATAATCTCAGGGTCTTGGGATCAAGCCCTGCATCGGGCTCCCTGCCCATCAAAGAGTCTGTTTCTCCCTCTGCCTGCTGCTCTACTTACTTGTGCTCACTCTGTGTCAGATAAATAAATAAAATCTTCAAAAAAAAAGAAAACAAAGAATATATATTCAATTTTCATTGAATTTAAGGCCTTCCGCATAATTACTCATGAATAGATTCATGATCTGCAAGTTAAGAATTCTGCTTTAGAACATTAGACACAGTTTATCTTATATTTTTACTAAATATACACAAAGGTGTTTTTTTTTTAAGATTTTATTTTATTAGAGAGAGAGCAGGAGCGGGATGAGGGGCAGAGGGAGAAGTAGACTCCCTACTGAGCAGGGAGCCCAATGAAGGGCTTGATGCCAGGACTCTGGGATCAAGACCTGAACCCAAGGCAGATGGCTAACTGAACCACCCAGATGTCCCTCATTAGTTTATCTTATAAAAAGTAAACAGTAAACACGTTTGTAGAGCTGAATCAACAGTGTATTGAAATATCAAATGACTGCATCAATCCTGGGTAATGCAGGTCTCATATGGCATGAGATCCCTCTAAAATGGCTTCTCAAGACACGAATCTGAAGTCAGCTCTGCTGCCAGTAGTGCTAGTCTGAACCTAACATGGCTTAGAGCTTCTTAGTATTACAATCCTCAGAGCTAATCATCCAAAACTGATACTTTGCTTTAAAACAATGTATTTTATTTACAGGTTCTTCATCCTAAAATTACTTTAGTTAGTAAAGCTGATTATTAAGATTAACTTGTATTCCCCAAGGAAACATGAACTATTGATGGTAGAGGTAGAGAAATCAGACTGGATTAAAAATGTGTCATATAAATAAAATATGAATCAACTTTTATACAACACTCTAGTTGTAAAGACATAAGGTAAGGCAGTCAGACGTCTCCTAGTTTTTAGTACAACACTGAGGTCTTTGTTATTCCTGCCTGCCGTTGAATAAGCTCTCACTAAATATTAGCTATTATTTTTCCTAGCTATGTGAATGCCAGAATGTTCCTTGATGGTACACTGTCCTTTACCTAAACCACTCTTATACTCCCTTTCCTACCCTGAACCCACACTCCTCTTTTTTCAAGGCTTCAAGAGCAATTGAACAGGTTCTATGCTTTGGAGGCTGAGTTATATTACAACGAGACATGCAGGGAATTTTAGAAACACATAGCTGTTCGGTGGATTTCCATGACCTCCCTTCCAGTGTAACAGACAATTACTCCTCTTTCCCACCCCCCAAGCCCACCTAGATTCACCAGCCACATTCTCCTTCAGATCATTCCAGTCCTCCATTAAATTTTTCTCTAATTAATTGCTAACCATCTAAAGCTTTCAATTAACTCTTTTGTCTCTGATCCTGTATTCCTCTACTTACAGAGACAGTAAAACAACGGACAATATGAAACCAAACACACAAATATAATTGAAAAATACTGAGGGGTCATGAAAATGATAGTCTTGGGATGCCTGGGTGGCTCAGTCAGCTAAGTGTCTGCCTTTGGCTCTGGTCATGATCCCAGGGTCCTGGGATCAAATTCTGCATCAGGCTCCTTGCTCAGCAGGGAGCTTCTCCCTCTGCCTGCCACTTCCCCTGCTTGTGCTATCTCACTCTCTCTGACAAATAAATAAATAAAATCTTAAAAAAAAAAAGAAAGAAAATCAAAGTCTGGAATTTAATCAGCTCTTTTTAAAAGCTGTGCATAAACTGGTGTGCACCTCCCACCCCACACCTAAAACTCCAAGGGTACAGGATGGTGAAAGTTATGAAGGATAAAGCTGAAGCATCTCAAGTTCCATTCTCTTCCCTGTTTATATGAAAGAGCAGCTACCTTTCAAACAAATCCTTCTGTAATTTTATTTTTATTTATTTGAATGAGAGAGAGACAGAGAGTGTGCACATGGGACATGGGGGCAGAAGGAAGGGACTGAAGGAGAGGAGAGAATCTCAAGTAGACTCCCCACTTAGTGCGGGGCTCAATCACAGGACTCTGAGATCATGACCTGAGCTGAAACCAAGAGTCAGACACTCAACCAACTGAGCCACCCAAGTGTCTCAAATTCTGTAACTTTAAAAGGCTGTCAACTTCAACTACATCAATACCTATTGGACAGTATTAGGAAAAGGATGGGCTAAATCAAAATAACAAGTTTAAAGCAGCCACAACACTTTGCATGCATGTTGGAAAACACTCAGAAGATGACCTTACAGTTCCTATCACTGCCCGAATTTCCTCCTTTCCTCCTGAACATCCAAGAATTGTGCCTTTGAAATAGGTCTGAAAGAAGTCGGCACACATACATTCCCGAGAAAAAGAAAAGAGAAAGTATCAGCTTTGGAAAAAGCAGGGATTTCTAGGAGGTCTGGAGATGTGTACAGGTATACGAAGGAGAAATGAATACCTGGTTGTTGATGTTGACATCAACACTGGGACGAGAAGACGGCAATGGACTGCTTTCCATCTCAAGATGTTTGAGCTTCTGTGAAGCATCTTTTAATGCTGGAAAAAAATGGCAACATGGCCTCTTAGTCTGCCAGGCTGTCACAGCTGTGTGTGGGCATACACTTATGTTTTTTTCCCCAGTACCAGGTACCAACAATTAAATGGAATAACCCATAAGATCATAGAATAAAAATATTTTCTTTCTACAACCAGATAACTATTAATATAAGAGTTAACCTTCATTACAGGCATATTGCCTTGTATCTATACCACTCGTAGAAAGCCACTAGATATGGAATCTCAATACCATGTGTGGTTAAGAAGGCTTACTAGCCAAAAGATACCAAGAAAAGGCAGAGAACACCTGTGAAACAATCCTTCCATAACCCCAATGCAAGTTCCTCAGTACTTTGCCACTTTCTTTCCTTGGCCCTGACTATACACTGCCTAAACTACACTTCTATGGAGCAAACGGATGAAGGACATACATTTACTCATTCACTAATTCAACAGAGTATGTACTGAAACACAAGGTGTGATGTAGGACAAGCCTTTTGCCTTTATTAAGTTCTGCCTAGCTGCAAAATACATTACAAATAAATTGCTCTAACCATTGAAAAGATAATACATTAAACACAATTCAGCTTTAAATGAACTCTATTTAAATTAACCACTCTAGGGGCACCTGGGTGGCACAGTAGGTTAAATGTATGCCTTTGGATCAAATCATGATCCCAGGGTTCTGGGATCGAGCCCTTCATCAGGCTCTCTGTTCATCGGGGAGCCTGCTTCTCCTGGGGAGCCTGCTTCTCCCTCTCCATCTGCCCTTCCACTCATTTAGTCTCTCTTTCTCAAATAAATAAAATCTCTTATAAAAGATCTTTATTTGAGAGAGTGAGAGGGAGAACGAATGGAGGGAGGGGCAGAGGGAGAAGCAGACTCCCCGCTGAGCAGGGAGACCAATGTAAGACTCAATCTCAGGACCCTGAGATCATGACCTGAGCCAAAGGCAGATGCTTAGCCAACTGAGCCACCCAGGTGCCCACTAAATAAAATCTTAAAAAAAAAAAATTTTTTAACCACTCTAATAATCTTATCGTGCAGGGATGAATTTGGTAGTTTAAATTTTTACAGTCACTTGACCAAAAAAAAAGCTGCTGAATGCCTAGTAATTTCTATTTAATCCAGTAAAAGGGAGGGAAAAACTATGAAATCATTTGCTCTTGGTCAAAGAGCTCTTATACAAGTGTCCATTAATTAACTCAGTGGATCCCTCTCTTGGCGACACATTAGAATCAGATGGGGAGGTTTTAAGGAATACTGATTCCCAGAGCTGATCCTAGAACCATGATAACAAGAATTTCCAGAGGTAGTTTTCTGGTACTGGTAGTTCTTAAAACTTTCCAGGTAATTTTAATGTACAAAACTGAGAATCACAAATGCAACACTGATCTTCACAAAACCTTTCATACTTTTTTACATACCTTTTTTTTAAGAGGGGAGGGAGGAGGGGCAGAGAGAGAATGTTAAGCAGGCTCCACACCCAGCGTGGAGCTCGATCTCAGGTGAGATCATGACCATCTCAGGTGAGATCATGACCATCATGACCGGAGTGGAAATCAAGAGACAATTAACCAACTGAGCCACCCGGGTGCCTCATTTACATCTCCTGGTTTTCTTAATGTTTCAAATTATGCAATACTAAATTTTAACATGATGATGTTGAGACCACAAATACTTTACCTTATGCCAATAAATACCCAAAAACTTAATACCTAAAATATTGGGTTTGGGGGTGTTTTCTGGTTGAAATAAAGCTTCTTGTGCTCCTTCTGTTTGGCTGAGGAAACCCAAAAATAGTAGGATAAGCTATTTTTTTTAAAAAGTTACAATTTATAACTATTTACCCATGTGAATCAGGATTTTGACATTATAGCCAAAAGAAAATACAGAATAAATTGGATACCAGGATTATAAGACCTTAATTCTTAATAGCAAAACACTATTTTCACTGAATGACTTTCAACAAATTTGAATCTGAATTCAGTAAATCTGAATTCAGTAAATCTGAATTCAGTAAGTGTTATTAATGAAACCTCCACAATACACAATAATTTCTTCTCCCACAACTTCAATGTCATTTAAGCTCTGCTTTAGTACCTTCTGTAATGAGGGGCTCAATTACTATTAGGTATCTGTTGCTGATACATGGCAGAGAGATTTTTAAAATTCTCCTCTATACTGATTCTAAATCTGCTTCCCTATCCTTTGAATAGGATATCCTTTGTTGCTGATCTAAGATTCACCAATAAAGCATCATAAAATAAATTCTCTTTATATCAGGCTTTTGAATATTTGGAGAGTTATTACATCTTACTTGCTCCTTTCTTTCCTAGGCATTTTCCTAAGTTCATTCTACCATGTTATCCAAAACCAAAACAATTTCCTGGAAAATATATACTAAATAAATGCAGTTTGCTAACACTATGCTATAGCATCTCTGAAAGAGAGGAAAATTGTTTTCTGCATTTGTATAATGGATGCAAAATGGAATGTATATATAAAATCAATATTTCCACCTCTATAAGGAAGACTATTTTTATTTTAATCCTGGAAATACTCTGTATTAAGCTAGTTCTGCTTCTAAGAACATTTTCTTCACTATTTGTAGTGATTACTTAAGGAACAAAGGAATAAATTTTTAAAGCCAATTACCAGTAGTACTTAATCATGTCCTATTAACCAGAAGCACTGAGTAACACTTTCTATTCTAAATTACTATATACTATTGCTGTATTCTATGCTCTTCAGAGACAACAGCATATTCACTGGCAGTCCCCTATGAGTTGTCTAAAGATGGTGTCTGATTAGTGATAAAAATCAAAATTGGCAATAGCCACATACATACAAGGTGCTTTTAAATGAACACATATTACAGAGATTCAATAGAAAGCCCCTATTTAAAGGCAGTTTATGCTTTATTACCAAACCAAATTCACAAATACATAGAAATTTTCAATATGCAATTTATGGTTCCCTTTTAACCTTTTAAAAAGTTAAGAAAGGCAGCACTCTTCCTGGATTATGTAGTTTTGCAGGTCCAGGCAACAACACTCCTTATTAATAACAAAATACTTTCTAGGAGCCAATGTAATATCCAAACATTTATTAAATCCTGTGCTATAGAAAATCTTTAAGGAAACCTTTTTTTCCCTTAATTTTCATCCAAGAAACAGTACAAAGCAAGTTTAAAAACTCATGAATGCCGAATGACTTATAAATGATACAAATGTTTAACTGTCCTAATTGTGTGCTCTTAACTATTTCAATGGACTCTAAAGCCAAAAAGAAAGCATAACTATTCTTCATTAAGTTTTAAAATTCAACTGTTGCATAAAATATTCTTGAAGGAA
This sequence comes from Ailurus styani, assembly GCA_002007465.1. Lineage (NCBI taxonomy): Eukaryota > Metazoa > Chordata > Mammalia > Carnivora > Ailuridae > Ailurus > Ailurus styani. Next base: position 3,031,370 of record LNAC01000094.1, on the reverse strand, counting down.
CAGATTTAAATAGCTAATTTTAAAGAGATGTGAAATAAAAAGTTGTCCCTGATGTTACATAGAACATTTACTTACTCCCACATTCCTCTTTAGTTCCTTCCAATCCGGTTTGTCTGGTGACTATGTTAACTTCATCTGGCGCTTGGGGTATTTCCACAGTGTCAGGTGCCCCGATTACATCATCAATGGTTGTTTCCAGTAAGTCTGGACTATCTAGCAAATCAATATTCAGAGGCAAGCTGTAAGAGTAAAAGAAAACTAACTTAGACTGAGAAATTTATCAGGAATTTAAATACTAACAAAAATACCTGTTAAAAAAAAATCCATGTAAGAGGTCGTATCCCAACTGGTTTAGTCATCTGTCAAACCTTTTGGGCAGACTTCTTTTCCAGCCAAAAATGGTGCAAAAGGGACTAGATTTAGCACCCCCTCTGCCCTGAAATTACCTAAGGGGGAAAAAAGAAACTATTTTCAAGATATTTAGACATCAGATAACAGATTCAGGGAATAAAAAAGGTAAGCCCTATGACAGCCTTGAGAGAATTTCCACACAGTGGTGGAGAAAAGGTGAAATGAGGCAGAACATGGAGGAGTCCCTTAGCTGAGAAGATGAGGCTGAGAGCCTAGAAAGACTAAGCGAGCTGGAGTTCATAAGACAGAGTACCAGAAGGGAGAGAGCAGCACTTCAAGGAGAGAATCCTGAGCATCTGCAGAGGGTCCCCCACAAGTATTCAGCAGAGCAACGATCAAAGAATACATGTGAGGAAACTCCCTGAGGCTGGCGAAAGAACCATCCAACAGGATTTCCTCTCCATTTGGCTGGGGAAAGAACTAGTGATACTCACAATGGGCCACAGTGCCTGTTCCCACACTGTAAAAACACAGAATTCACAAGGTACTGAATATTCAGAAAGGTCTTGCCTCAGTAGTGGAGAATAATGGCAACACATCATAAAAGTAAGACCCAAAAGGGCGAAACTGTTTCCAAGTAGTAACTGCACCCTAAAACAAAGCTCAAGAAGATTTAGAGGACTTTAAAATTATCCAGCATCCAACAGAGTAAATTTCACAATGTCAGGCAACCACTGAAAAATTACCAGGAATACAAAGAGGCAGAAAAAAAGATATCCCATATTTAGAAGAATAATCAATCAATAGAAACTAATGTTAGGGGCGCCTGGGTGGCTCAGTGGGTTAAAGCCTCTGCCTTCGGCTCAGGTCATGATCCCAGGGTCCTGGGATCGAGGCCCACATCGGGCTCTCTGCTCAGCGGGGAGCCTGCTTCCTCCTCTCTCCTCTCTCTCTGCCTGCCTCTCTGCCTACTTGTAATCTCTCTCTCTGTGTCAAATGAATAAATAAAATCTTTAGAAAAAAAACAAAAAAAACCTATAAACCCACAGATCCTAGAATCTTCAACAAACCCTAAACACAAGCAATATGAAGGAAACTCACCTAAGCACCACATAATCAAATTGCTTAAAACCAGTGATAAAAAGGAAATCTTAAAAGCAGCCTAAGACATTATAGGTTCAAAGGAGTAATGATAAAGATGACAGCAGATTTCTCATTAGAAATAATGCACCCTGCAGGGCAAAAGGGGAACATCTTGAAATCACTGAAAGAAAAAAAAATTATCAACCCAAATTTTACATCCAGCAAAAACAAAAAACAAAACCTTATTTAAAAAACAAAGAAAAAGTTAGGCATATACCAAAGAAAATCAAAAACATATGTCCACAAAAAAATGTGTACACAGATGTTCACAGCAGCATTATATGTAACAGCCAGAAAGTGGAAGCAACTCAAATGCCCATCAACTGAGGAATGGAGAAATAAAATGTGGTAGAACCACAGAAGGGAATACTAATCACCAATAAAAAGGTGTGAAGTACTGACACATACTACAACATGGATGACCCTTGAAAACATGATGTTTAAATGGAAAAAGCCAGACACAAAATACAACCTATGAGTCCATTTATGTGAGAGGTCCAGGACAGGCAAATCCATAAAGACAGAAAATAGATTTGTGGCTGCCAGAGGCTGGAGGAGGAGTCAGGGCAGAATGCAGACTGACCGCTGTGGTATAACCCATGAAATTAAGACTCAGTATTAAGTGCTGCCTTGACACCTTGGGTCTCACAGGGCCCCAAACACCTACTCAAGCATTCCCCTGCTCTTACCAGATATGCCATCTCCACCCCCTCACTCCCATCCAGTGGAAAAGATCCCCAGGCACCTGGCTGGCTCAGTCAGTAGAGCATGTGACTCTTAATCTTGAGGTTTGAGTTTGAGCCCCACATCGGGTGTAGAGATTACTTAAAAATAATATCTTCAAAAAGAAAAGTTCTCCATCTAACTGTACCAGCTGCATTCTACCTGGTGCTTAACTTAATGAGTTTTACTTCCCTGCCAGCCTGTGAAATTATTCAAACAAGCAATCACATCTTCTGGTGGGAACCAGGGGTCACCTCATCCTCATGTTACTATAAAGCCTGCCTCCCACAGCTCATGCTTATTCACTGTGCCCCCAGGTAGAACACCCACATGGCCATGTATGTTGTGAGGTGGTTCTCCCCTCCCTTGAGCTATGAGTATATGTGACTAACAAATTGCTGTCTATCTCATCTGTCCAGTGTTGAGTGTTATATGTTCAGCCATTTTGTAGCATTTAGGGTAGGAGACGCCTCCCCTATAAGAGTGAATAGGAACTGATCAAAACAATTGCTAAAGGGTATGGGATTTCTTCTAGGGGGACAAAAATGTCCTAAAATAAAACTGTGATAAAGGCGCACAATTTCCTATGAATGTACTAAAAACACTGAATATTCACTTTAAATGGTGAATGCTATAGAATGTGAATTATATCTTAATAAAGCAACAAAAGTCAAAATAAAAAGTCATTCACAAAAAGAATTCATGACCAAAGACCTGCACTAAAAAAACATTAAAGGAAAACCTACAGGCAGAAATAAAATGAACAAGGTATAATGGGATTTATAACATATATAAAAGTAAAATGCTTGAGAAATGATAGTAAAAAGGTTAGGGAGTAGAAATGGAAGTACCCTACAGTAAAGTTCTTATACTATACATGAAATGGTATAATATCACTCAAATGTAGACTGTGGTAAGCTGTATATGCTAAAGGAATCATTAAAGTAAAAACAAAACAATACGAAACAAAAACACACAGAGTTATAGGTTAGGACTGAAGAAGAGACATAAATGGAATTTAAAAAAACACCTGATTAATGAAAAAGAAGGCAGAAAGAGATGAAGACAGGAATAAGAAACATGGGACAAAGAGAAAACAACAAAGATGACAGACTTAATCATAATAATAATCACAATACATGGATATTTAAGTGCAGAGATTGTCATTTAAGATTTAAAAAGGAAAATCCAATTATATACTGCCTATCTAAACAATTTAAATAAGAAACAAAGAGATTAAAAAGATAGAAATTTAAAAATGAAAATAAAAAGATAGAAAATGATATATCAAGCTAACACTAGTTGAAAGAAAACCTGACTGAATATATTGATATTAGAGTAGAGCTCAGAGCAGAGTACTTAACATGAAGATGATCATTTTATCACGATAAAGGAGTCTTTAATCCAGAGAACAATACTAAATATTTATGAACTTAATGACAAAGCTTCAAAATACCGGAAGCCAAAACTGAAAGACCTACAAAGACAAATCAATAATTACAATTGGAGATTTCAATACTCCCTTTCAATAACTGAAAGAACAACCAGGCAGATAATCAGCAAGGATATAGTAAACATGAACAACACTAACCACAACTTTACCTAATTGACATTTATAGAACAGTATACCCCAAACAGCAAAATACATGTTTTTCTCAAGTGGACACAGAATAACCACTAAGACCATATTCTGGGCCATAAAATAAGATTCAGTAAATTCAAAAGGATTCAAGTCATACAAAATATGTATGTTCTTTAACCAGAACAGAATTAAATTAGAAATTGAAAATAGAAAGATACTTGGAAAATCCTCAAATATTTGGAAGTTATATAAGGCACTGCTAAATAACATGGGTCAAAAAAGATTCCAAAGGGAAGACTAGAAAGGTATTTTGAACTAAATGAAAATGAAAGCATAACATATTCAAATTTGTAGGATCCCACTAAAGTAATACTTAGAGGAATTATTTATAGTACTAACTATCTATATTAGAAAAGAAGAAAGTTCTCAAATCAGTGACCTAAGCTTATACTTTGATAAACTACAAAGAGATGAACAAATTAAATGCAAAGGAAAAGGAGGGTAGAAAATAATAAATATCAAAAGGAAAAAACAATAGAGAAAACAAATTAAACAAAGAGCTAGTTCTTTGAGAAGTTCAACATAATTGAACCTCTAACTAAACAGGTAAGGAAAAAAAGAACTCATATTTACCAATTTCAGGAATGAGAAAGGTGACATCACTTTGGATTCTACATATATTAAAATGGTATAAGACAGGCATCTGGTTGGCTTAGTCAATGAAGCATGTAGCTCTTGACCTTGGGGTTGTGAGTTCAAGCCCCATGTTGGCTGTAGAGCTTACTTTAAAATAAATAAATAAAATGGTATAAGGGAACATTAGAAACTTCATGCCAATAAATTCAACAACTTAGATAATGTGAAAAAACTCCTTGAGAGGTACAAATGACCAAAGCCTACTATAGAACATACAAAATCTGAATAGAAACATATAAGAAATTGCATTAGTAATGAAAAATCTCACAAAGAAAAACTCAGGCCCAAATGACTTCCCTGGTAAATTCTATCAAATATTTAAAAGAAGAAATAATGTCAGTCTTCAACAAACTATTTCAGAAACAGAGGAAGAGGCAACATTCCCTGACTCATTCTAGGAGACCATTACTACTTTAATACTGAACCATACCAAAGACATAACAAGAAATTAAGTAAGAAATAAAAAGGATTGGCCACCATGACCAAGTGGGATTTACCCAAAGAATGCAAAGTTGGTTTAACATTCCAAAATCAATTAAGGTAATATATCATATTAGCAGAAGAAAACCACATGATCATCTCAGTAGAGGCAGAAAATGCTTTGACAAATTCAACACCATTCATAGTAAAAACTCTTAACAAATGAGGAATAGATAAGACCATCCTTACTCTCATAAGGGCATTTACAAAATGCCAACAGCTAAGATCACTTTCAATGATGAATGACTGAATGCTTTCTTCCATAAAACAGAAACTTCTGCTCAATAGTGTACTAAAGGTTCTAACTTAATGCAGTAAGAAAAAAAGAAAAGGAAAATAATAGAAAAGTAAATCAAGGGTACCAGACTGGAAAGGAAGAGGTAAAAAGAAAGAGGTTTTTACACGCAGATGATAGAATCCTAGATTTTCTAGAGTCCTAGAAAGTAATAAATAAGTTCAGCAAGTTGAAGGATACAAGATCAACATACAAAAATGAAGTATATCTGTATACTATGCAATGAACAATAGGAAGTTGAAATTAAAACAATTCCATTTATAGTATCACAAAGAATAAAAACTTAAGAATAAATTTAATAAAGGACAGGCAGGACTTGTACACTTAAAACTATAATAAAAAAATTAATGTGATCTAAATAAATGAAGACATTTCATGTGCATGAATTGGAACACTAATACTGTCAAGATGGCAATTCTTTCCAAACTGATCTACAAACTTAATGCATTCAAGATCTAATTTCCAGCAGGTTTTTTTTAATAAGAATTGATAAGCCAATCCTAAAATTTATACAGAAATTCAAAAAAGCTAGATAGCTTTTGAAAAAAATAGTAAGAGTTGGAGGATATACACCACCTGATTTAAAAACTCACTGTAAGTCGCAGTAAACAAGACAGAGTGGTACCAACACAAAGATAAGACATGTGAATCAACAGAAAAGAATTAAGAGCTAAGAATTTCTTACATTTATGGTTGATTTTTTCCAACACCAATCAATGGAGAAAAGAATAATCTTTTCAAAAAATGGTGCCAAGGGCGCCTGGGTGGCTCATGGGTTAAAGCCTCTGCCTTCGGCTCAGGTCATGAACTCAGGGTCCTGGGATCGAGCCCCGCATCGGGCTGCCTGCTCAGCAGGGAGCCTGCTTCCTCCTCTCTCTCTGCCTACTTGTAATCTCTCTCTGTCAAATAAATAAAATAAAATCTTTAAAAAAAAATGGTGCCAAGACAACTAAATATATATACAAATGAAGTTAGACCTTTACCTTACACCATACATAAAAATTAAATCGAAATGGTAACAGACCTAAGCATTAAGAGCTAAAACTGCAAATATTTCATGAAAACATACAGAAAAAAATACCTGAGTTTGGGGTGGCAAAATGTTCTTAGGATAAGACACCAAAGGTACAATCCATAAAAGAAAAAACTTGATAAGCTAGACTTTATCACAATAAAATGTTTGAGCTTCAAAATACACTATATGGGGGGGTGCCTGGATGGCTCAACTGGTTAAGTATCCAACTCTTGGTTTCAGCTCGGGTCATGATTTCAGGGTCATGTGATCCAGGCCCACATAGGGCTCTGTGCACAGCAGAGAGTCTGCTTGAGAGTCTCTCTATCTCTACTTCTGCCCTTCCCTCTGCTCACATGCACTCTCTCTCGAAAAAAATAAATAAATAAAATCTTCTTTAAAAAAAGATACAATATGGAAGTGAAAACAGAAAGCAAAGATTAGTAGAAATTTGTTGTAAATCATAAATCTGACAAAGGACAAGAATCCAAAATATACAAAGAACGCTTAAAACAGTAATAAAAAGACAAGTAACCCATATAAAAATGGGCAAAAGGTTGAATAGACCTTTCTCCACAGACAATATACAAATAGCTGAGAAGCACATGAAAAGATTCTCAATATCACCAGCCCTCAGGAAAATGCAAATCAAAACCACAATGAGATACCACTATTCACTCATTACAGGCTATAATCAAAAAGACAAAATAACAAGTATTAGAGAGGATGTGGAAACACTGGAACCCTCATGTATTTCCACTCTGGAAAACAATCTGCCAATTCCTCGAAAAGTTAAAATGTAAATTTATCATACAATCCAGCAATTTTCCTCCTAGGAGTCTATCCAAGAGAAATGATACCTTATGTCCACAAAAAGACATGTGAAGGAATTTTCATAACATTACTCATAGTAGCCCAAACATGGAAACAATCGAAATTTCCACTAACTTGTGAAGAGATAGACAAAATGTGTATATCCAGACAATGGACTATTACTTGGCAATTAAAAGGAACAGACTAGGATCCATGGATGAACCTCAAAAACACCATTAGGCACACCTCAGTGGCTCAGTTGGTTAAGCATGCGACTCTTGATTTCAGCTTGATCCCAGGGTTGTGAGATCAAGCCTCATGTTGGGCTCTGCGCTGGGCATGGAGCCTGCCTAAGATGCTCTCTCTTCCTCTACCTCTGCCCCTCCCCCCTCCCTCTTCCTAAAATAAATAAAAATAATAAAAATAGTATCCTTAAAAAAGCAACAGCATATTATGTTAGATGAAAGAAGTCAGACTAAACCTCTGCATATTGTATAATTCCACTTACATGAAATGTCTAGAAAAGGCAATTATAGAAACTGAAAGCAGATCAGTGGTTGCCTGAGGGAGTGGGAGGGTAAGAGCATTATTTAAGTGTAGACTAGTACAAAGGAACTTTTTGGGATGAAAACGTTCCGAAACTGGATTGTGGTGATGACTGTACAATTCCATACATTTCTAAAAATCATGAAATTGTACACTTAACAATAAATGAATTTTATATAAAAACGTCTCAATAAAGAAAAAACTCAGCTAAACTCAGAGACTAGACATTATCTAGTTCAGCAAAGGTGCAAGATACAAGAACAATATATAAAAATCAACTATATATCTATACACTAGCAATGAACTAGAAACTAAAATGAAGAAAACAATTCCATTTAGAAATCCAATGTATTCTAAATGAATTGTTTTTTTTAAAGAACCGGAGACTCTCAACCCAATTCCTCAGCTGTGGGAAACCTCATAGCTTAGATCATTTTGTTGATCTAATACTGAGTTAGAGCAAAGCAAAGGAACTGCCATTGTTTAGAAGGTTCCATCTTTTTCCTAGAAGAATGAAGTCCATGTTTCAGTTACATATCTTGTGCCTGGGATCCAAGTAAGCAAAAATTCTTTTGAAAACTATTAAAAGAGGTAGTAAGAACAAAGAGAATTTCTGTACAAGAGATTTGTGTCCCAGTCCTCTCTCAGCAACCACCCAGTTGTACCACTTTGAACAAATCACTTTACCTTGGTTTTCAAAATGTGTGCTACAGAGCCCAAAGGATTCCAGACACATGTGGCTCATCTATGGGTATGGAAATGGTGGTGTTGTTTTGGTCTCCTCACAATGATCTTCTCATGGATGTTTATTTAGAACTCCAGGTAAATTTAATTCAAAGGATTTCTTGGCTAGACTAATTTGAAACCACTGGAGCAAAGGTATGTCACGCACTTTTCATCTTTAGCACTGAAACTATAAAAATCTATTAGTGTAAAACCATCTCATTAGCTTGTTTTCAACCCTTTTCCCATTATTCCAATTGTTATCTTCCTGAAGAGTGAATCAGTGTCACTTGTGGGGTTTTGTTTTGTTTTGTTTTAATATCATCAAAAGAAGAGGTGATGGTGGTGATAGGAAGAACAGAAGAAGGGGTGCCTGGGTGGCTCAGTTTTTAAGCATCTGCCTTCGGCTCAGGTCATGATCCCACAGTCGTGGGATTGAGCCCCGCACTGGGCTCCCTGCTCAGCAGGAAGCCTGCTTTGCCCTCTCCCACTCCTCCTGCTCATGTTCCTGCTCTCACTGTCTCTCTGTCAAATAATATTTCTAAAAAAAAAAGAACAGAAGAAGCAAAAATACTGGAATATTAGAATTTGCTGAAGCTGGCTGATGACCATATTGCAGTTCATTATATATTCTCTATACTTTGTGTAATTTTTAAATTTTCATCACAAAATTTTAAAGATGTGGGTGCACCTGGGTAGTTCAGTTGATTAAGAGTCCAACTCTTGGTTTCAGCTCAGGTCATGCTCTCAGGGTCGTGAGATGGAGACCCATGTCAGGTTCTGCATTCAGTGCAGAGTTTACTTGAGATTCTCTCCCTCTCCCTCTGCCCCTCCCCCCAGTCATGTTCAATCTCTAATAAAATCTTTATAAATAAATAAATAAAATTTAAAGATGTGGATAGCAATGTTTTTATACAAAAGATGGTGATAACTGGTGGTGTTCATTGCCTATGGTTCCAACATGAATGCACGACAGAAGTTTTTTTAACTACACCCTTATGGACCTTAGTCCATTCAGGCTTCTGTAACATAAATAACATAGATTGTGGGGCTTATCAACAAATTTATTTCTCACAGTTCTAGAAGCTGGGAAATCCAAGAACAGGCACTAGCAGATTTGATGTCTGATAAAGGCTGGTTTTCTAGTTCAGAGACCATTTTTTTCAGAGTATCCTCATACAAGAGGAGTGCACGAGGGATCTCTCTGGACACTAATCCCATTCATGAGGGCTTCACCTTTGTGACCTTATCACCTCCCAAAAACCTCACCTCCAAACACCATCACACTGGGGATTAATTCTCAACATATGGACTTTGCGGAGACATAAATATTCAGTCTGTAACATACAAAACTAAGAAAAAAACAATCATATGAAATTAAATAAAGCCTATATATATAAGAATGTTGAATTGTCTCAGAATTTCTGAAGAACAGAGATTAAAAAGTACCTACTATATGTGCCCCCCCCCAAATTTTTGTTAAAGTCCTAACACCCAGCACCTCAGAATGTGATCTTATTTGGAAACAGGATGGCTGCAGATATAATTAGTTAAGTTGGGATGAGATCATACCAGAGAATAGGGTACATACTTGACTGAATAGGACTAATGTCCTTACAAAAGAGGGAAACTTGGACACAGATACCTACACAAGGAGACCACCACATGAAGATGAAGGCAGAGACCAGGTGATACTTCTGCAATCCAAGGACTGTCAGCAAACTACCAGAAACAATTGAGAGGCATGGAACAAGTTCTTTCTCACTGCTCCCAGAAGCAAGCAATCTTGTCTACACCTTAGATCTCTTGGACTGCTAGCCTCTACAACTGTGACACAAAATTTCTGGTTGTCACCCAGTGTAACAGCAGTCCTAGAGAATTAACACATTTCTCATTCTAAAGATCTGAGCAGGACTTACTAAAAAAGAACCTGAGAACGCCACATTATTGAGACCATAAAAGACGAACAAAAACATTCTGCAAGAAAACTCAAAGGACATCAAGTGCACCCTAACTTTTCTCTTCTTCTCCCTAGGAGAGTAGGGCCTTGCAAAATCAGATCAGGTAGATGGAGGCTCTAAAAGAACCTGTGAGGGGAGAGAATAGCATCTTACTTTGTGGTGGGGGGTTGCTGAACATCAGAAACTACTAGGCTTACGTCAGGGAGCACAGGGAGTTATCTGATACATGAATCTCTAAGTTTAGGAGCAAATGTAAATATATCTCCCAAGCAGGGCAGTGCTTCCTTCAGCACGGAGCAATATAAAGTCAGTGAGTTGACTGGAGCCAAACTTAATAACATAGAGAAAAAAGACCAGAAATTAGACAAGGTACAACTGGGTGTCTCAGTCCATTAAGTGTCTGACTCTTAATTTCAGCTTGGGTCATAATTTCTCATGGGATCAAGCTCTGCTTTGGGCTCTATGCTCATCAAGGAGTCTGCTTGTCCCTCTCCTTCTGCTCCCCCCACCTCTCTCTAAAATAAATAAATAAATAAAATCTTTTAAAAAATCTAATCTTGATTGGATCTTGGGTCAGAAAAAGTTATACACGGCATTTATTGAAATATCTGGGAAAATCTGAGTATCACCTATGATACTATTAGATAATAGTATCATATCCTTATTTAACTTTGAGGGTGATAAATATGTAAAGAATGTCTGATTTTTAGAGATACATGCTGAAGTATTTAGGGATGTACTAATATAATGTCTGCAACATGATCCTCAATTACTTCAGCCAAGAAAATAAATGCTAGCAAATGGGCAAAATATTAACAGGTAGAAAATCTAGGGGTAAGGCATTTGGCTATTCATCCACCATTCTTTCAATTTTTCTGTGGGTTTGAAGTTTTCCAAAACAAAAAGTTGAGAGGAAAAAAAAAATGCTTGTGCTCTCTTGGGCCAAGCATAAGAGGACTTCAATGGAACTCCACCCACAAGACAAATGTACCAAGGTAAGATGACCCACATCAATACGAGTGTACTTTTTAAAAAAAAAAAAGATTTTATTTATCTGTCAAAGAGAGAGAGAGCACAAGCAGGGGGAGCATCAGGCAGAGGAAGGAACAGGCTCCCTGCTGAGCCTGGAGCCTGATGTGGGGCTTGATCTCAGGATCCTGGGATCATGACCCGAGCCGAAGGGAGTCACCCAACCAACTGAGCCACCCAGGGGCCCCTACAAGTGTACTCCTGAGCAAGAGCTGAGCCAGGAATAAAGGAAAGAAGAGTACTGCCAAAGGTGAAATAGTTAGTGTCCTGCCTATGTGGGGAAGTGATCAGTTCTATGAGGGCCTTTGGGAAAAAAAAACACAAACATATTAAGAGTTCAGCACAAAAGAACTAGCACTTATATACAGGCCAGGACACCATGTTGTATTACAACAGCATCATTCAAGTAAAACTGTCCCTTTCCTCTTTCTTCTTCCTCAATCCTGAAAGTAAGCACAAGAGTGAGGAGGAAAAAGTAGATTAAAATAACAAACCACCGCCATCCCTATCAACATGAGGATGAGGGAAGGGGAAATCATTAAATTGGATATAAGATTAAAACTGGAATTTCTGTAACTTAAAGTATGTTTCAATTACTAAAAATAAGATAATTCTAGGGGTGCCTGAGTGGCTCAGTTGGTTCAGCATCTGCCAGTGGCTCAGGTCATGATCCCAGGATCCTGGGTAGATCTAGCCCTGCTTTGGGCTCCCTGCTCAGTGGGGAGCCTGCTTCTCCCTCTCCCTCTGTGTCCTGGCTCGGCTCATGCTCTCACTCTCGCTCCCACTCTCTATCTCAAATACATAAATAAAATCTTTAAAAAAAAAAAGATGATTCTTATATGTACAAATGAAGAGCTAGAATGGGAAAAGAAGAGTTGACCTTGTATAGATGAATACAGTAATCAAAAGAAAGATAAAGCAGAGAATTCAGTTTTTCCAAAAATAATTCCCATTAATGAACTCAGGCTCAAGCCAGGAGGAACTCAGGAATCTGAAAGCAGAAACAGGCAGAGGTAAAACAAAAACAAAAACAAAAAAACAAAAAAACCCCAACTCCCCCTGGGAGGAATGAAACCCAAGACACCTCAAATGAGACTATAAACAAGAGTCAGACTCACTACCTAAAACAAGGGTACTGTGTCTTCCAGATAGGAACAGCAGCTGAAGAAGCTCAAGTTACAAGTCCAGTTTCAAATGAAAAGAAAGTGCTTGCCTGCAATGAAGGGGAGGAAGAATTAGAAATATCAGGGGCACCTTGGTGGTTTAGTGGGTTTCCCGTCTGCCTTCAGCTCAGGTCATGATCCCAGTGTCAGGTCAGGCTCTCTGTTCACCGGAGAGTCTGCATCCCTGTCCCCCTGCCCTTGTACTCTCTCTCTTTTCTCCTCTCAAATAAATAAAAATCTTAAAAAAAAATTAGAAATATTTGTGCAACCAACAATAAGACCACCACATCCTGGCTTAAGGACTGGAGGAAACTTCTCCAGAGGATTCTACTGTAAGATCTTCCTCAGAGTTGAGGATTTCAGAAATTCAGGCAGGGGCAATTTCAAAACTGCCTTACTAGAAAGGATAAATAAAAAAAGAAAGAAAACAAACCTCTTTAAAATAAGGCAAGTTGAACTCACAAACAAAAAGTTACAAAACATGTTAAAAAAGAGGAAATCATTAAATTTCTCATAAAATCACTTTCTCATAAAATCACTCTAAAAGTGACAACATAAGGACACAAAATCACATTCCCTTATAAGAAACAAAAAAAGGGGGGGACAAAGAAATTTGAAGGGAGTGGAACAGATGAGCAAGTTGTTATTGATTAGAAAAACTATAGAAAGCTAAAACCTAATTTTGGAGTAGGGGAAAAAAACAAGTCATTCCAGAGAACTCAAGAAAACTTGTAAATATTTTCTCTTTTCATGGGCTTCTTTTCACTTTCTTGACAGTATCCTTGGAAATACAAAGTTTTAATTTTGACGAATTCCAATTTATTTTTTCTTTTGTCACAGGTGCTTTTGGTGTCATATCTAAAAAACTATTGCTGGGTCCCTGAAGATTTACTCCTTTACTTTCCTCTAAGACTACTAGAGTTCTAGCTATTAATTTTCTCTCTATGATCAATTTGGAGTTCATTTTTTTTACATGGTGTGAGGTAGGGGTCCAATTTCATTCTTTTCTATACAAACATCCCACTGTTCCAGCAGAATTTTTTAACCCCCTGAGCCACCCAGGCGCCCCCAGCAGAATTTTTTAAAAAGTAGTGTTGACATAACAGGAGAACCATTTGGAAACAAATTAGATTCATTATTCATACCTTATACCAAAGTAGCTCTAAGTGGATCCAAGATTACTGATATTATATAGATGAATTACTGACATTACATTATTATGTTACTGATATTATATAGTTAATATCCCCAATATACATTAAAAAGTTCTTGAAAATAAAAAAAAGTGAACAGCCCTGTTTGAAAAGGCAGAAGATGCTACAAATAAGACCCAATTCACAGAAAAAAAATGGGTCTTAAACAAACAAAAATACGCTAATAAAAAGAATTAAAAAAAAACTACACTGAACATATCAATCATTAATCTTGATTATGTTGTTGATATCACAGATATCACATGCCAAAACTTATCAAACATTTTGCATAAATGTACCTCATTGTGCATCAAACGTACCTCAATAAAGCTGTAAGGAAAAAAAATACATTTCATCTCCAATGAAGAGGAATCTAGCAACATCTAAAAAAACTGAAATGTATTTACTACCAAATGAATACTATAATTACATAGGGGGAAAAAAGGAACTAATCCAAGTAAATTTTAAGCTCAGTATTTTATTTACTCTCAGTCTAAAGAGAACTGTGGGTTAATACTGAACTTTAGATTTGTTATTGATAGTGGTATGGGTACAACAATTCTGAAGCTATTTAAGCATATCTCAAGCAAATATGGAACCAATATCCTGCTGTAGTTAGGTTTCTCACTAGGAGAGAAGGAAGACAGAAATAAGGAACTGGGGAGGCAAAGAAAAATTCTAGATATTAGATTGGGATTAGAGTGTCAGTATGAATTTGTGATTTAAACATACCTATTTTTTTTAACTCGGTCTATTAAGCCCAAGTCTACTTAGTCTACTAAGTCATAAGTAAGTATTAAGTATTAACACTTAAGTATTAAGACTAATACTTAGTCTACTAAGTATTGCTACTAAGCAATAACATTTACAGGAGCAACGTATCTAATGCCAGATCTTGAATGCTAAATACTATTTTAAGTAAAAGAAATCAGGTTCTTAAAAAAAAGGCTGACTTCAGGGCTAAGGCAAGGGAAGCACAAAATGAGCGTGGAAACTCTTATACCAAAAACCAAAAAAGTTCTCAGAAAGTGAGGGGGACATAGGAAATGGTACAAGATATAGTTTGACAGGATTCTCATTGGCCAGATTTGGGACAGTCTGACTATGAAAGGAATAAAAATAGTGATGAACTATATAACACACTGAATGAAAGAATCCATGAATCCATGTACAAATAAGAAAGTTCTTTTTTTAGAATACCAACTAATCAACTAATTAGTGTAGAATGACAGCAAATCACCATTTTGTAACAATCATAGTAACTAATTTTCACCACTAGGTGAAAGTTTGCTGGAAAGTCCGCCAGGAGACAGAATATTTACACAAAGTATTCAGTAATTTTTTTATTACAAAAAAAGAATATAGTAGAAAAATCCGATAAACAACCCCTAAACCAAGTAATCTAAAACCAACACTATCAGTAATGGACAAAACAGAATCAAGTACCCTCTGATGTGATGTACCACCGATATATCACATCTGTATAGATACATTGCATTTTTCTGCTGTCAAGTGTATAAACTGAATTGAATCATGAAGAAACAATTAAATCCATATTAGGGACAGTCTATAAAACAATAAACATGTACTATTTAAGAATGCAAATGTTGTGAAAGATAGAGAAGCTGAGGAACTGCTGCAGATTAAGACACTTGAGAAATAAAATGTTAACGTGTAATTATGAAATGGATCAAAGCAGTCACTATAAAACACAGTTTTAGGACAATAAGGAAACTTGAATATGGACAGTATAGAGTAGGTAATAGTAGTATACTATATTTGACTCCCTGAATGTGGTAACAGCCTTGGGGACATGTAAGAGAATGTTATTGCTTATTCCTCTCTCACTTAAAATCCACCACAGACTCCCTATTGTACTTGGAATAAAATCGATTCTTTTTTCCCCTGGCCAAGAGGGCTCTCCATGACTAGGATACCTTCCTAGCACCCTCAGAACGCTCAACATACCATCCTCTTAATCAAGCTCCATCCACACTGGTTTTCTTTTCTACTCCTCAAAAATCAACTGAACGGCCTCTGTTACATCTGCCTGAGATACTCCTTATTTGAATGGCTAACTCCTTATACCACTCATATCTCAACTTAGGTTATCTCTTCAAAAGCCTATCCCTCACCCTGCAGTCACTTACTATGACATGACCTTCTTTTCTTCATAGCATGTTACTATTTGAAATCACGGCATCTGTATCTGTATATTTATTATCAGCCTCCTTACTAGAATATACGTCGTAAGAGTAGGAACTTATGTCTTGGTCACTACTGCATTTCCAGGATATAGGACAGTGCCTACACACAGTAGATACTTAACAACTAGACACTAAATTACGGAATTACTAATTTTGACATGTACCCAGTAAGGAGTCTACCAGTTAAGCATGATGAAAATCCTAAGGAAATCTCAACAACTTTAAATGCTTAGTATTGGATAGAAAAAGGGAGAGCAATAACTTTTTAGTATAAAAACATTATCATCAGGTCAGGAGACACACAAAAACAACTTATTCCATTCATTCTGACTCTCAATATATTTCTTTTCAAACTAAACAAAGCGGGAAGACAGGAAGAGAGGGAGTAAGAGTTAGTGAGGGGGAAGGAGTGAGGAGCAAGGAGGAAGGGGCGGGAAGAGTGGGGGAGAGAGCACACACAAGAGAGGGTGAGCACAGAATGTGTACAAGAGGGGAGGTATTAGAAGAATATCTACTACAGAAGATACCAGCAAGAGTTTCTCTTCCAACCACTTTCTATTTCAAAACAAAGCCCCCAAAATAGTAGGATTCATTAAAACTCATCTTCCAATAAAGTTGTGGCTGATACATTCAAGTTATAAAAGACTTGAATGGTAAACAATCATTTCCTTGCTCACTATCACACCCTTGCATTTTATTTTTTTTTATTTTTTATTTTTTTAAAGATTTTATTTATTCATTTTGACAGAGAGAGAGATTACAAGTAGGCAGAGAGGCAGGCAGAGACAGAGGAGAGAGGAGGAAGCAGGCTCCCTGCTGAGCAGAGAGCCCGATGCGGGCCTTGATCCCAGAACCCTGGGATCATGACCTGAGCCGAAGGCAGCGGCTTTAACCCACTGAGCCACCCAGGCGCCCTCACCCTTGCATTTTAGAACAAGCTGTGATGTATCTCAAGGTCATTTATGCCACATTCTTGTGTGCTGCTGTTACAGATATTTTCATAGGTAACATCAGGTAAGATACTTCTCCCAACTGATTTGCCAAAGCCGCTTCAGGATTTATCTCTGTTATTTTCTAGTATTTGTTACACAGCAAGAGAAAATGAAACACTAATGAACCTGGCACACAGTGCTCTCAATAACTGCTTAAATAAACTTACTACACCCACTCTTTTTCTTCCCTAGAGAAATATGTATGTCATTTAAATGGAACATTCTTATTGTGCCTTCATCCAGAAAGATTTATTTAACTGCCCCATTGAAACTGCAAACAGATAAGGGATTACAAGTAAGGAAAAGTCAAAAGAGAGAATTATAATTAAAAAAGTATAATTTCTAAAAGCAAATAATTCAACCCTGAGTACCCCATCTCATAAAGATGTGAACTACAACACATAAATACTGTTTACTTAATCCATTGACTTTATCTCTCAAGAACAGAGAAATAACAAATCATCCTGGTGTTCAGAGCTGTCACAATGCCTTATTTTCATTCTATACAATCTACTTCACATAGGTAGGGACAAACGTATAATGTGCCACAAAAATAAAGTAAAATGTTGTTCTATGAAAAGACTAAATAAAGACACACCTCCAGAGAAAAAGGAGCACAAATAAAAAAGACAATTTTAGATACTACTGATAAAGAAATAAAAGATTACTTATACCCTATTTTGGAAATGGGCAAAGGATGTGAATAGACACTTCTCTAAAAAAGATATGCAAATTGCTAATATGCATATAAAAATACCTAATATCATTAGCTCCCTGAAAATACAACTTAAAGCCACAACGAGCTACCTACCACCCTCAAAACAACCAGGATGACTAAAATGAAAAAGGTAACAAAGTTGCTGGTGAAAATATAAAATGGTGTAGCCACTTTGGAAAACAATTTTAACATTCCTCAAGACGTTAAACACAGTTACCATAAGATCCAGCAATTACACTCCTATCACTATATCCAAAAGAACTGAAAACACACATTCATGAAAAACAAAAAAACCCTGTATCTGAATGCTGAGAGCAGTACTGACAATAGCCAAAAAGGAGAAACTCAAGTCCCATCAACTGATGGACAAATAAAAGATTATGTACCATACAAGGGAATATATTAAACCATTAAAAGGAATCAAATACTTATAAAAGCTACAACATAGATAATTTTTTTTTAATTTAAGTAAGCTCTACACCCAATGCAGTGCTTAAACTCCTGACCCTAGATCAGAGCACCTGGGTGGTTCAGTCAGCTAAGCATGACCCTTGACTTAGGCTCAGGTACCAGGGTCCTGGGATTGAGTCCTATGTCAGGCTCCACGCTCAGTAGGGAGTCTTATCTCTCTCTCTCTCTCTCTCTCTCTCTCACCCTGCTCATGCTCTTTCTCTCAAATAAAAATAAAATCTTTAAAAAAAAAAAAAAAAGGTCACATGTTCTACTGACTGAGCTAGCCAGGCACTCCAACATGGATAAGTCTTAAAAACACTAAGCTAAGTGAAAGAAAGGAGAGGAAGAACATCACAAATTATATGATTTTATTTATGGGACATTTCCAGAATGAGCAAATCTATGGAGACAGAAAGATTAGTGTTTGCTAGACTTGGTGGGAAGGGGAGAACAGGCAGTAAGTGCTAATGGGTAAGGGTTTCTTTGGGGGATAATGAAAATGTTCTGGAATTACACTGGTAATAGTTGTACAACTTTTGTATACACTAAAAGCCGCTGGGTTGTATACACAAAGTTTTTTAAAAATATAATTAGGCTTTACTTTTCAATCTATGGCTTCTGCCAATATCCTAGCACACATCCATTTGTCAAGAATGTATGAAGGAATATACAAGGACATTACCTCTTCTATCCATCTTTTTTCATGGACACTTACCTGAAGCAGTCTGTCTTGTTTCCCGCTACATTTTGGGGGCATTTTAATTTGTTTTTACATTTTATAATAGATGCTAACTTAAAAAAAAACACACAAAAAACAAAACCAAACAACAAAAACAATGTCTCCCTATCCCTACTCTCTGAAAATTCAATTTATCTTTCCAGGTTCACTTCCTGTGCACTTAAGAAATATATACATGGTTTGATGATCTTTATAAAAATGAAAACATAGAGGCGCCTGGGTGGCTCAGTGGGTTAAAGCCTCTGCCTTCAGCTCAGGTCATGATCTCAGGATCTCAGTCCTGGGATCAAGCCCTGCATCAGACTCTCTGCTCAGCAGGGAGCCTGCCTGCCTCTCTGCCTACTTGTGATCTCTCTGTCAAATAAATAAATAAAATCTAAGAAAAAAAAAAAAAAAAACATACCCCAGACACTTCACTTGCATTTGTAATTGAACAATGTAGTACTGACATATTCAATAACCAAACACATGGAAAATATTCCTCATTCTTTACCAATTACATAGTATGGATGAAGCATACTTTAATTATCTAGTTTTCCACCGACTGACATTCATTCTTTGCACTGTCTCTTTAGAAAGTTACTATTACACTCCTTTTCACTCTCCACCATCCTAGGCCGCACCAAGCTATACTATGTATGGAGTTCATACAGTGGGTATCATTCTGGGTTCTAGGACCAAGCAGACTTTGAGGCCCAGCCTTACCATATACTGGCAATGTAACTTTGGAGAAGTTATATCCTTACTGTGCCTCAATTTCTTCACTAGTCTAAATACCTTATAGAGTCCTATAAGGAATACATGTTTTGCTGGAGTAATATTTACTGCTATACCTCCAGAACAATGAATGCCAGGCACATAAGTACTCAAATATCAGCTATCATTATTACTATGACTCCTCATGAATTCTGTAATCACTACAATTCTGTAATTCCCTTTGACTCTGCTGTTAAAATTTTCTTCTGCTGTAGGTCTCTTAGCCTGTAATGATTAATTCAGCCAATGTTCTTAAGTACCCCTCAAAATCTGATGCAAATGTCAGCAAGCCTTTTTAACTTCAACCTTTTACTCTTCCATGACTTTGCTTGCCTAATGACTTAGCACTTACATCAGTTATTTATAAAACTGTCTATCTCCGCAAGCTGAATGTAAATTTCTTGAAGCCAGGGACAGAATTTTGACTACTTCTGCATCACCAAATATGCCAAGATGTGCTTGGCACTCGTTCATTCATTTGATCATCTAATATTTGAGTGCCAAGCCAGGCAATGCTCTGCAGACACAGGAGTAAAAATAAATGTTCTTCTTTGATGAAACTTACATTCTATTAATAAATACAGAGATAACAAACAAGTAAATACATAATGTAAGATGAAATGATGTGGAAAAAAATGAAGCAGGGTAAGGGGGAAAAGGAATGACCGGGGCGGGGCATGATTATTTTACAGAGAGGTGAGAAAGGTTTCTCTCATAAGAAACTTAAGGTATGAGAATGAACCAGAAGAAACTCAAGGGAAGAATATTCATGTGGAGGTAAAAATACAAAGATCCAGAGAGGGAAAACACCTGGAATATCTTAACAAGTCTTTGGAGGCAGCGAATAAGGTCAAGGCTGATAGATGACAAAGTATAGGAAAAACCACATTTTTGTCAATACAAGGATTTGGGGTTTTAGTCTGTGTGAGATGAGAACCTCTGGAACACCTAAGCAGAGAAATGACATGATCTAAGTTAGAA
This sequence comes from Ailurus styani, assembly GCA_002007465.1. Lineage (NCBI taxonomy): Eukaryota > Metazoa > Chordata > Mammalia > Carnivora > Ailuridae > Ailurus > Ailurus styani. The sequence continues at coordinate 3,010,814 of LNAC01000094.1, read as the reverse complement.
TCACCAAGGCTGTCAAGGAGGATATGAAACAGTAGAGGACCAAGGGCAATGGCTGGAAGACCAGATAAGAAATAAAGGGACGATGATAAACTGACACAGGGTAAGACTTCAAGTTATACTACAAAGCTGTAGTAATCAAAATAGCATGGTATTGACACAAAAATGGACAAATAGTTAATGGAACAGAATGAAACAAACCAGAAATAAACCCCCAACTATATGATCAATTAATCATCGACAAAGCAGGGAAAGAACATGCAATGGGAAAAGAACAGTCCTTTCAACAAATGGTGTTGGGAAAATTGGACAACAATATGCAAAAGAAAGAATCTGGACTACTTTCTTATACCATACACAAAGATTCAAAATGGATTAAAGACCTAAATGTGAGACCTGAAATCATAAAAACCCTAGAAAAGAACAAAGTCAGCACCTCTTTGACACTGGCCATAGCAACTTTTTTCTAGATATGTCCCTGAGGCAAGGGATACAAAAACAAACTACTGGCACTACAAAATAAAAAGCTTCTGCACAGCAAAGGAAACAATCAACAAAACCAAGAGAAAACCTATGGAATGGGAGAAGATATTTGCAAATGACATATCTGATAGTTAGTATCTAAAATATATGAAGAACTTACACTAACTCAACACCCATAAAACTGAATAATCCAATTAAAAAAATGGGCAAAAGACACAGACATTTCTCCAAAGAAGACATCCAGATGGCCAAAAAACACATGAAAAGATGTTCATCATCACTTAACATCAGGGAAATTCAAATCAATACTACAATGACACACCATTTCACACCTATCAAAATAGCTAAAATCACAAGAGGTGTTGGCGAGGATGTGGAGAAAAAGGAACCCTCATGAACTGCTGGGAGGAATATAAACTGGTACAGCCACTGTGGAAAATAGTATGGAGGTTCCTCAGAAAGGTAAAAACAGAACTATCCTACAACCCAGCAATCACACTACTGAATATTTATCCAAAGAATACAAAACAGTAATTCAAAGAGATACGTGCACATTTATGTTTATAGCAGCATTATTTACAATAGCCAGGATATGGAAGCAGCCCAACGTTCAACAACTGAAAAATGGATAAAAGATGTGATATATATTTATATGTATACACACACACACAACAGAATATTATTCAGCCATAAAAAGAATGAAATCTTGCCATTTCCAACAACACAGATGGAGCTACAGAGAATAATGCTAAGCAAAAATAAGTTAGAGGAAGAAAAATACGACATCATTGCACTCATATGTCGAATTTAAGAAACAAACAAGAAATGGGGGCAAAAAGAGAGACAAACTAAGAAACATTCTTAATCATAGAAAACAAAGTGATGGATACCAGAGGGAAGGTGGGTGAAACAGGTAATAGGGGTTAAATAGTACACTTATCATGATGAGCAGTGGGTGACGTATGGAGTTGAATCACCTGAAATTAATATAATATTGCACAGCTGACCAACTGGAATAAAATTAAAAATTAAAAAAAAAGAAACAGGGTGGGAGCAGTAGAGAAGATCTCTTCTGGTTGCTTATTTTCTCAATAAAATAGGAAGCAAGCTCACTAATGGATAGTGAAGAGTGAGAAGTGAGGAATTGGTGGAAGTTTGAAATAAATTACTGTCAGCATCACGTGAGAATGTATAGATTAAGGAAATGTAATACGATTTCGGGCGGCACTGAAGACCTACTTGAGCTCAGGGCCAAAATTTAAAGTGAGACCATTTAACAATGCTGCATTTTACATTGTCCATCTACATGTACAGTAGACGGAGTTGGATTTAAGCAGGATTGAATCCAGGACTTAACTAGATGTGTACAATAGAAGGGTCAAGAAATGTGAGAATACGTACAAAGGAATAGTTATAAATGACTGTGTATAAGGAAGCGAGAAACAAGGAGGTGATCTGGTAGGTATTTAACAAGTAATGAGATTAATTTAAAAAGGAGGAATCAATACAAGCCTCCCCAATTTTTAACTTAAAAATTTGCAATGATTGCCACAGGCCTCCTTACCAAATATAAACTCCTCAGCATTGATCTTCAATGCCTTCCCAAATTATTTATTTACTTATGAGAGAGAGAGAAAGAGAGAGAGAGAGAGAGAGAACACAAGTAGGCAGAGTGACATGGAGAAGTGGGCTTTCTGGTGAGCAAGAAGTCTGACATGGGGCTCGATCCCAGGACCCTGTGATCATAACCTGAGCCGAAGGAGACGCTTAACCAACTGAGCCCCCCAGGTGCCCCCCACACAAATACTTTTAACAGCTATTGCTCCAACATACCTGTTAAGCTCCACTTAAAGTGATAACCAAGATATTTTAAAGTTCCTAAATCTCCTCAAGTCTTTCCAAAGACTTCCAAAGGTCTGGATGCTGGCATTCCCAGAAAGTTTTTTAATGTAGTTCTTATCTCCAAACTCCTAGAGAGTTTATAATGAAATAATCCCTGAAGCTAATAGCTGGGCTACAAACATAGCTTTGTTACAGGGAATTCTTCTATGTAATGGTACACATTCTAATGGTATTTTACATCCTGGGATGTTTTCCATAATTTCTCTGGATACTACTCTAACCAGTTTCACAAGACAAAGCAGGCCGTCAATTGTCTTCCTATTATCATTTCTTACCTCTCATTCTTTTTTTTTACTCCACCCACCCCTAATATTAATATTAACAATAATCAGTCATTAGTCAACAGACCAGATCGTTATTAAGGAGTCTCCAACTTCTCATAAATCCTAACCATACACTGGGTATAGCTAATTTCTTCTTTATTAAAAGTATTTAAAAACAAAACAAATGAGAATTCCTTCAAGAATAAAAAATAAGATCTGCAGCTGTTAAACCTGTTTTCAAGAGGAGGAGGTATAGGTTTATTACACCATTAAGGGAGTCTCCAGTCATACTCCTGGAGAATGTTGTTCTCCAAGTCAGATATCTCTTCTCAGTGCCAGTATAAACAAAATGTTGGCTAGTTGTCAGGAACAAAATGTAAAAGTTCACTCGAGCACCATCACCTAGAATTAAGGCCACAGCTTGTTGTTAGGAACACAAAAGCTTAGGTAATTATCTAATAATAAAAAACGGTGAGAACAATTCCTTCAGTAAAAACAGGAACACTTGTTTTTCTGCTTCAGTATAAAAATAAAAATGTATCATTTAAAAAGCCACAGAAAATTTTCCTTTCACCAATTTCTTTTGAAATTTTCTCTTCTCTTCACTAATTCTCCAAGAAGGCTAACATTATATTCCTCACCAATCCCACAGGCTTAAAGCAGCTAAAATGTACAAAGTAGCAAGAACTGAAGAAATGAAGTTATATAACACATATTCCAGTGAAAGTGACATGCTTCATTGCTCTAGTATTTGTATCACAAATGTTTATTTATGTCAAGTGGGTGAAACAAAATTCTCACAATGATTTCACATGACTGAAGTAAAAAGCTAATTTATATGAACAGAAGATGAGATTTCTATGTTCTTCGAAAAAGGGAGCTGAGCTTTCCAACCAGGGCCAAGCAGAATGGCTCCTGCAAAGAAGGGGGACAAAAAGAAGAAAGGCCGCTCTGCCATCATCAGGGCAGTGACCAGAGACTACACCAATATTCACAAGTGGATCCATGGAGTGGGTTTCAGAAAGTAGTAGCCCTGGGGCACTCATACAAATCTGTAAATCTGCCATAAAGGAGATGGGAACTCCAGATATGTACATCGACACCAGGCTCAATAAAGCTGTCTGAGCCAAGGAAATAAGGAATGTTCCATACCATATCTGTGTGCAGTTGTCCCAAAAACGTAACAAGGATGAAGATTCACCAAACAAGCTCTACATGTTGGTCACCTCTGTACCTGTCGCCATTTTTCAAAAATCTACAGTTAATGTAGATGAAAACTAATCACTGTCACAAATAAAGGTATAAAACTGGAAAGAAAAAAAAAAGAAAGGGGATGGGGAGCTGAGAATACTATACGATTCATAATAAACAAAGGTTCTGACAAATCACATTTTATACGGAGACAAAAAGCACACAGAGAGGGGCACACACAGAAGGAGACACACAGAGAAACACACGGACGTTTCCCCACCCCAGAAGAATCTTCAAATTCTATCCCTTATGTATAAGCATCTCACATGGTAACATTGACAATTCTAGAAGTCTGATGGATGTGGTATAATTTATGTTAAAATACAGGAAGGAAGTATGTGGTGGTAAAGAGATTAAGTGTTACTGGATTTTATTTTTGCAAATCTGTATGATAAGCCCTTATACCAAGGATATAAAATAAATTAATGCAACTTAGTATTACTATTTTCAGACCCAATATTCAAAGCCTAACACACACGAAATAATGGCCTTTCAAGCAATGAACTATGGTTTAGAAATGAAGTATATGCCCCAACCAAAACAGTTAAAGTACCATGGTTCAAATGATTACTGCTCCCACCAACAGTACATGCTGCACTAATATGGACAACCATCACCCCACTTTTTCAGTTTACATCTGTGAATACATAATAAATGGATCAAAGGTGAGGATTAGTCTTCTCATTCCTGTGAGGCCAGTCATCACAATACTCTTCTTCCTTCTGAAACCCAAGACACCATAATCCTCCACTCTTTTCCACCACCCCCTTCATCTATTTTCCTGTTTTGACAAGAGGGGAAGATGAAATGCATGACATCAGGATAGACAAAAGTGATAAAGCAAGACTATTAATCAAAATAATTATTAGCATATCAACTAAGTTAAATACACAAAAAATCTAGTAAATAAAAGAAACTACCATAATTAAGGTTCAGTTCATTGTTTTATCTTTTGAAACAAGCTGTCCGCCTGCCCTTAACTCAGAAGACACTTCAGTTTTATATTCTGACATGTTTACATGGCATGTTTTACATCCTGGACAAAGATTCACCTAAGGATTATAAATAGTATTTCCTGGGTCAGCATTTTAAATAAATTTTAAAAGTCCCCCTAAAAAAGAGATTTGAATTATACTGATGATATTACAATATTAGAATGTTTGTGTAAAGGATGCCTGGGTGACTCAATCAGTTAAGCGTCTGCCTTCAGCTCAAGTCATGATCCTGGGTTCTAGGATCCAGATGGTACTGCATGGCATCAGGCTCCCTGCTCAGCAGGGAGTCTGCTTCTCCCTGTCCTTTGGCCTGTCTCCCCCACTTGTGCACTCACTCTCTGAAATAAATAAAATCTTAAAAAAAAAAAATGAATGTTTGTGTACTAGTTATTTTTTTTAAAATACAGACATATACCCAACAGACAAGTAAAGTTTCTATTTTCCTCTGTAAATCTATTTAAAAGTATATATATATTGATTTCCTCATCAAGGTCAAAAGGGTTAGACTATACTCAGAGACAGGTAAAAGCCTTTGAAGTGGTCTTACCATCAAAAATAATTATTGTAAGAGCTTGTTTATTTTCATGTGTGAAAGTGTAAAGATCACTAGTTTTGCTGTGTTTCTGTAAGTTTTTCTGTCTATAAAAGTACAGATGAAACATAACTAACCTAATTCAAGATGTTAAAATTAATTATGTTACATAAAATTAAACAAAGCACTTAAGTTGAATCACATGGTGTTGGCTCCTTCTGATCAAAAAGATAGTGAGTGACCAAGTAAAGTACTTCTGGAGGATATTGGTTCCCTAATCCAGAATGTTTGACCAATTACCCTTTACCCTTTAGGCATAATAAAATGCAGAATATAAATAAGTTGATGATAATTTATTTAATTTAGGATGAACTATGTGTAAGTTCTTCATAACTTTGGAAACGTATATCTTAAAAATATCAGTAGCAAGAATATTCATAGTATTTGATACGAAATCCTAGATCATATAGAAACTTGTGTAAAATAAACAAATTTGACTCTACTACCATTCAGTCTTAGCCCTTTATTTCTTCCACCCCCTGTACTGCCTTCTCTCCCTACCATCCCTCCAATCCAGTTTCTATCATCAGGACTTTACAAATGAACTATAATATAACAAGGTTTTCAAGAAAGAATAATCATGATGTGATTCTTCCATCACTTAAATGTAACAGCACTGATTAACTCAAATTCTAGTATAGAAATGACCACTTTCAATGTAAACTGAAGATCTTACTCTTCTATTACAATCCTTCCCTATTTCCTGAAGTTAAGATTCTGCTAAGATATGTGTGTGTGTGTGTGTGTGTGTGTATGTATATATATACACATATATATATATATATATATGGGATTGTTCAGCAGTCTAACCTTCAGATTTCAAGATTAATTTTAAAGTACAAAAAGTCAAACCTCGGGACTTTCTAAAAGACCTAAAAAGCTTTATTATTACACTTCTTTGGTTTCTATTATAGAAACAGTTTTTTTTACTTTAAAATATTTCATTTACTTATTTGACAGAGAGAGAGACACAGCAAGATAGGGAACAAGTGCGGGAGTGGGAGAGGGAGAAGCAGGCTTCCCGCTGAGCAGGGAGCCTGATCTGGGGCTCGATCCCAGGACCCCGGGATCATGACCTGAGCCGAATGCAGCCGCTTAATGACTGAGCCACCCAGGCACTCCTATAGAAACAGTTTTTAATCATATTCACACCCATGAAATCTTTTCCTGAATGACACAAACCAGTTTCTTTGCTAAAATGTTATGATTCAAATTACCTGCCTTAAGGAAAAAAAATCACCATCAACAATACCTAACAATTATAATCTGAGCTATGTAAAGTCTAAAACAACTATGAAGGATATATACATTAGTGGCCATTTTTAAGCATGCTTTATGATGATAAGACTTAGGGAGGGAGATGGGTTATTTAAGATACAGACCTGTTCATATTTACAGGATGTGCTAAAGAATACTTTGAGCTTGTCTCCTTAAAATGATTGTGATAGGGGGCCTGGGTAGCTCAGCTGGTTAAGCATCTGCCTTGGGCTCAGGTCATGATCCCAAGGTCCCGGAATTGAGCCCCCAACTGCCTCTCTGCTCAGCAGGGATCCAGCTTCTCCCTCTCCCTCTGCCAGCTGCTCCCCCGGCTTGTGCATACCCATGGGTGCACACACGCTCTCTGTCAAATAAATAAAATATTTTTTAAAAAAGTGATAAAATCACGGATTGAAACCTGCCTATAAATTTCATTCCTAGATCTTACTTAATGTTGCTTTACTTATATTTTCTATTGACAAGTTGTATTCTATTTTCAACCAACAGTCCAGTAATAAAGCCCTCTGAAACCTGTATCTAGCAGAGAGGGATTAGACCAATCTCAGAAGTAAAAAGGACGGTATACGGGTTAGGTTGTTTATAATAAAACTTCATTATCTTGAAGTATTATGAACTCTCAGACTGTAAAATATCTTCAAATTACCATATACATAGTTTCAATGTTTGGAAATTGTTAAGATTTCTAAAAACTGTAAAAAGGCAAAAAAAATGCTCCCCTTGCATCAGTTCCCATTACATTAGAAATGTACTTTTTCCAGATAATCTGCCTTTATCAATTAAATCAAAGCACTTGGATGATTACACTCAGAGTTCATAAAGGACCAAAATAGTAATAGATCCAATCCATTTGAAAGTGATATGCTTTGGGCTTTAGAATTTTATTTTAAAGGTTGTACAAGACTAGATGATGAGGCTAGGCTGCTGCAAATCTGGGAAATCTATCAGAGGCGTAAGAAAAAGGAAAAAGAAAATGAAAAGACAAAAGTAAATACATTTTCCACTTTGTACAACCATTCAGTAGTAATGTAACTAAATTTAGTTAACCACTAGTAAACTACTTAATCATGCAAAAGTAACCATTCAGGTTTATCTCTCTACATGATCTCTCTACATGAATATTACTAATGTGATTTCTAGACCTTTCAGTAAATTAAAATACTTGTTTGTTAAAAAGTAGAAGTACTTTTAATTAAAAATTACATAATTATGATGTAGAATCTTAGGCACTTAACTGAAATTAAGGCATGGATCACTATAGAAGTATTAAAAATGGTTTAGAAAAGCAGGTTTTCAAAGTATCACCAAAGGTTGAGAAATCATGCCTGGACATGCCTCCTTCTCAGTTGTGATTAGTGTGTCTGATTCTTTTCACTTCAATCTATTTGGATGGCATGGGGGTGAGAGGATAACAGGAAGCTTTTTACACAAACACAAACCTTCTCCTGAGACATCTTCTGAGTGATATATTCACATGTTAAAATCATGAAAAACCTTTCCAAAATTACAATGATATATACATGCCCTTTCAATACAAAGCATTTGTTATTATCATTGATGGCATATAGCTTTCTTCACATTCTTTTCCCTTTCACAGAAGAATTCAATTACAAACAACACTACACAAGTACTGACTCAATATAAAGTAATTTCTCCCAAATTTTCCTAATGTGATCAATCTTCTACATATAGAAAATGTATACCATCAACTTGCATGACAAAGAGTCCCAGTGTCTAATGGGCTTAACACTCATATCTCAGTCATGGCTGCATGGCCAGGAAAATGAACATCATGATGGACTCCTGCATTCTTCACATTGTGCTCATGGACAAAGTCAGTGTAGTTTCTATGTGCAGGCTGGGGTGGGGACAAGGCCCTTGTGTTCCACTGGTTTCCACCACGTTGACAGCAGTCACTGGCAGCAGAGAGCCTGGATGGTTGGGGAGTGGGAGGGGAGTACAGTTAGTCAACAGGAATAGGAGAAAATGGATGTGTAAGAGGTAATAAAGGAGAAAGGCAGTGTGACCAGCATGCACCATTGCTATAAGTAGTTACTGACATCTACTCCATGCAATGACATTCAAGAATAAAGGAGGGGGGGGAATCCAGAAAGTTATATGTAGTGGAAAAGCTCAATATGGAAATATGAATAAGTAATCAGTTTAGTGAATTATATAAAGAGGAAATTTCACAGAGAACAAAACACTCTATCTGTCCCTGATGTTGGTACAAAATTCAAAGTTAAAAAAATGAAAAAAAAAAGTTAAAAATGTTTGAAGTTCTAGTGAGGAGGAAAAAAGATTTATAATCTACTTAATTCAAATATTCAAAGGACACTTCTATATTATGGACAAAAGCACATATCGAAAAGAGCAATTGTGGAAAGTATTCCCCAAATTAAGTGATTTCATAAAACTGAAATCCAGGAAACAAAATTCAGAAAGAACATTTAAAAAAACCAAAAAAACAGGTAATTTTACGTCAATGTTTCCGATTAACAATGGAGAATCATTGTTCCTTCTATAATCAAAATTCATAGGATCTCAGAATGAAATTCAACAGGTACAGATAATGTGATGAGATTGTAAGCCCCTCCAAGAAACAGCTTAGTAAGTATATTAAGATACCCTCTATCACACAGTGCTATAGAATAGGCCTACAGAACTATGAGAGTGAAGCATGCATACAAGCAGTTCCTTGTTAGAAATAATTAGAGTCCTCCAGTAGAAAGAAACATCTGTCACAGTTCAGAACACCAAGGTTTTGTAACACAACAAAAAGGGCAGCACATATTTAAGATAATCATAAACAAACAAACAAAATCACCCCAATTATAAAAGATGTCTAAGGGTAAATTTTTTAAATACAGTATTTTTCTAACTCAACTAAACATGAATCTTCATCTTTTTTTCCTTAAAGAAACTGAAATTAGCTAAAAGGATTTTTCAGAAGAGACTTGAATGCTTTTTTACAATAAAATTATATTTTCTTCAACAGATATACAATTTGTTCATCAAATATATTCCATAAAATTCATGACTCAACATACAGTCTATGAAAATTTAGGAAATTAAGTTAGGTTTATGTTCTCCCTGATATATGCAGGATTTCCCAAATATTATTCAGTTTTTTGTTGTTGTTTATAAATGGTTTAATGGATTTAAGATATAAATTATTTCTCAAAAGGTGATACTCTGAATATTAGATAATTCTACATTACTGATATACCAAATCATTCACTGAAATAATGGTCTCATTTAAAAGATATTAGTGAGAAAAAGCTAAAGAACTGAACATGAAGTAGGTTTAGATTAAAATGGTTAGAAGTTATCTACCTGGTAATAGTCTGTTATTCTGCCCAATCGTTCAAACCTTGGGAGCATTTCCATATTTTATTAACTTATCACTTTCTAAAGGAGGACTGTTTTATATTCATTTAAGAGCATTAATAACAATAAAAGCATGCGGAAACAAAAAGTGAAAATACAGAATGCACTTTAAATTCAGGCTGGGGAATCCATTAGCTCCAAGACAGATCAGTTCTATATTCAGTTCCATGCCACTGCTGCTGATATACACTGAGGCTCAATAGGTTTTCAGGATCACCATTTTACTCCATTTCAGTAAAGGAGGTCTCAGCACAAGTACGTAACAGAAGGACACAGAGCTCCAAATTTTTCATTTCCCTTAAAATTCAATACTCTCAGATTCAGTACTGCCTCTTTTAAAGGCTGTGTCAAAGGAACTATATAGTGCCTAATAAATCAAATTAAATAGATTTAAATACGTGCCTATTAAAATAAGAAAACTCAAAAAGATTTAGTGTCATAAAACAGTATGCAAACCCCACCCCCCAGACTCTGATTGCATATTAATATAAAAGATAAGCATGTATTAAGGGAGTTCTTTTACAGTTGAAGTCTGGTTTCCTTGCCAATAGGACTTGGTGGTAACATCAAGGCCATAAAACATAGCTGCTTACTGGAGCTGTGTTTTCAGTAAGAAACTGAAGAAACTCTTTTTAATGGCTTAAAAAAATAAAGACTAAAATTTGATATTTAGAAGCCTCACTGTTCATACTTTAAGTGTGTGCCCACATGCACACACACACACACAAAGTACTCCTCTATCACACTCTCAGGTAAAAGGAAAAGAAAAAATAGATAAAGAAAAAAAATTCCCTCAATCTTAGAAACTAATCAAGTTATTTGGAACTGAAATAAAAATATGCCCAACCATGAAAAGCAAAGCACCTTGCAAGTTAGTTAAGCCAAAATAACAGTGAAAAACAATTACATAGCAAAGACTGAAAATAATCACCAACCACTGTTGACCCACCACCATGAAGGAAGAACTGGTTGCACAGAAAGCTGACCAAAACCTTGAGATCACCACAGAAACTCATTAGATTTCAGGTACTAAACAAACTAAGAGCAAGAGAAAAAGAGAAAAATCCTATGAATTACCAAAAGTTTATTTCATAGACACACAACTTGAACAGATGAAACCAATAAGACCACTCAACCAAATAATTCCCTAGGAGCCCTCCAAGTCAAATACATTTATTTGGGAAATGAAGAACCCTACTGATTATACTCCAATAAGCCACAAAGTATTCATATTTGTGTACTAACTATGAATGTAAAAAAAGGACCCTGGAAATCTAAACAAATAAAGTATCTTCTCCATCATCAGATTATCTCTCCATACCCCAAAATGGAGTATTTTAATGCTTTGGTTTTTTAAGATTATAATCGTGTTTCCCTTTTGGCTTATCTTCAGTCTTTAATGAAAAAACATACCCAAAGCACTAGCATTATGTTGTGTGGAATAATGTATGATGAATTTATTTTCCTTACTGATCTAAAAAAGGTTCTACTGAGTAGCATTTAAGTCCTTTTCAACAGAGAACCACCCACCACTTCCAATCATGCTCACCAAAATAAGGATATCTGATGTTCTCCAATTAAATAATTGCATTCCCTTCTTCACACATATCCCTTATTTTCCCAGTCCCAATATGACTATTCAATAGTATGTTTCTGTTCAGCTTACAAATATGAATAATTTGCTTTCAATCATATTTCAAGTATCCTAAGATTATGGCTGGGAATTTAGAATACCATTAAGCAAGCAACATTTTATTCTGGTTTAAGGAATTAACAAACCATTTCCTGTCATGCTGGTCTAATCCAGGATTCCTTGGAAGATTCTCTATCTCTGCCAGCGCAGGACCAGAGGGAATAGAAGGAAGAGTAGATCTCACACCCCAAGCCTGTGGGTTATAAAATTATAAAAATCATCTACTTTGCCTAGACAAAAGATTTCACCAATAAACAGAACATTAAAATGGAATACTATCTACAAATATAATGCAAAAAAATGCTTGAATGTTATGTACTACCTCAGAGATAGATAATAATCTAACTATTAATATTTTATTCATTATATATGATTTACAGGAATGGAAAATGTTTTATAGAGCACCTGTCCTATTTACAACATCTTATAACAACAAAGGGTTTCATTACCCACTTTACAGATAAAAAAAGAAAATGCACAAAACCTCTCCAAAGTTATACCACTATGAAAATTCATTTAATAATACCACTTTTTGTCATAATTAACTAGTGTTCTAGTGTTTAGAAGCTTAAGATGATCTCACCTGTTGGGAGCCATTACTCTGAGTTGAAACATTATTGTGAACACTGTAATGGGGAAAATATCTATTAAAAAACCATATATAAAATTCAAGAGCTTCACAATTGTAAGATTATACATACAGTAATGAAAGTACTTATTTTATTTTTAAAGGAACTGTTTTGTTGCAAATAAAGAAAATTACTGTTGGAACCTAAAACTAAGAACGTAAGATGCCAGAAAACATTTGCTTTTATAGATGAATACTTGTTTTTCTAAAATCTGCTTATTTGAGATTTCCATATACCTATATTTTAATTGTGCTTTTAATATGTAGTTCACTACTAACCTTGTTTATTCATTGGACAGTATCTGTCAAGGATGGCAAAATGAAGAGAAGCACAAATGATACCTTAACTCAAGTATCCACATAAACTTATCTGCATCACTTCTTTTGTATATTCCTACCCTCTCAAGATTTTCCAACATCAGCAATAGCTCAACATTTTATAACTCAAAAGGCCTTAGTATAAACTTAAAGTTAGACACCTCTCTATATACTTTCCACTCCAAATGGTTTATAAATATGTTTTTAAATTTTTAGTTTAGGCTATATTCATTTCCCTCCTCCATCGCCTTCCCACAAAAAAGCACTTAAAAAGTCAATCTAAAACAAATAAATAAAAACAAACCTCAGAACAGCTAAAAAAGAGAATACTCAACGAAGTAACTCAAAGATGACATATCACAACAAAATGATGGGGAAAAAGTTTATGGACTTCAGACCTTCTAACATAAGCATACATGCATCCTGAGGCAAAAAGTTCAACTAAGGTAACTGAAAATATGTTCAAAGGTTTATACACACACACATACACATTCCTGAAATGTGAGAAAATAATTTACAGATTTAATGAGAGCACTATGTTCCAGAAAAAAGAGATAGGGAATTAAATGCATTCAATCCCTTATTATTAAATTATTGTCTTTCAGGGCTAAGGAAAGAATACTTAAGGCACTCTAAGGAGATTAAAAGGAAACCACTACCAGCATCTGGCTGGCACAGATATCTTTTATAGCAATATTTAAGAATATTATACCCAGGGACGCCTGAGTGGCTCAGTTGGTTGAGCATCTGCCTTTGGCTCAGGTCATGATCCCAGGGATCGAGTTCCACATCTGGCTCCTTGCTCAGCAGGGAGCCTGCTTCTTCCTCTGCCTGCCACCCCCCCTGCTGGTGCTCTCTCTAACAAATAAATTCCTCTTAAAAAAAGAAGAATATTATACCCAGCCAAGATGCCATTCTAGGAAAAGGAAATGGGCAGAGGTGCCTGGGTGGCTCAGTCGGTTAAGTATCTGCCTTCGGCTCAGGTCATGATCTCAGGGTCCTGGGATCAAACCCCAAGTCAGGCTCCCTGCTGAGCAGGGAAAGCCTGCTTCTCCCTCTCTCTGTGCCTCTCCCCCAGCTTGTGCATGCTCTCTCTCTCTCACATACACATAAATAAAATCTTAAAAAAAAAAAAAAAGAGAAAGAAAAGAAAAAACGAAATGGGCAAAGCTTCTCAAACAAAACTCCGAATACAGCATCTAGGAGCCTTTCTTAGAGGCCTGGGAACGAAATAAAAACAACCTGATGAAAGATGACCAATTAAGAAAGAACTCACTAATGAAGAAGCTGGGGCGCCTGGGTGGCTCAGTCGGTTAAGCGTCTGCCTTCAGCTCAGGTCATGATCCCAGAGTCCAGGGATCAAGCCCCACTGTCAGGCTCCCTGCTCAGTGGGAGTCTGCTTCTCCCTCTGACCCTCCCTTCGCCCCCACCTTGCTGGTGCTCTCTCTCTCTCTCTCTCTCTCTCCAATAAATGAATAAAATCTTAAAAAAAAAAAAGGAATTAAGAGGCTTTGCTAAAGGCTAGGTGATGAGAAGTGAACCCACTTTATACCTTATTTTTTATCACCTATATCTCTATTACAAGTTGAGTCACCAGAACTTGCAGTAGCCTGGGTTCAAATCCAAGCTGTGCCACTACCGCTAGTTCTACTCTCTCGAAACCTCAGGTTCTTCATTTGCATGAAACTCTTAGGAGGATTAAATGCATTAATATTTGCAAAACACAAAGAACAGTGATAATAAAACTGACCCCTCCAAAAAAAAACTGTAAAAAAAAATACTGGTTAGTGTATAACTGTTGTCAACACAATCGCAAAGAATATACCTGTCAGGCACGATTTATTTTGACTAATGTTGCTGTTCCCAGAACACATTATGCTGGTTTAAGTAACCCATAATCCCAGATATTATGAAATCTCATCCAACCTGCTTGGCTGGATGATCCCCTTGGTTACCCTTTGAAGCTCTTCCTTTAACTGAGAATAACTCTAGCAAGTGATAAATAAAAGATGAATAATAACATGAAAAAAAGTGCTTATAATGGGAGACATAGCCCCGTTTTCAAATAATTTGAAATGTAGAAAGCACTATTTTCTCATAATTACACATTCTTTTACTTCCACTGACACATAAGTAGGAATGAATACTTCTCATTAATGATCTAATTCAAGCTTCCCCTTTCAAAGGACCATCTGTAATAACTGACTCCTTTTGCTCTTCTCTGTATTCATCACTTGCTCCTCCGTTCCTTCTTTTCCTCTCTTTTCTGTCTTCAAGATTCTGTCAGCTAAGCCTGTACAAAAAGTTACTAATCACTGAAATGTGATCTATCCTTTATATGTCACCTCATCTTAGGATACTTTATATTAGTCAAGACTCACGGGGAATAGTTAGGAGATAAAATAGTATAAGGAAAACCACTGACATCAGCCAATTTAAAAACCTGGTACTCAAACAGTACAAGGTCAAGAAGCTTTGTAGGTCAAATAGCTGTGCTTTTTCAAACAGTACTGTTTTCCATGGTTCACTGGAGCAAAACTATTCATCCATACAGAACTACAAGGGCAAGAATGAAAGGGCATTCATGTCAGTCCAAACTCCAGTTCTCTCAAGCAGTGTTATGTAGAGTAGTAAATAACCTTCAGGACAGCTGGGTCCCCCTCTACATTTCACATCTAAAAGTTTATTGTGAAAAATAATAAAAATAAAGTATCATTGTGTACATATCCCATTTCTGTTGTTTTTCAGAGCCAAGAGCATTTTTCAAAGATAATAAAAACTTAGTTATTAAAATTAATCTTAATTCTAAGAAAGAGACTATAAAGTCATACTTAGGTTTTTGGTGAGAAATGTTATTTCAAAAAAAAGGTTTTTTAATTTTTTAAAGATTCTTTTTTAAAGATTATTTTAGACAGAGAGAGAGCACACATGCGCATAAGTGGTGGGGAGGGGCAGAGGGAGAAGCAGGCTCCTCGCTGAGCAAGGAGCCTGAACTGGGGATAAGCACCTGAGATCATAACCTGACCCAAGGGCAGACACTTAACTGACTGAACCACCCAGGAGCCCCTCAAAAATTTTTTAAAGGACAAATTCTTGCAAATAAAAACCTGAATTTTTCAACTACATATTATTGCTTGAATACTTTGTTTACATTTCTGGTAAATTCACCAGGTTATCTTCCTTATTTTAAGCTCTAATATTCTGTCCCAGTCTCCCTTTCAGGTAAACAAGACATACTCCATTAAACAAAAACCAAACAAAATAGTTTAAAAAGTACAAAATACCTCTAACATTTCTCCATCATTTTTCTTAAAATCAAAGCTTAAAAATAACTACAATGAAAGTAAAAGTGTACAATTCAGGAAAGGCAGAAAACTTTGTTTTTTTACCTAATTAAAAATTCACAATAGAGAGAATAGCTCACTTCCTCCATACTCTATTCATTGATTTATTTTTAACAGCCTACTGACAGCTAAAGAAACTTCAGGAGAAGCGCTCTTGTGATGAATCACTAATCACAGCCCAACTTTACTGGTTTTCCAAGTGGGGGAAAAAAAAATGCATCTCAAGAAGAGGCTGAGCATACTCAGTACCCCAAGTCGAACGAGTTCTCCTTTTGAAGAAGATCTAGTTAAACATCTGCCATATAAGAGTAGACAAATTCACGAGTTAACTAGATCTGTAAGTATGTCTTGAATCTGATACTTTGATGCACATTCCAGGAAACTGACGCACACCAATAGTTAAGCATTATATGAAACTATACATTGTAATGTGCACTATTAAAATTGAGTCATCAAAAGTAGAACTTCTGGAATGGTGGTTTGAGGACTCTCTCCCCAGTGAAACAAACATTTAGCTAGTGAAAATTATTTTTAAAAAAATCACTAAAAAGCATACATCAGTGAATAAACATTTATTCAAGAAAATCTACTAAATCTCATAGCTGAGTCTGGCATTTGAGCCACAATTTGCTCTTATTCCTCATTCCCCCAAGTTCAGTGTGGTGAAAGCTTTACTCCACGTGGGTGTGACCAAGATGGAACTCTCTCCAGGCAATCCACTTAAATCAGCTATTTTAAATATGTGCAGGAAATTAAAAAAAAAATCTAAAGAAATAAGTACGGGAACACTGTCTCCACAAAAGGAAAATATCATTAAACAGAGAATTTATAGACAAGAATAAAATAAAAATTCTCGACTTGAAATGTACAATAACTGAAATATAAAATTCACTGAAAGGACACAACAGAGATTTGAGCAGGTGGAAGAAGCAATGACTTGAAGATTGGTGACCTGAGATTATTTAGTCTGAGTAACAGAAAGAAAAAGAATGAAGAAAAATGAACAGATACTCAGCTACCCATGAGATGCCATTACATGTAACAACAGGCATGTAATGGGAGTCTCAGAAGGAGAGGTGAGAAGAAAAAGAAAGTTCATTTGAAGAAATAAGGGCTGAGAACTTCCCGAATTTGATAAAAGTAATATACCATGGAGAAGCAACCAGAAAAATAGACTTCCAATCAAACAAAATAGACTTTAAAACAAAACAAAAAAAATTACTAGAGAAAAAAGAGTGACATTTCATCATAATAAAAGAATCAAACAATTATAAACATATTTGCGCTTAACAAAAAGCCCCAAAATACATGAAACAAAAACTGGAAGAATTAAAGGGAAAAACAGACAACTAAATGACAATAATTGGAGACTTCAAAACCTTGCTCTTAATAGTGGATTACTCAGCAAAAGGTAAGTAATGAATTAGAAATCCTGAGCAGTATAAACTCAACCAGGTCATGGGGCACCTGGGTGGCTCAGTCAGTTAAGTGTCTGCCTTCAGCTCAGGTCATGATCCCAGAGTCCTGAGATCGACTCCCATATCAGGCTCCCTGCTCAGCAGGGAGCTGGCTTCTCCCTCTATCTCCCCTCTGCTTGCAGTCTCTTTCTCTCAAATAAATAAGTAAAATCTTTAAAAAAAAAAAAAAACCAACCAGGTCTAACAGACATTTATAGAATACACTCAACAACAGAGTATACATTCTTCTCAAGTGCATACAACTTTTGAGATAAATCTTATGTTAAGCCATAAAAAAAGTTTCAATAAATTTACAAGGATCAACATCAAACAATGTTATGTTCTCTAACCATGTGGAATAAAAGTACAAAAAATAACAGGAAAATTTAAGGTAGTCAACAAATATGTGGAAATCAAGGAACACATTCCCAAGTAACCAAAAGTCAAGGAAGAAATCAAAAGAGAAGCTGGAAAATATGTCATTCTCATTATAAATCACACATTCACCCCTACCCCTACCTTTATTTATAAACTGCTTTATTTTTCTTAGTATCAGTTTTATTTGGGATTATGTATCTTTTTGTTCCCTGCTACACCCTCAATGCTCAGGGAAACTTAACATGTTGACAAGTCTTCAACAAATATTTGTTTAATTAATGACAGCAACTACATAAATGCTAAATTCTAAATTCTGTTCCTAAATTGAACTCACCTGAGTTCTTCAGGTTTTGCTGTACTTGCTGACAGAGGGAAAAAAAAAATAAAAATAAAATGTCCCATTAGTTTCTGCTTACATGACAAACTGCTTCACTATTCATAAAAGTACATCTAGGCAGTTTTTAAGCCATTATTTCCCACTTATAGATTTAAAAACCAACATTTCACAAAATGTTCTAGGATTCATTCACATCATTAAAATCAATAATGACAATTATTTCCATTTTTAAAATAAAGCAATAAAATATCCTCTTCTTTTAAAACAGAACCACCTGCAAGCCTCTAAGAGTGAGGTAAGTGACAATAAAACACTGTCAGTGGAAAATAAGGGGTAACTCATGGTTTCAAATTATCACGAACTAATACGGTTTCATTAAAAGGTATATATTATTTAATTTATATACCAAACAAAAATTATGAATATAAATGAGTTTTTTATGCCAAACATCAGGTCATGGCAGATGTTTCTGGATAACTGGGATGATCCTAATCAGGACATTACTTAAAATTCCATCTGTAGTTTAATACAAACTCAGATTCAAAACCAAACACAAGTTTTAGTTTCTCAAGTAAATCGTGTTTTTTATTACATAATTAAAGTAACTTAAATATATATTGATGTTTAAATTTAAACTCTATTTAAAAGAATCCTAATATTATAATGCTATATGAAATAATTTTTACTTAAAATTTATTCATCATACACAAATGTTTTTTTCTTAAGTTCCTAAGGGCATTTGAGAGATTATTATTCATGAAATCTGGAAGTCAAAAAGAGAATGGAAAGTGTTACTCTACATAACTAAATAGTTAATATGAACAAAACTGAACACAAACTCAAAATAGTATCTGAATTGGGATTAACATGAAGTTTAATCTCAGCAACAATTACAGGCAATTTTTCCTTCATACTTTTTTTTTTTTTTTAAGATTTTATTTATTTATTTATTTATTTGTGTGAGTGAGAGAAAGAAAGGGCGGGGGTGGGGTGGGGTGGGGAGGGATCACGAGCAGGGGGTAGGGGCTGAGGGAGAAGCAGGGAGCCTGATGCAGGATTCAGTCCCAGGACCTTGAGATCATGACCTGAGCCTAAGGCAGATGCTTAACCAACTGAGCCACCCAGGCGCCCCCTTCTACTTTCTTATACTGATTCTGTCATAACCAAAGTTAATAAGTAAGAGTACTTTGGTTGACTGGAATTAATTTAAGGTTCAGATAACTTTCTTTCAAGTAAACATTACCAGCACATGATGGACTGTTAAGAACAGTCTTTTGAAACAAGGTTGCATCTCACCTTTCATTTGTAGAGTTCTTCTAGAGTATCGTTTGCTGGGTCTTCTTTCAAAGGATGCTGATCTTCTTGGTTTATTCGTTTTTGTGGTCTGATATTCAGTTTTCCCACTAAAATAAATGAGGCATATTAACAGGAATAAGACAGTTTAAGGCCTACAGTAATCAGATATCCATGAGAGAAAGTCTACATTAAATTTTTCCTTAAAAGAACCATCCTGAGCTTCATCCTGTACTACCACTACTAGCCTTGTTGTCTCTCTTTACCACATCATTTTTCTACTCTTTAGATTTGTGTGAAATTAGCAACATGCAAATTATATTGTTTTTCCATAAGCATGCATGTACCTAGGAACGTACTGAATAACTTTGGAATATCTGTATTTTTATGCAATTCCTTTCCTCTCCCCATTCACTCTCACCTCATGCACAGTTCGCAATCAACTAAAGATTTTGTTATTTTTTCTAATTGTGATGCACTTTTCAGAGTAATTTTCCAGAAATATTTAAAACTATTTTCCCACTCTCTTTGATTTTCATTTAAATTCTGTTAAGAAAATGCCTCCTCACTTTTAATATAGGTAGAATAGAAACTCTACTTTCGTGAATCTCACACAATCAACTTGCCACAATATTAATTACTATCCATTTATTTTTTAAATAACAGTGACTCTCAGGGCTGAAAACTCATAATCCATAATCTACTCTTAGGTAAACCAAAACATTTTTAATTTATGACCAACACGCAAGGAGTCTATAAAAATAACATAACTTCGGGTTTATAAAAGACCAGAAATGTTACCTGGATTAATTTCCTCTCCATGCACAATAAATACCCTTTTTCTACATGGCATTCAGCTATTGCATGGAGACTCCTTAAAACTCTTATTGTATGAATTGAAATTGGGGGTTAATTAATATATAAAGTAAATGTCAAGACAGATATAAAATCCATGATACTGGGGCACCTGGGTGGCTCAGTCGGTTAAGTCGCTGCCTTCGGCTTGGGTCATGATCTGAGGGTCCTGGGATTGCACCCCACATCGGGCTCCCTGCTTAGCAGAAAGCCTGTTTCTCCCTCTCCCTGCTGCTCTGACTACTTGTACTCTCTATCTCTCTGTCAAATAAATAAAAACCTTTTAAATAAATAAATAAATAAATAAATAAATAAATAAATAAATAAAATCCATGATACCAGTACAGTGCTTTCCTGTCTATTGAGGAAATTACAACCAATAACAATACCACTTTGTCTTTTATTTTGGCCAGTAGAAAGCACTGGCAAACCACTTTATTTCTCTATACCTTGGTTTCTACATCTGTAAAATGAGAGGGTTAGCCTAAACTTTTTGGCATTATGAAAGAATGGAAGATATAGCAAGTTATTGACACATTCACCTATATCTAAATCGTGATCCTAATCGAATAAATCCCGATCGATGAGAACTCTTTTGGACCGGGCCTCGGAGACGAAAGAATGCATGATGTTCCACAGCACATTTCCATAAATGTTTGCATGCTTTTGGATGATCCAATCTAAAAACAAATGTATGCTCCTGCTCTTTGCCCTGAAAAGGATGTAAGGAGAGTAATTATTAGACCCAACAGTTCTGCCCCTTGTTATTCAGCTACAAATACGACCACAGAAATACCAAGAATCAAATAATAAAAAGCATCTAGCTTACTCCCTGAAACTCACTCTATATAGCTACCTACGTAAAAAGGCAGAGTTGAAATCAAGCTGTCCATCTTCACAGCCAATATAAAATTATTCCTAAAAGGGTCCTTTCTCCTTACGTGATTTCATTTCTCAGAGAAACCAAAACTGAGGCTTTATTTGCCACACTTTGGGATAATATATAATTATAATATAAAGGATCATACAAGACCTGGCAATATGTATCAATAAACTTAAAAATGTGCACGTTCTTCATTATAGTAACCATACTTGCAGGAATCTAACATTCACAGGTAGTTTTCTAAGGATTTCATATGGATTAATTCAATGAGCAGATACTATCATTAGCTCCATTTTACAGATAAGGAAACTGAAGCTCAAGAAGTAAAGCCCAAGGTCACAAAGAGGAAACCAGAATTTGAACCTATTTGTGCTCCATAGCCTGTTTGTAAAAACTAAGCTTTACCATCTCTCTAAGGATAAAGATTTCAACATCCAAAATTTATACTCAAAGTTTCTTCACAATCTCATTTATAATAGTAAAAATGGGCATAAAAGCTGAAATGTCCAAAACAAGAGAAATTATCAAATAAATAATAACTTCTTTTAAAACTACACAAAAAGATAAATGAATAAAAGATGACCGTACTACTGTTTATTCATATTACAGAATATTATACATAGGTTAAAATGAATGGACTGATCTACATGGCTACACCTGTTTAGGTAAAATAACGAAACTGCAAAAAAGAAAATATATATATGATTTATGTAAATTTTTAAAACAATTCCACCAGGTATTATGACGTCTTTATATTTGGAAAAGAAGTATGAGAACGATACCCTCCAAGAATGATGGCCAGCTACAGGGAAGAAAGGGGACAAACTAGAGGGTTAGACCTCAGCTGTACTGAATACACTGTTACTAATTTACCTTTCTAAGAGAGAATTCTGAAGCAGCAATGACAAAAATGTTAATCTAGATGACTGACAATGGATATTACAATTACAATTTTTTGCACTTTCCAGTATACTTTTAACAATTTATGTTATTTTGTCATTGTAAAACATTACATAAACTCTATATGTAGTTTCTTCATGACTCCGATACAGCCAAAGATTCTTAAATTTTAAGACTCAGAAAGTACAGACCAGAAAGGAAAAAATTTATGAATTCTATTACTTGAAAATTAAAATGCTCTATCCAAAACATACTATTTGGGGAGTCAAAGGAAGCGAAGGAGAAGACACTTACAACACATGTATCTGCAAAGAACTGATGGTCAGAATACATAAAGAACTTCAATGAGGCAAAAAGCACATGACCCAACAGAAAAATGAGCAAAAGACTTGAACAGGCACTTCATAAAAGGAATACCCAAATATTCAATAAATATATAAATAAGTACTAAACAGCCATCAGGGGAATGCACATGAAAACCACCCACCAGAATTGCTAAAATGAAAAAAGAGAAAAACAAACATTAGCAAAAAAAAAAAAACAAAAAAAACAAAAAAAACAAATGGAACTCTCTCATACTGCAGGTGAGAGTGTAAATGTATAATATGTGTACGTATAATAATATGTATAATGTATAAACACTTTTGAAAACAGTTTGGTAGTATCCACAAAAGCCAAACAGATGCATATCCTAGCCTGCAAAGCAAGATTCCTAAGGGCTAAAAACTAACAACTCAAATGTTCATCAACAGCAGGATGGATAAATAAGTGTGGCCTATACATAAAATGGAATACTATATAACAGTAAAAGAATGAGCCAATTAGAGCAACCTGCTAAAATAGGGCTGCAGCTCACAAATGCAATGTTTAATTACAAAAGTCAGACACAAAGGGAATAGTCAGTACGGTTTCACTTAAAGTTCAAAATATAAACAAAAAATCAATGTATGGTGTTAAAGTCAGGAGAACAGTTGTTACCCTTGGAGGCCTATACCTGGCAGGAGGCACAAAAGAAAGCATATCATTCCAGCAGTGTTCTATTTATTTCTCCATCTGGGTGCTGGTCACACAGGTGTTTGTGAAAATCCAACAAGCTGCACACTTGTCTTTGCACTTATCTGAATATATGTTACACTTCAATAAAACTTAAGAACAGAAAATACACAGAAAAAAACATGGGAAAGCATATAACCTCAAAGTAGGAAAATCCTTGAAAGATTGCCATGAAAGATTGATAAATTTGCCTACTTAAAACTTTTTTAAGTACATAGCAAAAATCACAGTAAGTAATGTTAGAAGACAAACAACTACTAGAAAAAATATTTACAGTTTCTATGACAAACAGCAAAACCAGTAAGAAAAAAGCCAAATGACAAAATGGGCAAGGATATGTACGAATAGAGAGTTTGGAGAAAAGGAAATACAAAGAACTCAAATATATGAAAAGATGTTCAATGTCACTCTCAATAACAGAAATGAAAATCAAACCTACAATGAAATTCCATTTTTCACCTTTCAGATAAAACTGTGACAACTCCCCTCTGAGGAAAGAGGTTTGATCCTTGATAGGATCTCTGTATCCAGGACAAATGCACATTTGAACCAGCAAATCCAACTACAGGAAATTATCCTACAGATACATGCCAAGGTACAAATTCATGCATATATAGTGAATGTTAACTGAGAATTTATTAAATAAATTAGGGTACATCCATACAGGAGAATACTATGTAGTTTAGTTTGTTTTTTAAACAAGAACAAAGAAGCATTCTTACAGTCATATGGAAAAGATTCCAAAAGTTATAATGTAAAGTTTAAAAAGGATTAGTACAGAACAGTCTAAAAGCATGGTAACTTTGTATAAAAAAGAACTGAAACACACAATTGCAAGTGCATCTGCACATTTATAAAATACCTTCAAAAAGATATCCAAGAAGCTAATACTATATAAGATCAAATCTAAAATGCCACTGACTGTAAGATGCACAATTATCTTAAGGCCCACATAAAAACAAGTGTCACCAATTAAATTATGACCATATTTCCTTATCACATAGAATTATATTTTATTCTTCTTGAAGAACTACCTCTAGGTTTAGAGACAAGTATCACTGAATCACATAAGTGCTTAAATAAAAAGGAAAATATTTGTAAAATAAGTTTTTAGATGCGAAATCTGCCTCTTCTGAGTCATTGTCAATTCATTTGTTGATAATGTAACGATCATCCTCTGTATAGTCAATAGACTTCCTCTTAAAATGCTCTATTCCCTCTATGATTTCCTTCTAAGTTGTGTGATAAGGCAATCCTTTGCATGTATCTTGGTAATAAAACTTGAAACCTGCAAAATTACTGTTTCGTTTAATTTTCAGAATCTTCTTTTAGGTTCTCTGCTAAGTAGTCCCCACTCATCATTGTGCAAACAAGTCTTTTTGACTTTTGCCCAATTTACTTTTATCTATATCCATCTGTGTGTGTGTGTGTGTGTGTGTGTATGTTTTTCAATTTATTTCTTTGCATGCAATAAAGTTACTTTTATTTATTCATGATTCTGTGAGTTTTAACAAATGCATGGAGTCTAGCAACTACTACCAAAATCAAATTACAGAATAGTTCTCTCACGCCCCCAAATTCTCTATGCTGTTTCTTTGTAGGCAAGCCTCCTCATTCTCCCAAATCCCAAACAATCAGTGATCTGTTATATTACTACAGGTCTGCCCTTCCCAGATCGTCATATAAATGAAACCATACAAGTCATAATCTTCTGAGTCTGGCTTCTTTCACTTAGCATAATGCATTCAAGATACATCCATTTTATGTGTATCAATTAGAAGCTAGAGCTAACCACACATACACAAAAACCTAATCCTTAATTTAGAAGGCTTTATTAAAGAATATTAGAATTGAGTTACCACATAACATCATCATTGTTAAAAAAGTAATGCAAAGTTCCTACCTGATCATCATCTTCTACAACCACAAGGGTTAATTTATTCTTCTTAAAATCCAATCTGGTTATCTTGGGCCTATAACAATATCAGAAGAAAAGCCAGATTTCAAATAAATGTCCTCTAAATAAAAAGAAAATGTTTCTTGTTACTTCTAGCACATTAATCATCTTAACTGCTGCAATGAAAACTGATAAGCAGGTGAACATAACCTGTACTGCCCACCAACAAAGTCTCCAATCTAAAAAATATTTAGGATAATACAAAAAAAAATCTCAAAAGCAGTATCTCTAATAAAACCAATGCTGCACATATATAAGACATTAAAAATGTGGAGAAAAAAAGAAAATGAGGAAATCCATATGTATATTTTATAGACTGATAGCTATGGTACAAGAGATTCTCCAGGCCTAGTGTAAAGCACCAACATGAGAACCAGATATTTCCTAAAAGAGAACTAGTCTTTCCTAAAAGACTATAAAGCTTTGTTAAAAGGCATAAAAGACAAATTCTTAATTAGAGCCTTCAACTCTATTTTCTCTATCAATTTTGGTTTGAGAAGTACACCTATAATCTTTAAAAAAAATTTTTTTTTAAAGCTCACTCTATGGCCCCTTTTCCAACTCTGTCTCCCAACTGTACTGAAATCCTCAACAACCTACCACATGCGAACTCTGTACTATTATGAATTGTGAATGTCAAAACAACAAAACTCTCATTCTAATTTTCAAATATAACCTATATAAAAAATATAATTGTAAGATACAACTTGTTTACAAGAGTTGTACCAAAACAATAAGTATAATAGGTAGAGGAGGAGGGGAAGAGCTAGCACTTATATAAGTGTTAACAAATACTTACATAATACCTATGAAGTATCAGATACTCTTATAAGTGTTTTACATGTATTAATTCAAATGATTCTCACAACAACCTTAAGAGGTGGTACAAAAGATGCTTTCTTTATCTCACCACCTACAGCATTCTCTGGTCATGAAGTGTGTTCCATCTGCCCACAGGGCAAGCTGGAAGTGTCAGAGAATTAACACTCAAGGACTGGATAAATAAATACCCCAGAGCTCCTTCACCTATCAAGGGACAATTATGAAGATGTTCCACTGAAGCCTCTCAGAAAGTCCCTAGCAGAGACACCTGGATTCAAAAATAAATGAAATATTATCTTCAACCTTTTACACAACACGGAGTAGGGAGTAATGAGACTGCCTGTGGAACAAGAAGTACTAAAAACAGTGATGGAACTACATGACAGCAGAGTGTCCACATGAACATTTAATACATGTAGAAATATAAAACTGAAAATTATCTTCAACCTAAAATTCTATTCTCAGTTTAATTAACAAGAAAGCATAAGAGAAGAATAAACCATTTTAGGGTATCCAAGGATTCAAACAATTTATCTCCTATACCCCGCTTTTCTCAGGCAAGTACTTGAGGATATAGATCAGAATAAACAAAAGGAAAGAAAGGAAAATACGGGAATAAGACACAAAGGATCACAGATTAAAGCTGCAGAGTAACCTGAAGAGCAGACAGTTCCAACTGGAACAGAAGAATCATTCAATGCAACTCTGAGAATTTGAAAGAACTTAAGGCTAAGACAAAGGCAGGTCATTCAAAGGGTTGTGTGGGGTGTGTGAGACTGGTGGGTGGGGGGAGCCAAGAACTTTGGGAAAAACAAAAACCTATACAGGAAAAAAATAAATGTAATCCCAGTTGTGAATTCAAGGATTTCTGGACTGATCAAAAGAAACAGAGGATCATGACATGGCAGTATTGTGCAACAAGCTTTCCTGAGGTGTTTGGACAGGGTTGCATGAGAAGGGAAGTCTTCGACAACAGGAGACCTTCCAGAGGTGGCTGCCACAACAAAGTTACCACCAAAGAAGGGGAAGTGGGCAAGGCAACTGGTAAGAGAGGAGAATCAGAGGGGACTTAGGTGTCTACTCAGTGGCATTTGGCAGCAAGCGGGGAGTGTCTGGGTCAGAGAGCTCTAAAGAGCAGTAGTGGTCTGGGGACTTTTAGAGCTGTAGGATTTGTCTTATCTAAGACTAGCAGATGTCAGGTGCAGCTTACAGTGGGACACGTAAAGCGGGCAGGTTCTAAGTCATTAAAAATATACCTATTGGCCTATACACAAGGTAATTGGGTGTATAGGAATTTGAGTTTCGGGCTGGTGGGCTTTGAGCTAACAATCCTGGCATGCTGTGAAGAAGTAAACGATACAAGGGCCCATCTGTAGTGTACGTAGCACCAGTACACTATAAAGCTCTACACCAACTCTGACACAGGGATAACAATATGAACACTATCTCCTGATTTTCAATTCTTAGAACAAAGCAGGCAAGATGTGAAGAACTTAATTATGGCTACAAAATCCAAGTAAAAGCTATCCTATGAATGATAGAAGTTGGGACCTAAAAAGAGAAGCACAGCTTAAAGGGAGGGGTAAATATCTTCTTTTTACACAACACGGAGTAGGGAGTAATGAGACTGCCTGTGGAATAAGAAGTACTAAAAATAGTGATGGAACTACTTGACAGCAGTGTGTCCACATGAACATTTAATACATGTAGAAATATAAAATTTATCAAAAGATGTATTCTGACATACTTCGAAACTAATGGAAAAATGGATGGAAGAGTTTAAAATTTACTTCTGGGGGTTGGGACTAAAAATGGGTAAGGAGTATGATAGGAGAAAGTGGCTTTTTATTTACAATCTTTTCAGAATCATTTAATTTTCAAACAATTTTATGTACTAACTTAACAAATATGTTTTTTACTCATTAAAAAAACAAAACAGGGCGCCTGGGTGGCTCAGTGGGTTAAAGCCTCTGCATTCGGCTCAGGTCATGATCTCAGGGTCCTGGGATCGAGGCCTGCATCGGGCTCTCTGCTCAGCAGGGAGCCTGCTTCCTCCTCTCTCTCTGCCTACTTGTAATCTCACTCTGTCAAATAAATAAATAAAATCTTAAAAAAAAAAAAAAACAATAAGTATCTGTAACATTAACTCTGCTTACCAAAAAAATAAGCCAATTTTGGTCTCTCCTTCGAAAACAAGGACTCCTGTTGGAGTTAGTCCCAAGCTATAGTCATTCCCATCTCTAGCCTAATTTAAGGAGAACAAAATGTGTTAGCTTATTTGCATAAAACAGATTTCACACGTTCACAGTTTATTTTCACACTGAATTATATTAACTATATACAGGCTAATATTAATATGCAAAGTGTCTTAAACAATCGGAATACCCAAAATAACATTTTCAGGGAAACTGATGCATGTGTTTACTTTATTTTAACACCCTAGTCTTAAGGTATGTCATCACTGAAAATACACTGTAGTACACTTCCACTACAAACAAAGCTCTTTGCAGATTCTGTCCATATTCTATTTACCACTTAAATTACAAATTTTTATAAAGACTGCCTTTCAGGAAAAATTTAGCCATTTAAACCAGAAATAACTTAAATCACCAGACAAGCTGTATTATATCTTACCAGAGTCCTCTCAACCTATAGATTTTCAACTTTGCTTCCTAAATTATTTTAATTTTTAAACAGTCTACTCAGCTTAAGTGATACAAGATGATATGAATATGAGGTGAAAGAATAAAAAGTGGTTTAAAAATCTAAAAAATACAACAGTAACAACTTAAAAGCACACGTATATTTTCTGGAGATTTTGGTTGTTTCTCTTCTTTCTTACAATGAACCTTTATGTGAAATTCTCATATTTAAACTCAATCTTTATGACACAGCCAAAGTACCCAGTGCTTTCCTAGGCCATCTCCACACATTCCCTCATACTGAAAAATGCCATAGCTATCTTGACTCTTGAAGGAATAAACATTTTAAAAAGCATCACAACACAGTTCTTACCTTGACCACATGCATATCAACCCCATACATTTCTAACCATTTGGCTTTATTCAGGTAATTGGTTTCAGCTTGTGCTGGTGTTTGACCTCTGAAATTTAAAAAATAATAATGTTTAAAGTAAAAATAAATATAAATTTTATACCAAAAACAGAAATAGAAGAAAACAAATATAAAATCAGTGTAGCCATATTAAAGAAAAGTATGATCAGGGGCCCCTGGTTGGCTCAGTCATTAAGCGTCTGCCTTCGGCTTAGGTCAATCCCAGGGTCCTGGGATCGAGCCCCACATCGGGCTCCTTGCTCTGTGGGAAAGCCTGCTTCTCCCTCTCCCACTCCCCCTGCTGGTGTTCCCTCTCTCGCTGTGTCTCTCTCTGTCAAATAAATAAAATCTTTTTAAAAAAAAGGTATGATCAAATGTCAAGTACCTGTATTCCTTCCATTTCTCAAAAATAGCCAGTTCCATCTCTTCTGTCTGAATGGGCACGAACCTGAACTCAGACACAAGTTCAGGACTATGCTCAGCAAGATCATAGTCACCAAGTTCAGCTACAAACATAAATTCCACAAAGTTATATTTTGTTAATAAATTTATTTCCGGCTGAATCTTTCTTCAATACTCACTTTATTAATAAGAACTGCTAAGATTAGAAAGATTCTTTTCTTAAACTACCAGTAAGTCATAACACCAAGATCATTCCCAAAAATAAATCTAGCTCAGACTAACAACCTGTCAACGTCTATATACACAATCACACACTTGTAGTTGGTGGTTTATTTTCAAATAAATGGGTTTCTGTTCATTTATTTCATACCTTATAATGCTTAGCTTTTGAAAACTTTCTAGACTTCCTTAGAGAACTACCTTTTGGTCTTATAATAAATAGACAAAAATATTTAGCAACTTTAAAAAAAACAATTAGCAGGCATCTATTAAAAATCTAATATGCAGAGGAGTGCCTGGGTGGCTCAGTTAGTTAAGCATCAGACTCCTGATTTCGGCTCAGGTCATGATCTCAGCATTGTGAGACTGAGCCCCGTCTCAGGTTCCGCAATGGGCATAAGCCTGCGTCTCTCCCCCTCTCCCACTTCTCACCCCCAGTTTGTGCGCATACTCTCTCTTTAAAAAAAAAAAAAACAAAGCAAAAAGAATCTAATATGCAGAGAACATGACATCATACACCACTAACAAATACAGTCTCAGGGTGTCTGGGTGGCTCAATTGGTTAAGCGTCCAACTCATGATTTCAGCTCAGATCATGGTCTCAGGGTCATGGGATCCAGACCCGGGTTGGGCTCTGTGCTCAGCACAGAGTCTGCTTGTCCTTCTCCCTCTGCTCCTCCCCCAATCTGCACTCTCTCTCAAATAAGTAAATCTTTAAAAAAAAAAAAAAAAAAAAAAAAAACAANATCCTAAAGAAGTAACTGAAAGAGGGGCATCTGAGTGGCTCAGTCCATTAAGTGTCTGCCTTTGGTTCAGGTCATGACCCCAGGGTTCTGGGATCTAGCCTACCAGGGAGTCTGCTTCTCCCTCTCTCTCTGCCCCACCCCCTGCTCATGCGCGTGCATGCGCTCTCTCTCTGTCTCTGTCTCTCTCTCTCTCTCTCTCTGTCTCACACAAATAAAATCTTTTTTAAAAAATTTTAAAAATTAAAAAAAACCTTCAAGAAAAATTAGTAAATATTTGGGGAAGGGAGGCAGCAGGACAATGCACAAACATTTATGTACACCCATCTGAGGTTATCTCTGAACTGTGGGTTTGGGGAAGCAGGGTAGGTGATTCTAATCTTCTATACTTTAGACATTTTTTCCTTTAAAAGAATATTTTACTCACATTTAAAAATTAAACTATTTCTACTTTAATAAAAAAATCCAGCTGTGTAGGAATACACAGATCTTGAGCTAATAGTAAAAATGATAATATATCATTTATTAAATACTGACTCTACACATTAGACGTATTACAGATATATTGTCATCTATTTTGTCAACAACCCTGCAAAATACTTATTATCATGCCCACTTTATTACTGAAGAAATTGCTCTTTTGTCGGGACCATAATGTTTTTTAAGAAATACCAAAGAAAATCTGCTACCTAATGTTCAGAATATATACTAAAATGGCAAGGAAAAACTTAAAGTATGAGAAAAAGTTAACAACAAAAATTATCCTGATAGGGCGCCCGGGTGGCTCAGTGGGTTAAAGCCTCTGCCTTCGGCTCAGGTCATGATCTCAAGGTCCTGGGATCGAGGCCCGCATCGGGCTCCCTGCTCAGCAGGGAGTCTGCTTCCTCCTCTCTCTCTGCCTGCCTCTCTGCCTACTTGTGATCTGATCTCTCTCTGTGTCAAATAAATAAATAAAATCTTTAAAAAAAAATTATCCTGATAAAACATAAAATCATAAATGAGAGACAAAGAACTCATTTTATGAAGATGGGAGTAGTACTTCAGCAAATTACTCTTAAGGACCTTACGACAGGATTTGGCAAACTATTAGACACGAGACAAAGAGATACACAAGATACGACGAACTGTGAAGGAATCATGTAAATAATGGTGCCGTGAATTAAAAAGAAAGTAGGAAAGAGCTTTTACTTAGGAAAAAAATTTGATAAGTAGAGCTAAGAGATAACAAAATAGAGCCACAATGCATGAATCAAACAATAAGTGTTTAGTAAGTACTACTTTGAATGTTTTGCTATATACACAAAAATAGAGAAAATCACATTTTCAAGAAGCACATACCTTGGTTATCGTGACACTTACACAATGAGACCCAGAAAGAATATATGAGGCCGTAAGTGGCAGAACACGTAACTGACAAAGACAGCTTTTTAGTAGACGAAAGTTTTAGAATTATCAACCTTATACAGGAATTAATAAAATGTAAAAAGTGTGCTTTCAAGAAAAAACTTCATGCAGTTATACACTCCTATTATTACAATGCTAGAGATATAGCATTTCCAAGCAAGTATCTTTTTGCAGATGAGAAAGCAAATTTTAATTTGTAGACAGACTAGGATAGTAGATGGAGGCAGGTAGATAATTTACACTAGTGACAAGTTTTTGAAGTACAAAATTTCTTCTGGTCACCAATCCCTCTATCAATGGGAAAGTATGCTTTCTTGAACAGTGGAAGCACGAAATAAGCAAAAATATTAGGTTTACCATAAAAACATAAAAATTTAGTCTTATTATTATCCATACAATTGCAAATAAATACTACTGATCCTAGAGGGATGAGGGATAAGTATATAATCACCAGAAAAGTATAAATGCCTTCATAATCATTAAATTTTATTTGTATTCTAGTATATACAAATACTCCAATGGAATATTTATTTCCGTTCTGTGAATGAGAACCGAAATTACAGTTTTCTTAAAATGTCAATTTTCAGGAAAAAAAATACCTACACTTAACAGTATTTGGTCAGTTTAACAAGGTACAAAACAGTGAGTTTTTCATTAATCTCATTTACTGGAAAATACTTTTTTTATTGTTAAAATAACCATCACGAACTTTAAAATATGTTCTAAGCATTTCTTTCATAGATTCATTTTTAAGAATAAAACTAAAGAAAGCAAAATATGCGACTATTGCAAAAATTTACTCCTATATCCCTACATTCTTTTCAAGGAAAAAAATAGCATTATACTTAATGAATGATCAAGTCAACTGCAGTTTTTGTTTGTAAACAAGGTACAGATGGAAAGGCAGCAAATAAAATGAAAAGGAAGAAAAAGAAGGCAATGTCCTAAAACAACTGAAAGTAATAGGGTTGGATATTGATACAAGTTTACACAACAACAGCAGTGTTACTCTTCTTGCACATCCCTTTGACTCTTTTAAAATTCTTAACTAAAAATATACAAAAAAAGAACTATGCTTTATTCTTAACAGTCAACATAAGAATTGCTTACCTTGCAGATTATAAGCTGCCAACTGAACTGCTGTATCAAAGGGACACTCTAATCTGAGACCAAAACACAAATTTGTTAGACAAATCAACTTCACAAGCTTCATTTTAAGATAAGTGGAAATAATACATACTTTATGCTGACCAATTCTTTTTCATAAATAACTACGAATTTATTTTTCAAAATAATTTTCAATTACTTAAAATATGGTTTACCTTAAATAACTAATACTCACTTTCCACTGAGAATATCTTGTTTTAACTGAAGAACAAATAAATACCTAAGAAAAATAAAACGCACATATTTATCTTACCAGAACAATCTACTTTGAAAAATAATCCTACAACCCTTCTAATATGAGGAGAAATATTCTTAATTACAGAATTTTATCTGCAGTAGACTCTACAAAAGAAAAAAAAATGAAAACGGGCGCCTGGGTGGCTCAGTGGGTTAAAGCCTCTGCCTTTGGCTCAGGTCATGATCTCAGGGTCCTGGGATCGAGGCCCGCATCGGGCTCCCTGCTCAGCAGGGAGCCTGCTTCCCCCTCTCTCTCTCTGCCTGCCTCTCTGCCTCCTTGTGATCTCTCTCCCTCTTTGAAGTAAATAAATAAAATCTTTAAAAAAAGAAAAAAATGAAAACAAAACAAACAAACAAACAAAAACAACAGGGGCAATAAGCATCAGGAGGATGGTAGCATGTCCATAACGGCAAGGAATAGAAGGCCATAGAGTACAGTACAACCACCTTAAGATTAAAGGTTTTAAACAAATTATTGAGAACGAGCTCCGTGATCTAATTTAACATTACTGTCACAATACAAGTCACCTCATATGTGAAAGGATATGGGCATGTATGTAACTATGGAGATTAGCTATAATCTCACTGGCAGAGTACTCAAGAGGAAACCCTTCTAAAGGGACTCAGTAACTCAGTTTTTACTTAATAAACAGTATGTGTGTATGAATGAATCATGGATTTACCACAGAGAGTCAGTAAAAATATATGCAGGAGGACAAAATAAAAGTAATTGTATATAACCTACTTAAAGTTTGTTTAAAACTATTCAAACCAAATCAGGATCTAATATTTTTCATCAGTCAATGACATTTCAATAGGTAAAGTCAGGAGCCAACCTGAATCAACTCCCACTGGCCAAAGATAGATCATTCTGAACATCAATAAACATAACATCAATAAATATGGCAATAACAGTCAAACATACCAGTCCTGCTTAAAATCCATGAGTTGATAATGATACTTAAAGAACTCACTAGTTACCTTTAGAGGATGCTTGGGAACCAACTCTTTATTTGGAAAATTGATAAGGGGAAAAAAAAAATCCTACACTTAAAACACTGTCCAAAATGAAATTCTATTATCTAAGGTCTTAACCAAAAGCAAGATATCCATTTCATTAGCAGTCTACAAGCTGGAAAGAATTATAAAGACAATCTTTCAACACCTTTAGCTAGCTGACCAAAACTTCACCCTGTACAACTCAAGAATGGTCTTACCGTGTTAGCTCTTCACGAAGATTATTTGGTTCTGAGGAATAAAATTTAACTCGAAGATGCAGACAATAGGGTGAACCAACTGTGATGAAAAAACAAAACAAACAAAAAAATATTTTAACTTTTTATATAACTATTCAAAGAGTAAGAATTTTTAGTCAGTAAATTTGTTAAAAAAGTCTCCTGAAGTGGAGACAAAAGATAACAGGTTATTATGGCAATATTTCACATACCA
Source organism: Ailurus styani (assembly GCA_002007465.1). Taxonomy (NCBI): domain Eukaryota; kingdom Metazoa; phylum Chordata; class Mammalia; order Carnivora; family Ailuridae; genus Ailurus; species Ailurus styani. The sequence continues at coordinate 2,976,073 of LNAC01000094.1, read as the reverse complement.
AAATATCGTATGGCTTAATTAAAGCCTGCCTAACACAGAAAGATCAATCAGTAGATTTTTTAAATGTACCAACCATCATATAGTACTATCATAATCAGCTGTCCTCCCAAGAATAGAGAGCTCTAGATTAATTCTAACAGTTCTGGGCCAAATGCATCAAATAAAAGTTTTGACTGTGCAATCTAACAGCCCTAAAAAAAACCTGGCAAGCTGTGTTTCTTGTGAGTACTGAGTAATCTCTAGGTTATTAACGGCTCATGGCAAGTTCCCCCCACACTTTCCAATTCATTTCACCTACCTCACTAACTTCTAAATTCTCAGTGGTTCCATTATTTTGTAGAAACAAAAGTTGAGATGCTCTTTAACTTCTTACGTCAAAGGACAAAGTGGATTACAAATCGGACATTGTTATCTTCCCCTGACTACTGCTAGAAATAATAACATTTTATGTGAATTGTTTAACTTCATTACTCTTAATTTTTAAAAGTTACACCTTTAAAGTCTCAAAATATTTTATAGAGCAGGGCAGATGCCAAACAGGAAAAATCCAATTGCTAAAAGTTAAGCATCTCATGAGAAGTTAATCTTCTTTGCAAACTGTAAGTCCTTCTCCAGGAAATAAACTGTAAAGCACTTGACTCTAGATTACTATTAACCCTATATTAACTTAGGGGGTGGGTCAGAGTATCAAATTGAAATTATCTTTAGAAAGTAAAGGTGCTAAGGAATTCATCTGAAATATGATCTCTTTATTAGGAATCAGAGCTTCTAATATATAATTACATATAATTAAATTCACTTTTTGTTCACAATTTTTTTCAACACTTACTTTTTACTTGCTTTTTGATGCTCTTGGTACCATCTAACCAGTGCTGAAAACAAAAGCAAAAATCAGATGTGAAGCACGTGACAGAACTCAACATTTTCATTAAAAAAAGTTAATTTTCATCATGCTTCAGTGATTATCACAAGGAAATATCTCACAAGAGAAAAACAAAAGTGAGGGCGCCTGGGTGGCTCAGTGGGTTAAAGCCTCTGCTTTCGGCTCAGGTCATGATCTCAGCGTCCTGGGAGCCTGTTTCCTCCTCTCCCTGTCTCTCCGCCTGCCTCTCTGCCTACTTGTAATCTCTCTCTCTCTGTCAAATAAATAAATAAAATCTTAAAAAAAAGAGAGAGAAAAACAAAAGTGAGAATGAAAATGGGGGGAGGATTATCTGCCCCAATATCTATAACAAACTTACGACACACAAGCAAAAAATGACTTAAAACCAGATACAGGACTTTTTTTTTTTTTAGATTTTATTTGAGAGAGTGAGTGAGTAAGCAAGAGCATGGGGGTAGGGGGGAGAAGAGACAAGCAGATTCCACACTGAGCACAGAGCTCTAGGTGGGGCTCAATCCCAGGACCCTGAGATCATGACCTGAGCTGAAATCAAGAGTCAGCCACTCAACCAACTGAGTCATCCAGGTGCCCCTCAGATAAAGGACTTCTTAAAAATTTCCTTTGCTCCCTCACAATAACAAGGATGATATTTTAAAGTCTGCCCTTGGTTTTCCCTACCCGCCCCCCAAAATGACTCTTACAAAAATGTTAAAATTAGAAGAAAAGTATCCTCATATTCCATTGTCTGGTTTATTCTTGTGATAAAAATGTAAGATTTACTAAGAGATCATAACCAAAAATGAGGGGAAATAACAGTGTCACTTAAATTTTACAAAACAGATACTGTTCAGAAGTAGTACTCTTTGAAAGACCCTACACTATAAAATTAGATCTATCTCATAACTAAGGCCCCACCTATTAAATGAAGCAATCTTTGCTCCTTTGCCTTACAAATAAAAAATGTTAACACCGTGACAAGCAGACTTCTGGTTTCAAAACTGATAGCCTTTTGATTTCTGTAACCATCCCACTATGAAATGTCTGTAACACAAACAGACTTTAAGAGTCAATTCCAGAGGCTTCCACAGATAAACCATTCCCAGCTCACTTCTCACTATTAATCCCTTTACAACACCAAGTCCTAACAGCAGCAGGATGCACTCATCCAACTAAGATATACATGATTGTGTTTTCTCCAGCATGCTTACAATTCCAAGCACCCTAAAAACGAAAGGAGTGCTCTCGTGCTAACTAGTTCACAGAGCTAAAGAATTCAGTTTCAGAAATCCAGATAGGCAAAGAGTGGGTAAACAAGGCTGTATTGTTAATAGCCTTGTAACCATTTGCTTTTCTTGCCAATTATTTGCGGAGCCTCTTCTCTCTATTCTCCCACAAGATCCAAAAGTAAAATTCACAGAAGTACCAGTGTGCAAGCAAAGTACCTCTTCATTTTGAAATAAAATGCTCAGTTAACATTTCAAAGGTAATTAAATGCTATGCAATATTTTCTCTGGATTCCAAGTATATAGGCTACTTAGTCATTTCTCTCTTTTTTTAAAAGACTTTATTTTTAAGTAATCTCTATACCCAACGCTGTGCTCAAACTCATAACCCCGAGATCAATAGTTGCTTGCTCGGGGCGCCTGGGTGGCTCACACAGTCAAGCGTCTGCCTTCGGCTCAGGTCACTATCTCAAGGTCCTAGAATTAAGCCCCGCATCGGGCTCCCCACTCAACAGGGAGTCTGCTTCTTCCTCTCCCTCTGCCTCCTCCCCCCTACTCAGGCTCTGTCTCTCTCTCAAATAAACAAATTCTTAAAAAAAAAAAAAAAAAAAAAAAAAAAATTTTAAAAAAAAAAAAAAAAAAAAAAAGAGTTGCATGCTCTACCAACTGAGCCAGCCAGGAGCCCCAGCCATCTCTCCATCTTTTAATAAATTCAGTTGGACATTCACTTTCAAGCCTATTTCAATCTAGCAACTGTTCAGTTTTTATACATCCCTCCAATAGAATTCTAGGCCAGCCAGCAGAAACACAATTCAATCGATTAGCAGAAAAGATGTCAACCTAATACAGCAAAAAGTCCATCCATCATAGCCAATACCAGAAACTCTATATCCAAGAATCCCAAACTTAATTATATTAATACCTACTACAGCTTGATGTCAATCACATATTGGGTATAAGATAAAATTAGTTTTTATACCCCAGATAGTCTTCTACCCACAACATAAATCCCAGAAGATGCTCTATCTTCAGGTTTTATCTCCTACTGCAATGAATTAACAGGTGTCTGCTGGTTGCCTGGGCAACCTTACATGCCTATGGTTAGGGAGACCCCTACACCATAATAAATGCAAATGAGCAGAACTCTTCCAGGAGGCAATTTAACGATGCCTTAAAAATAACTGTCTTTGCCCAGAAATGGACCCTCAACTCTATGGTCAATTAATCTTTGGCAAAGCAGGAAAGAATGTCCAGGGGGAAAAAGTCTCTTCAACAAATGGTGTTGGGAAAACTGAACAACCACACGCAGAAGAATGAAACTGGACCATTTCCTTACACCACACACAAAAACAGACTTAAAATAGATGAAAGACCTCAATGTGAGATAGGAATCCATCAAAATCCTTGAGGAGAACACAATCAGCAACCTCTTCGACCTCAGCCACAGCAAATTCTCCCTAGACACATCACCAAAGGCAAGGGAAGCAAGGGCAAAAATGAACTACCGGGACTTCATCAAGATAAAAAGGTTTTGCACAGCAAAAGAAACAGTCAACAAAACCAAAAAGCAACTGACAGAATGGGAGAAGATACTTGCAAATGACATATCAGATAAAAGGCTAGTATCCAAAATCTACAAAGAACTTATCAAACTCAACACCCAAAGAACAAATAATCCAATCAAGAAATGCGCAGAAGACAAGAACAGACATTTCTCTAAAGACATCCAAATGGCCAACAGACACGTGAAAAAGTGCTCAACATCACTCGGCATCAGGGAAATACAAATCAAAATCACAATGAGATACCACCAGTCAGAATGGTTAAAATTAACAAGTCAGGAAAGGACAGCTGCTGGTGAGGATGCAGAGTATGGGGAACCCTCCTACACTGTTGGTGGGAATGCAAACTGGTGTAGCCACTCTGGAACACAGTATGGAGGTTCCTCAAAAAGTTGAAAACAGAGCTACCCTATGACCCAGCAATTGCACTACTGGGTATTTACCCCAAAGACACAAACGTAGTGATCTGAAGGGGCAGATGCACCCCAAAGTTTATAGCAACAATAGCCAAACTATGGAAAGAGCCTAGATGTCCATTGACAGATGAATGGATAAAGAAGAGCTGAGATACACACACACACACACACACACACACACGCACGCACATGCGTGCGTGGGCAATGGAACATTAGGCAGCCATCAAAAAATGAAATCTTGCCATTTCCAACGATGAGGTGGATGGAACTAGATGGTATTATGCTAAGTGAAATAAGTCAATCAGAGACAGACAATTATCATATGATCTCACTGATACATGCCATTTGAGAGACAAGGCAGAGGACCATAGGGGAAGAGAGGTAAAAAAATGAAATAAGACGAAACCAGAGAGGGAGACAAATCATAATCTCAGGAAACAAACTGAGGGATGCTGGCATGGAGGAGGGTGGGAGGGATTCGGTGTTGGGACACTGGGGAGGATATGTGCTATGGTGAGTGCTGTAAATTGTGTAAAACTGATGAATCATAGACCTGTACCCCTGAAATCAATAATACATTATATGTTAATAAAAACAATAAAATAAAATACCTGTCTTTGACTCAGCAATTCTATACCTAGAAATAATTACAGATGTGTGCAGATTTACTTACAAGGAATTACGTAAGAGAAAGTTAAGACAATATATATATTCAACAAGAATGAACTGGTTAAATAAAGTATTTCAATATGATAGAACACCATGTAGCAATTAAAAACAGGAAAGCATATATTTAAGGATCTAGAAATCTATTTACAATATATTGTTAAATTTTAAAAGGCAGGTTACAAAATACAATTGTTTTGTCAAAATGTACAAGTTTAGGGCGCCTGGGTGGCTCAGTGGGTTAAAGCCTCTGCTTTCGGCTCAGGTCATGATCTCAGGGTCCTGGGATCGAGGCTCGCATCGGGCTCTCTGCTCAGCAGAGAGCCTGCTTCCTCCCCTCTCTCTGCCTGCCTCTCTGCCTACTTGTGATTTCTTTCTCTGTGTGTCAAATAAATAAATAAAATCTTTAAAAAAAATGTACAAGTTTATATATAAAAACATGCTTTTTTTCTTTTGGATTGAGATAATCTATAACAAAACAAAAACAGATGTTATTTCCAGGGAGTGGATACTGCTGGTGATAATTTTTCTTCTTTGTGCTTTCCTCTATTTTCAACTTACTCTACGAGGAGCACATATTATTTAAAATACTCACAGACCCCTTATTTTAGTATTTTATATAAATAATATATGGTTTAATATGGGGGCAGTTTTAAAAGGTATATGGTCAACAGTCCCTCTACTCCTTGCTTATGTCACCCCCCCAAATGCCCAATTTCTATCACCATATGCACCCTCCAACAAGATGCTATTGGTTTCTGACTCCTTCCAGAGTTTTTCAAACAGGGAAGGAGGAAAAAAAAATGTTTATATGTGTTGGTAAAACCTGGAGAACATTAACAATGGGCTGACCATCAAAAGTCTAACTGTAATTTTGACAGAATAAACTTTGAGGAATATAAAGGAAACAATATAAGATCACGTGCTATTCCAAGAACAATCTATAGTCTTTCTAAGATGGTTCTAACTTAAATTTCTTCCTGTTTAAGAACATGTAAGGGCTAGTCTCAAAAATACACCTTTAATCTTTAATTTGTACCCTGCTATTCTAAGAAGCACATTAAACATAAAATCGTCCCAGTGAGATAAAGGATCAGAGTTCTCTTCCAAGCAGGCATTTTAGTCTCTTCTTTACCTGCATATAAAAACAGCTTCTAACATCTCCACTCCCTTAAGATGACCCAAACTCAGATAATGCATCAAGCACATTTTAAAGTGAAACTTAGGAGCTGGGGAGTTCTGGGTGACGTTCTTCTGGGGAAGGTCTGAGTTCATGTTTGCATATTCTCAAGTCTGTTTTCTTTCATCTCCTCCACATTCCAAGCCCAGGGACTGGAAAATTCAGAACTCAGAGACAGGCACTGATAGGATTTTCCTTCAATCAGGGTCTTTAGGAGTTGAATTTATATTACATAAGAAGATAAAGGTGAGGGCATGCAGATATAGATTCTTGCATGCTTAGTGTAAAACTAATACAGTCCTTTCCTCATCATACCTTAAAAAGGAAACAAATTCCCTCCTAATTTCCTAATTTTAAAGTTTGGTTGATAAACTTAAGACATCAAAGGATGTGAAGCCATCCTACTGAGCTGGACATGAAAGAGGAATTATTACCTGTGTGTGTCTTAAATTATAAATAGTATGTAATCACAAACACAACAGACATAACTAAATCAAACAAAAAATCACCTAGGGAGCTTCCAAAACACTAACATGCACACACACCCTCATCCCAGTCCCTAAGCCAAACAGTCTGTAAACAGCTCTTCAAAGAAATGATTCCTGATTTCTAATCACCTACACAGCTCTACTAAAAAAATGCCCTACTACGTTTGCTCAAAGATCAAAGAGTTTAAAACAGAAATGTTAACTGCCTTTCAAAACAACTACATCTGCAAAAAATATTTCTTCTTTGAAGAGTAGAGTTTATGCTCTGAATTAAAAGATTGTTTTAAAGAAAATTTTAAACAACAAAATGTTTAAAAAATTCCATGCAATAAAAATGGAGAACCAATACAGTGCATTGCTGTAATCTAACTGAAAACACTTCAATTTATAATTAAAAAAAAAAACAACACAAAAAAACCCCACTTCAATTTAGTCTAAATTCATTATAAATTCTTCCTGGGTGATTACTTTCTTGGTGTTAATAGTCCGTATTATAAGACATTTCAAATGAAGAGTTAGATAAGCCATTAAAATATATTTCCCACTGTGCCTCTCTTCGTATTATTAGTATGCTCTCTTGAAATTCTTACAAGTCAAATTCATAATGGAAATGTAGGTAAGTGAGGCAGGTCTTATATTCACTCTCCAGAGATAGAGCATGTAATCTATTTTGGAAATACACTTTTTTACAGTTCCTCCTCATTTAACAAATATATGTGTATCTGTGTGTGTTACAATATGCACATATATTTAACACACTTTATTTATTTCTATATATTTTTCACTCCCTACTATTTTATTGAATCCTATTGTGTTAGGTTCTTAGTTAATGTACACTCCAATCATCTGCCAACAGTGTTAATTTTACCTCCTTCTTTCCAGCCTTTATAATAAAACTTCTGTAACTGCATTTGCTGGCATTGCTATTATGAAATTAAATAGCACTGGTAATAATAGGCAAATTATCATCTTGTCTTTAATAGAAATGCTTCTATCACTCCTCTGTTAATCTAGGATTGTTGCTGTTATTGTTGTCACTGTTCATAATCAAGTATCTGTGTAGAAAGAGAGCAGAGCCACTGAGTAATCCCCAGGTCTGTTCTCTACAGGTGCCACCTATACAGGTTGTGCCAATGTCCACTTAGCACCTAAAATGGAAAAAAGTATGTCTTCTAAAGTTGGATAGAACTACAGGGACCGAAAGAAGGTCAATTCCATACAGGCCAAAGTCCATTACGTTTATTCAAAGAATTCTGGGGCTAGAAAGAAGGAGCTTAACAGTCCACCAAAACACCACCTGATAAGAATTCCAAAGTCTTATCTGCACAAAGTCAGGTAAGTGAAGGTCAACAAGATAAACACATCTCATACATTTTGCCTACAGTACCTGAAACAGCTGAATTCTAAAACTGGAACAAGAATAGCCTCTTCCCTTTAACTCAGTGAGCTTGGATTTGCTATCAAGGGAACGGACTGCTGCAGCCTCCAGATAATGCACCTGTAACACATTTACCCTGTGTTCCACTAGACAATTAAGTGTTTTCTAGCCTTTAGCTTTGGATCTAACATCTCCATTTCCATACAGCATTGTCTTTAAATGCCATAAACTTCAACTAAATCAAGTTACTTTATTTTCTTTGTGGTAAAGATTTCAGTTTCAATCTTTTTTGAATGTAGTTTCACTTACGTATATGCCAAAGCAATAATAAGCATAAAAGAAGGATTAAACTGTTCAGAATTGGCACACAGCACATCAACTCAGATTCCATAGCCAAAGGCAAGTCACATAGCTGAGCCTGGTATCAACTGAGCAAGAAAGTACAATCCTCTTAAAACAAAGGCAGGAAACAAATGGCATGAAAAACAATATACAACAAATTATATCAACTGATACTGAACCATCCTTGCTCTGCGGGAAGCCTGCTTTCCCTTCTCTAGTTCCCCCTGCTTGTGTCCCCTCTCTTACTTTCTCTGTCAAATAAATAAATAAAATCCTTAAAAAAAATAAGTTGGTCATACTTGTGCAGGACCATTACTGGGTTCCTGTCTTCTTCTGCTGATCTGTGTGTCTATTGCTGCGCTAATACCACACAGTCTTGACTACAGTAGTTTTAAATCTTAAAGACCAGCAGAGTGATTGCTCCCCCTTATTCCTTTTTCAAAATTGTTTTTAGATATTTTAGCTCTTTTGCCTTTCCAAATAAATCTTTTTAAAATGCTGTCTATATCTATAAAAGATTTTTCTGGAATTTTGATGCAAATTGCATGAAACTTATAGATCAACTACAGAAGAACTGATACTTTTACTTTGTTGAGTTTTTTAATGTGTGTACATGATATGTCTCTCCATTTATTTAGTTCTTTTTCATCAGCTACATTACATTTTAAAAGAGATTTTTTTAAATGGAAGATTTAACCTACAAATCCAACCACCTTCTCTTGAAATACCTAAAGATACATTCAGCAATGTTATTTGGAAACAAATGGCTGCAGCTAGGTAGTCCCTGCCCCTCCATCCTCTTTGTGAATAGAAAAGGGATATGCTCCCCAGTTCACCATAATTCCTCTACCAATATTTATTCATCTTCAACAGTCTGTTACATGTTGGCTCCAATTTATCATTATGCTGTATTTCTCTGTATCCATCAAAAATGGGAAATGAAAACATATCAAATATGCAGCATCATTCAGAAAGGAAATGAGAAAAACCATAGTTCTTCTTGGAAGTACATAACACTCCTACATCTTTCAAGATGTACTCCAACTTGCTTCCCTTCTTTTGTTCTACTGCTTGATCCCAATTGACATTTGATTTTAAGACTGAAAATTGTTCCTTCAAAATAAATCATACAAGTTCTCTAGCAAATTATTACAGTTAATTCCTCAACTATTTTGCCAAGTCTTACTGTATCAACCTAAAACCGGTTAGTATCAAAAGAATTCTTTCTTGCCTGGCTCAAGATATGGTATTCCTTCCACACTGGAAAGTTCTATTGTACAAGAGAACGACCCCAAATCATCATCTTTTAAAAACATAATACTGGGCGCCTGGGTGGCTCAGTGGGTTAAAGCCTCTGCCTTCGGCTCAGGTCATGATCTCAGGGTCCTGGGATCGAGCCCCTCATCGGGCTCTCTGCTCAGCAGGGAGCCTGCTTCCTCCTATCTCTCTGCCTGCCTCTGCCTACTTGTGATCTGTCTCTCTGTGTCAAATAAATAAAATCTTTAAAAAAATAAATAAAAAAAAATAAAAACATAATACTGGGAGTTCTGCTGTCATAAGGCGACTTTTTACACATCCTGTTATTTTTATGACAGAAAGTGTTTCCCTAAATTCTTCATCAAGAAATAGTACCATAAGAATTTGTGTAGTCATGAGATTTAAACAAGGTTTCACAATAGTACAGAAGAGATTATAAATTTGCAAAAATACTAATTATTATTGTAAAGACTTTAAGAAAACACATGCAAATTAATACCATCACCAGACTTTCCTCAAGCTACAGGTTATTTCTGAAAGAAGGGTTACTAAATAAGAGTCCACAAATGGGGTTTAGGAATATCTTAATTATCTATGTATATACACAGAATATATGTATATGTACATTTTTCTACAGAAAGCATCCACAGATTTTATCATTATAACTCAAGGTTTAAAATCATCACTGAACTATATAAAAGGATACTAAGTTAAATTTAGATTTGAAAACAGAGGATAGGGTAGTATTCTGCAGTCAACAAAAACAAGAGTAGTCATAAATTCTAGTATGCCAGAATAATACTGACTTACACCTACGATCCCAACCCTCATCCAGTAGGTCCCCCTTGGCACTCTAAGGTGGCTCTGTTTAAAAATGGACTCAAGAAACAAATAGCAAATCTGAATACATCAAGTAAAGAGATTGACTCAATAATCAAAAAAACTTCTGACAAAGAAAAGACCAGGGCCAAGACAGCTTCACTGGTAAATTCTACCAAATGCTGAAAGAACAATCACCAGCCCTTTGCAAGACCTTCCAAAAAATAGGAGGGGAGACCTTCCAACTCATCTTCTGATGCCAGTACTGTTCCTACCAAATCAGACAAAGATAGCACAAGGGAAAAAAACCCAGAAAACTATAAACCATTATTCCTTATAAATACAAACACCAAAATCTTCAATAAAATACTAGCAAATCAAATCAAGCAACATATAAAAGGATTATACACCATGATCAAGTTGGACTTATCCCAGAAGAGCAAAGTTGATTCAACATACCAACAAACAAAAAAAACTATCAACATAATATACCATATTAACAATACAAGAGATAAACCATATGATCCTCTCAATAGATGCAGAAAAAGCATCTGACAAAACCCAACACCTTTTATGACAAAAACACTCAATAAAATAGAAATAAGAGAGAGCTTCCTTAAAGTGATAAAGGGCATCTATAAAAATCCCATAAGTAACATACTTAATGGTAAAATGGTAAACACTTTTCCCATGAGATCAGGAACAAGATGAGAATATCTGCTCTCAGCACTTCTAGTCAACATTTTACTAAAGGTTCTAGCCAGGGCACTTAGGCAAGAAAGAGAAAAGAAATGAAAGGCATTCAAATTAGGGGGTACCTGCTGGCTTAGTCAGTGGACCATGTCACTCTTGATCTCAGGATCCTGAGTTCAAGTCCACACTGGGCATAGAGCTTACTTAAAAAATAAAAATATAATGAAAATACATGAATACTGAATAATATACAGAATTGTTGAATCACTATATTGTAAAACCGAAACTAACATAACACTGTATACATGCAGGGGCGCCCAGGTGACACAGTCAGTTAAGCATCCAACTCTTGGTTTTAGCTCAGGCTGTGATCACAGGGTTGTGAAATCAAGCCCCACATTGGGATCCACACTCAGCACAAAGTCGGCTTAAGACTCTCTCTCCCTATGGATGCCTGGGTGGCTCAGTCGGTTGAGTGTCTGTCTTTGGCTCAGGTCCAAGTCCCACATTAGGCTCCTTGCTCAGCGAGGAGCCTGCTTCCCCCTCTGCTTGCCTCTCTCCCTGTGTTTGTGTTCTCTGTCTCTGACATATAAATGGATAAAATTTAAAAAAAAGAAAAAAGACTCTTTCTCCCTCTCCTTTTGTCCCTCCCCACTCTGACATGTGTGCACATTCTCTCTTTCAAATAAATATTTAAATAAATAAATCTTTAAATACATACATACATACATAAAATTGGCAAAGGATCTGAATAGACATTTCTCCAAAGATATATGAACAACCAGTAAATACATGAAAAGATACTCAACATCACTAGTCTTTAGGGAAGTTCAAGTCAAAACCACATGAGACCACTTCATACCAACTAAGACAGCTAGAATCGAAAAAGAAATACTGTGTCTGTGAGGATATGGAGAAATTAGAGCCCTCACATATTGCTGGTAGGAAGGTGGAATGGTATAGTCATTCCAAAACAGTTTGGCAGTTCTTCAAAAAGTTAAAGAGTTACCTTAAGACCCAGGAAATCCACTCCTAGACACATACCCAAGAGAACTGAAACATATTCATGCAAAAACTTGTACACAAACAATAATAGCACTATTCCTAATGAACCCAAACCAAAATGAATGAAGCCAAATGTCCATCAAGGAATGCATAAACAAAATGTGGCATATAACCATACAATGGAATATTATTCAGCCATAAGGACCAATTATAGAGAGATGCTTCAATATAAACCTTGAAAATATTATGCTAAGCACATTTCCAGACTCAAAAGGCTATAGATATATATTATGTGATTCCATCTATATGAAATTTTCAAAACAGGCACATCCATACAAACAGAAAGATTAGTATTTGCCAAGGGCTATGGGATGGGGGAAATGGGGGAGTGACTGGCAATGTGAACAGGGTTTCTTTTGCAAGTAATGGAAATGTTCTGGAATTAGACAGTGGTGATGGTTGCAAAACTCTGAATATACTAAAAACCACTGGTGAATTTTATGATTTGTAAAATTATATCTCGATTTTTTTTAAAAGTGGCCTATTTTAGGCAAAAGACTATATGATCATTTTTTTTTAAGATTTTATTTATTTATTTGACACAGACAGAGATCAGATCACAAGTAGGCAGAGAGGCAGGCAGAGAGAGAGAGAGGAGGAAGCAGGCTCCCCGCTGAGCAGGGAGCCCAATGCGGACCTCGATCCCAGGACCCTGAGATCATGACCTGAGCCAAAAGCAGAGGCTTTAACCCACTGAGCCACCCAGGTGCCCTATATGGTCATCTTAAGTAAAACCAACTCTGTTTTCCTCAAGCGTGTCGTCTCTCTTCCTTCTAATCCTCCTACCCTAAACCATACTTCTAGGGAGATAACTCTTCAATACTATCTCTAAACTATTCTGTATTCATAAGGTAATTGGAACATAAGAAGCTTTCTCTTCCCAAATAATTCAGCCCAGAAGTAAGAAGGTAGTCTGGGCAATGCCAGAATCTCTGCAGGGAAAGATTAGAGACTGATTCCAACCAAAGTGAGTGATCACTCAGTACAAATACTGATAACAATAAAAGCCTGGTTTCTGTAGAAGAAAAGTATAAATATGGGAGAGGAAAAAACTACAATAACCCCTGTGGCATTGGACTGGAATTCGGAGTTACGGGTGTGAAGACATGGTGTCAATTTATACAGACAGAAAGAAATAAACGTGAACATATATTCCCTAAATCTTAACACAAAACCAACTGGAAAACTGGCCAATTCCGGGGCTGGAACAGGGAAATACAATATGAACATGGAACCAACTCTTGGCCCAGAAAGTAAGGTAATACCCAAAGAATGATGGGTGTATGTTAAAAGAACACAGATGCCATTTTAAAGCAGCTCCCATTGGCCAAACCTAGAAAACTTTGAACACCAAAAGAAATGACAGGAACAAATTATATCACATTGGATAAGACAGAAATCCATTGGTTCATAATAAACAGAAAGTTTGATAAGAAAGTCTCAAAGTAACTGCCCACAAAAAAAAAAGAAAAGAAAAAAAAGAAACAAAGGAAAAAAAAGAAAAAATTATACTACCTTAATCAAAGGATCAAAGTTAATATCAGGACACTTAGGTGGCTCTGTTGCTTAAGCATCCAACTCTTGATTTCCGCTCAGGTCATGACCTCAGGGTTATGAGATCAGGCCTGGTGTCAGGCTCCACACTGGGCCTAGAGCCTGCTTAAGATATCCTCTCTCAAAGTCAATTATCATATGGTTTCACTTACTTGTGGAACATAAGGAATAACACAGAGGACATTAGGAGAAAGAAAGGAAAAGTGAAGGGGGGGAAACGGAGAGGCAGATGAACCATGAGAGACTGTGGACTCTGAGAAACAAACTGAGGGTTTTAGAGGGGAGGGGCATGGGGGGATGGGTGAGCCTGGTTGTGGGTATTAAGGAGGGCATGTACTGCATGGAGCACTGGGTGATATATGTGAACAATGAATCTTGGAACACTACATCAAAAACTAATGATGTACTGTGTGGTGACTAACATAACACAATAAAAATTTTAAAAAAGATATTCTCTCTCATTCTTCTCTCTCCCTCCCCATCCTCTTAAAAAAAAAAAAACCCATTCAAAGTTAAAAGTTATGATCACCAGTAATGGGACAAAGTGAAATCAAACGTCACTTGATAGAATAAGAAAACACAGCATCACTTCACCTATTTTCCTGCCAAAGTATCTAAGATTAATCTACTTCATGAGGAAACATCAGACAAGCCCAAACTGAGGTACAGCCTATAAAATAACTGACCTGTTATCTTCAAAAGCGCACAAGTCAAGGTAAGACTGAGGAACCACAGTATTCCAAGATGAAGGCAACTGAAGAAATCTGACAACTAAATGTAAAACATGATTCTGAACTAGACCCTTTGGCTATAAAACAAACTGTATAGACAACGGGCAAAATATGAATGGAGTCTGAGGGTTAGATGGTGGTAATGTCACAATGTCAACTTCCTGGTTTTGATGACTGTACTAAGCTATACAGAATATACTTGTAGGAAACACACACTAAAGAATTCAGGGGTGACGAGACATTTGCAACTTTTTCTCAAATGGTTCCACAAAAATAGTTATTTACACTGTTCTTGCAACTTTTCTGTAAATATGACATTATTTCAACTATAAAATTAAATGTGTATGTGAACATAAAATGAGCTGGTGTAAGCAAAAGTAAACAAGAGCAAACTCAGATTTTACATTATTCATAGGAAGAAAAGTAAATGCGTAATTCCAGCCATACATATTTTCGACTTCTCTGAAATGACCAATAAACTTTAACACACTGATTTTATATACATAGGCATACATACAATATATTCAAGATTGAAATGTGACATGTAATTCCTTAATCACTTTTTAATGTTTTTATTTAAATTACAGTATAGTTAACATACAGTGTTATATTAGTTTCAGGTGATATATGGTGATTCAACAATTCTGTACATTACTTAGTGCTTGTTGTGGTAAGTGTACTCATTAATTCCTATCACCTATTTTGCCCACCCACCTCCCCTCTGGTAACCATCAGTTCGTTCCCTATAATTTTTTTTAAAGATTTTATTTATTTATTTCACAGAGGGAGAGAGATCACAAGGAGGCAGAAAGGCAGGCAGAGAGAGAGGGGGAAGCAGGCTCCCTGCTGAGCAGAGAGCCTGATGCGGGCCTCGATCCCAGGACCCTGACATCATGACCTGAGCCGAAAGCAGAGGCTTTAACCCACTGAGCCACCCAGGCGCCCTCCCTATAATTTTTTTTTAAGATTTTATTTATTTGAAAAAGAGAGAGTGAGAAGGAGAGAGATCACAAGTGGGGAGGGAGGGAAGGGTAGAGGGAGAAAGAGACTCCCCGCTGAGGAGGGAGCCCTATGCAGGACTTGATCCCAGGACCCTGGAATCGTGACCTGAGCTGAAGGCGGATGCTTAACTGACTGAGCCACCCAGGCACACTGTTTTCTATAATTAAGGGTCTGTAGGCTTAAATCTTTTTTCCCTTTGCTCATTTGTTGTTTCTTAAATTCCACATATGAGTTAAATAATCAAATGGTATTTGTCTTTCTCTGACTTATTTTGCTTAGTATTATACTTTCTAGCTCCATCCATGTTGTTGCAAATGGCATAGTATCATTCTTTTTTAATGGTTGAATAATATTCCACTGAAGATATATACCACCTCTTCTTTAACCATTCATCTGTCACTGGACATTTGGGCTGCTTCCATAATTTGACTATTGTAAATGATGCTGCAATAAACACAGAGGTGCATATATCCTCTGAATTAGTGTTTTTGTATTCTTTGGGTAAATACCCAGTAGTGCAATTCCTAGATCATAGGGTAGTTCTATTTTTATTTTTTTTTTGAGGAATCTCTATATTATTTTCCACAATGGCTGCATCAATTTGCATTCCCACTAACAGTACATAAGTGTTCCTTTTTCTCCACATCCTCACCAACACTTGTTTCTTGTTTTTACTTTAGCCATTCTGACAGGTGTGAGGTGTTATCTCATTGTAGGTTTGATTTGCATTTCCCTAATGTTAAGTGATGATGAGCATCTTTTTTATGTGTCTGTTGGTCATCTGGCTGTCTTCTTTGCAGAAATACCTGTTCATGTCTTCTGCCCATTTTTTAATTGGATAATTTGTTTTTTAAGATCTGAATTATATTGGGCGCCTGGGTGGCTCAGTGGGTTAAAGCCGCTGCCTTCGGCTCAGGTCATGATCCCAGGGTCCTGGGATCGAGGCCCGCGTCGGGCTCTCTGCTCAGCGGGGAGCCTGCTTCCTCCTCTCTCCTCTCTCTCTTGCCTGCCTCTCTGCCTACTTGTAATCTCTCTCTGTGTCAAATGAATAAATAAAAAAAAAAAAAATTAAAAAAAAAAAAAAGATCTGAATTATATTAAGTTCTTTATATATTTTGGATACTAACTTTTTATCAGATATGTCATTTTCAAATATATTCTTCCATTCAGTAGGTTGCATTCTAGTTTTGTTGATTATTTCCTTCGCAGTGCAGAAGCTTTTTATTTTCATGCAGTCCCAATAACTTATTTTTACTTTTACTTCCCCTAATGCTGCTATGGCTGATGTCAGAAAAATTACTACTGTGCTCTCTTCTAGGATTTTTATGGTTTCAGGTCTCACACACAGGTCTTGAAAAATCCATTTGGAGTTTAGTTTTGTGTATAAGAAAGTGATCCAGTTTCATTCTTTTGCATGTAGCTGTCCGATTTTCCCAACACCATTTGTTGAAGAGACTGTCTGATTTCCCCATTGCATATTCTTGCCACTTTTGTCAAAGACCATATAATTGTGGGTTTGTTTCTGAGCTTTTTATCCTGCTCCATTGATCTCTATGTTTATTTTTGTGCCAGTGCCATGCTGTGTTAATTACTGTAGCTTTGTAGTGTGACTTAAAATCTGGAATTGTGATACCTCCAGCTTTGTCTTTCTTTTTCAAGACTGTTTTAGCTACTTGGGGTCTTCTGTGGTTCCATATAAATTTTAGGATTTTGTTCTAGTTCTGTCAAAATGCTGTTGATATTTTGAAAGAGACTGCATTAAGTCTGTAGGTTACTTTGGGCAGTATGGACATTTTAACAATATTTGTTCTTCCAATCCATGAGCATGGAATATCTTTCCATTTCTTTGTGTTGTCTTCAATTTCTATCATCAATGTTTTATTTTTTTTTAAAGATTTTATTTATTTATTTGACAGAGAGAGAGAGATCACAAGTAGGCAGAGAGGCAGGCAGAGAGAGAAGGAAGCAGGCTCCCTGCTGAGCAGGGAGCCGATGTGGGCCTCGATCCCAGGACCCTGAGATCATGACCTGAGCCAAAGGCAGAGGCTTTAACCCACTGAGCCACCCAGGTGCCCTATCATTAGTGTTTTATAGTTTTATGTTTTATAGTTATAGGTCTTTCACCCCTTAGTTAAGTTTATTCCTAGATATTGGTGCAACTGTAAATGAGATTGCTTTCTTAATTTCTCCTGCTGCTGCTTCATTAATTAGTGTATAGAAATGCACTAACAGTTTTTTGGTGGAGTCTTTAAGTCTTTCTATACATAGTACCATGTCATCTGCAAATAGTTGAAGTTTTACTTCTTCCATACCAATCTGGATACCTTTGGGACACCTGGGTGGTTCAGTCAGTTAAGTATCTGCCTTTGGTTCAGGTCATGATCTCAAAGTCAAGGGAATGAGCCCGCATGGGCTCCCTGCTCAGCAGGGAGCCTGCTTCTCCCTCTCCCTCTGCCCCCTGCTGGTGCTTTCTCTTTCACTCCTTCTATCTCAAATAAATAAAATCTTAAAACAAAAAACAAAAATCACACCAATTTGGATGCCTTTTATTCCTTTTTCTTACCTGATTGCTAAGACTTCCAGTAATATGGTGAATAACAGTGGTGAGAGTGAGCAATCCTTGTCTTGTTCCTGATTTTGGAGAAAAGCTCTCAGTTTCTCAATGTTGAGTATAAGGTTAGCTGTGAGTTTTTCATATATGGCCTTTATTATGTTGAGGTATGTTCCCTCTAAACCTACCTTGTTGAGGGTTTTTACCATGAATGGATGTTGTACTTTGTCAGATGGTTTTTCTGCATCTACTGAAATGATCAAATGGTTTTTATCCTTTTTCCTACTGATAGGTATCACGTTGATTGATATGCCAATTCTGAACCACCTTTGCATCCCAGGAATAAATTCCAAGTGATCGTGGTGAATGATGTTGGATTTGGTTTGCTAATACTTTGTTGAGGTTTCTGTATCTCTGTTCATCAGAGACGTTAGCCCTAGTTCTCTTTTTATGTAGTGTCTTAATCTGATTTTGGCCATTTTTTCACCCTGCCTCAACATTCTTTGGATTCTATGCTTACGTCTACACACTAAATAAGACAGACATGAAAATCATAGGGCTAACTTAGTTTACACAGATGATCCTAGCCAAAAACTTCACTTGATCAAGTTCACTATCTTCACCAATAAACTAAACTGTTTGCAAAGTATCAATTTTGTTTTATTCTGGGGTTAAATCTGGCCACATGACAAATATCGGAGAGTCTTTTCTATGTTTACTGACATCAAAAAATTGTAGAATTATGTGAGTTACCACTTTAAGAACATGTAAAATTTTATGTAGAGGTCATTTTGAATAGCTTTCACCTACCAGCTATTGTTCTTCCAGTTCAACTCACATAATGTGTTTCACTGATAGCAAAAACAAAGTAAATCTTACTAAAATTTAATCTTAATGCCTAGATTTCTGGGCTTAGGAAGGATAAACTACAACTAAAGAGTGGGAATTAAAAGTTCTAGGGCGTCTGACTAGCGCAGTTAGAGGAACATGTGGTTGCGTTCTTGATCTCGGGGTCATGAGTTCAAGTCCCATGTAGGGTGTTGCAATACTTAAAGAAAAAAAGCTTTTATTTAAAAAAAAGAAAAAAAAAAAGGATAGAAGGGGCACCTGGGTGGCTCAGGTCATGATCCCAGAGTCCTGGGATTGAGCCCCACATCAGGCTTCCTGCTCTGCCGGAAGCCTACTTCTCCCTCTCTGTGTTTCTCTCTGTCAAATAAATTTAAAAAATCTTAAAAAAAAAAAAAAAAAGGAAAAAAAAGAGTTCTACTACTGGCTTTATTAAAAACTTGTTATGACCAGAAAAAAGGTACTACATGTGTACCAAATAATGGAAAAAATATTAATGGATCTAGTAATTCAGTAATTACTGATATTAACAAAGAGCAAATAATACAACTTAGCAATGGCCACATGTCTATTTCATTTCCCAATTACAATAGTCCCCCATCCTTATCTGTGGGAGATACATTCTAAGACCCTTAGTGGATGTCTGAAACCACAGACAGTACCAAACCCAATATATACTATATTTTTCCTATACACACTTATAATAGAGTTTAATGTATAAATTAGGCACAGTAATATATTAATAACAATAATAAAATAGAACAATTATAAAAATATAGTAAAATTTTGTGAATGTGGTCTCTCTCTGACAGTATCTCATTGAACTGTACTTACCCTTCTTTTTGTGATGCTATGAGATGATAAAATGCCTACAAGATGAGATGAAGTGAGGTGAATGGTATAGGCATTGTGATGTAGCTTTAGGCTACCACCGACCTTCTGACAACATGTCAAAAGGAAGATCATCTGCTTCCAGGTTGGGGATGAAGATGGGTAACTGAAACCATGGAAAGTGAAACCATGGATATGGAGAGACTGCATTTGTGTATCCTAATGAAAGAAGGTACCTGAAACTTAATGCTGGCATATTTCTACCTCTTTTCCTTCACAATCCCTCAAAAAAAAGGGAAGCTTTGAATTATTTATCCCTAATATCATTTATTTTTTCATTGACTGCAAGACTATAATTCCATTATTTGTAAGATGGCTGATGAATGATATTAAACTCAACTGTCAACCAGTCCTTTAGATCAAACTAAGCAGTGCTGGGCGCCGGGGTAGCTCAGGTCATGATCTCAGGGTCCTGGGATCAAGGCCCACATCGGGCTCTCTGCTCAGCAGGGAGCCTGCTTCCCCCTCTCTCTCTGCCTGCCTCTCTGCCTGCTTATGATCTCTCTCTCTCCCTCTCTGTCAAATAAATAAATAAAATCTTTATAAAAAAAACCACAACGACCAAAAAAAAAAAAAAAACCTAAGCAGTGCACCAGAATTTAATTTGATAAATTTTTTATGTGTCCACCACATGCTGGGCAACAGAGACAAGTAAGACTCACTCCCTGCCCTCAATGGATTTAGTCCAATTGGAGAGAAATAACATTAAAATAAAAAATAAACACCTCCTGGGCACCTGGGTGGCTCAGTGGGTTAAAGCCTCTGCTTTCGGCTCAGGTCGTGATCTCAGGGTCCTGGGATCGAGGCCCACATCGGGCTCCCTGCTCAGCGGGGAGCCTGCTTCCCCCCCCCCTCGCCTGCCTCTCTGCCTCCTTGTGATCTCTCTCCCTCTGTGAAATAAATAAATAAAATCTTTTAAAAATAAAAAAAAATAAACACCTCCTATACAAACTCCATCCAGAGATGAGAACTCTCAAACTATGGGAAATAGCTTTACAAATATTTTCATGTATATATGTGTACACATACCTACTTTTTTTTTAAATAGAAAAACTCAAATATATTGTTCTGTAACCGTTTTCTCTTCATTATTCTGTCAATTAGTATACTTTAAAAATCACCATTTTTAGTGAGCTGCAGAGTATTCCACTATATGTGTGTGCCAAAATGTAACCAGTACTCTGTTGCTAAATGTTCATGCTTAGTTTCTTTTAACTCAGGAAGGGGGACTAAGGGTATGGAAATCAGAGGGAAAAAAATTACAGCTAGCATTATTAACAGTGGTAAATTTAGCCAAGATGTTCTATAAAGCTAACAAAGGAGTTCATCTCCAAAAGATTTGAGTTTTTAATACTATCTTACAGAGGTATTCTAGTTTACTTATTAATCACACCAAATGAATGAATGAATAAATGAATGCCCCACTCCAAAAAGAACGAGAATTCTTATATATTGTTCCTGTGAGTCCTAGATACTGCAATTAATGTGTCACTAAACACATACACATACATACACACTCCTCCATCACAGACTTCCAGAACACAAAGCTTAGCGTCTTGATACCTTTATCTCTATTCCCACCCCCTCCCTGCTACTGTGAATGTCCTATTACAGCCCTTAACATTACTTTTATCCCCAGGATTTGCAATGACTCATTCTGACTTCAATCTCTGCCCATTCCAAATAATCCTATACAATATTTCTATATAATACTTCCTGCAACAAAATATAACCTCCTTGCTCAAAAAACCCTTAATCCCAATTATTAGAGAATAAATATTGTCCAACTATTATTTAATACTCTTGGTATTCAATTTGGATGATATGGCCACTAAACCACCTTCCAATCTTATCATCTACTACTTTGTCTCAAACACTTTCCAGTCAAATCCTAGTATAGTACTCAGATCTTTGAAAAGCTTCCAACTTCCTACCGTATCATACACACATTTCTCTCATCTGAAATGCACGTAGTCAAAGTACATTTATAGAATCAAAGATCAGGAAGGGATCTTGAAGATAACCTAGGCTACTCATCTTAATTTGCAAATTAGTAATTTCTATCACTTACACAAGAACCCACAAAACTCCTATTTTAGCACCCTTTCCATTACACGGTGGTTCTCAAACTTTAGTATGCCCAACAACCAACCCAGTGGTTATTAAAAAGACAGACTTCCTAGCCTCAATTGCAAAGACCATGCTCTAGTAATATGCGCTAAGGCCCAGACTCACATTTTTTTAACAAACACTTCAGGTTATTTTGTTTTGTTTTTTAAGATTTTTTATTTATTTATTTGACACAGAAAGAGAGATTATAAGTAGACAGAGAGACAGGTAGAGAGAGAGGAGGAAGCAGGTTCTCTGCTGAGCAGGCAGCCTGATGTGGGGCTCGATCCCAGGACCCTGAGATCATGACCTGAGCCAAAGGCAGAGGCTTTAACCCACTGAGCCACCCAGGTGCCCCCAGGTTATTTTGAAGGAGTCAAAACTTCAGAACATAATAAGAAAACCAGAAGGAAAAGAGAATGCAGTAAGAATATGCAGCCTTGAAGCACTAAGCACATCATCTGAAATTTTCCATTTCTGCCCCCACATTAGAACCTCCAAAAAAGAGCTACTCACTGCTACTTGTGCAGAATCCATAAATCTCAGTCCAAAATAGTCACTTTCAATAAGGTCCAAATGGTACATTATCTGATCAAAGAGCTCTTGTCCTTTGGCTTTTTTCTGAAATGGTAAGAGAATAAATTAATCAATAAATGATTCACAAGATCAACAAGCCTGAACTGAAGATAGTTTTAGTTACACAAGGTCTAAAGGAGCCTAGGTGGCTCAGTCAGTTGAGTATCTGACTCTTGATTTCGGCTCAGGTCATGATCTCAGGGTCCTGAGATTGAGCCCTACACTGGACTCCATGCTCAATGAGGAGTCTACTTGAGATTCTCTCTCTCTGCCCCTCCCCTGGCTTGTGCATGTGCTTCTCTCTCTCTTTCTCTCCCAAATAAATAAATATATCTTTAGAAGATCTATTTAAAAAAACATTACTTGGAATACCAAAAATACTACCATGTATCAGGTAACATGTAAGATACTATAATTTTCCAATAAACTACTTAAGGCCAAAAGAGAATTTGTGATCGATATGCACTTCTGCAGAAAGTGTTACTTCCTATCAACCAACAAACATTAACTTGTACTAAACATTGTAAGGAGAAGCTCTCATTTTTTCTTGTCAATTTTTAGAGTCCCTAATTCAAAGGAGCTTTATAATGTGATTGGAAAGAGAAACACAAGAAAACTTAGAATGCTGAGGTATGAATCATGTGGAACTAACTATATACTTGCCAACAGATTTTAGAGACAAGATAGTCACAAAGACTAGAATCATCAGCAGAACTTGGAGATAAGCCTTAACTGGAAAACAATGTAAGGTAGGAAATAGCAAATACAAAAATGGAAGGGGGGGAGGAAATGTGGGACAACAAAAAAATATGGACATCAATGGAGAAGATACCAAATGCGGAGGGAGAGTCAGTAATAAGCAAAGAAACTTGTTTGGAAAAAAGCAGTTCTCAAAAGTGTGGTCTCAGGACCCAAAGGTTTCCCCAGATACTTTCAAAAGATCCACAAGGTCCAAGATTCTCCTCATGTAACTGAATCAAAACAATATATTGCAATGGAGTAAATGCAGAAGCAGAAAAGAGAACCTAAGTATGTTCTTAGACCAGACATTAAAGAGATATGCAAAAGTGCATAAGACAACACTATTCTTCTCACTAAATTCTTTTGTTGTTTAGTAAAATAGCTGTTTTTCACAAAAATACATGTATGTTAAAAAGAAATACTTGTATGTTACTAGGGCACCTGGATGGCTTAGTGGGTTAAGTATCTGATTTTGGCTCAGGTCATGATCTCAGGGTCCTGGGATAGAGCCCTGCGTCAGGCTCCCCATTCAGTGGGGAGTCAGCTTCTCCTTCTCTCTGCCCTCCACCCACCTCATGCTCTTGCACGCACACACGCGCTCTCTCTCAAATAAAACAAAATCTTTAAAAAAAACTTGTATGTTACTTATAACACAAGGGGTAGATTACTGCTGTTTTGAAATTAACCAAGAATAATTTTTTTAATTTTTCAGTTTTAATTTCTAATAAGGTATTAATCATTTACTAATAATTTTATATCTATTAACTTTAGATTTCCCTATGAGATTGGAAATAAAAAATCTAAGAATAATGCCTGCAGGCTCTCAGGATACTTTCCCTACTTAAAAGTCTACAGTCTTAAACTAATTCTGGATACACAATTACTAAATGATCTAAAGTTATTTGGATTCCATTCCCTCCACCCCCTTTTCTCAAAAACAAACCAAAAAAACGCATTTGCCTCATTTCTCTACTTTATTGTAGGCCTGACAGAAACATTCTTTTTTTTTTTTTTAAGATTTTTTATTTATTTATTTGACACAGAGAGAGAGATCAGATCACAAGTAGGCAGAGAGGCAGGCAGAGAGAGAGGAGGAAGCAGGCTCCCTGCTGAGCAGAGAGCCTGATGCGGGCCTCGATCCCAGGACCCTGAGATCATGACCTGAGCCAAGGCAGAGGCTTAACCTACTGAGCCACCCAGGCGCCCTGACAGAAACATTCTTAAGCAATCTGGGGGACAAACTGCAGTTTAATTTATGCTATGTAACCTCTACTGATTTAAAAATATGACTTATGTTTATATACTGGAGTTGAAATAGAAGTTTTAATACAGATTAAAAAAACTTTACAAGTTCTCTCTAGAGAAATCAACTCTAAAACTATAGTTTTAGAAGTGAATAATCCTGTTTCAACTCCTTTTACCTCTCTAGTTCTTAGTTTATAGCAGTTCAGTTTCAATAACTTTGCAGGGCCCTACTAATTAACAATCCATATAAAGTATATATTAAGAGATAAACTAATCTTAACTGCTAAGCAGTGTGTTATATTACACAGTGAATATTTATGTTTTGGAATTTAAAAATTATGTAAGGTAATAGTATGAATAGTTTAAAATGTTGGTGACTTGATTATTTTAAGTGATCCACCAATAAGTCAGAAAAAATGTATTTTTAAATATGTTTTTTGAAGTGCCTTTTGAACATTTTCAAACAATGGATTTCAACAACTGCATAAAATAAATTACCATGTTTAAAAAAAAAATAAGGTAACAATCAATAGATACAACCCACATAAGCAAAAGCACTGTTGGGATCTCAATTTTCAACGATTTTCATACACATCCTATTCATGCCCCTCCTCCTATGTAATTTTAAATTATGATTTAGGGTATTTCTTGTAATATATATATATGTGCACATACACATACCACACATACACATTTTTTTTACTGAATCATCAATCTCTGCCTTTTAATGGACATCTTTATTTCAACTTCTATTTTTGCTTCTCCTGCACTTTTTACCACCTTTCTTTTTGATAAATGAAAGTGCTATCCATGTATCCCTTTACCAAGGGAAGAACTTTACCATGCCCTCATGCCCATGATCTCATCCAATCCCCATGTTTATGAACATACTTTCTCTGATTTCTTTTCTATGGTTGTGGTTAATTTTTTTAAGATAAAAATCTTTATTTTAGTATTTTGAGCATTCTTTACACTCTTACATGTATACATCACATATATCTAATAGCATCTGCTAGATTTGTTTCTCTGATTTGAGTTTCCTACAGAAATGTTCCCCATATAACTTTGTATGGATAATCTTTAAAGGTCTTCTATGTTTAAGAATATTTTAATCATGCTCTTACAACGGAATGACAATTGTCCCCTTATAAAATTCAAGGTTCAAAGTTATTTTCTTTCAGTACTCTCTTCAATATTCCAAATGTATCACTCTTTTTTTTGCAGTTTATGTTGCTCTTGAAAGTACGATGACAATTTGAATTCTGGTCCTTAATAATGTTATTAATTCTCCTGATAAGCTTTTAGGCTTCTCTATCTCTGATAGTCTTAGATTTCAATATAATGTGTCTAAGTGTGGATTTTTTTCCTTAACTGTATTTGTAATTCTATCAGGCTTTTAAATCTGTGATCTTTCATCTCCATTTAATTCTGGGAAAACAATCTATTTCCTCAAGTATTTTTCCTCTATTTTTCTCATTTTAAATTTCCTATCTAAGAGCTGGCACTTCTACTTTCTTTTTCTCAAACATATGTTCATTTAACACTCACATTTACTCTGATGATTATTTATCCATTTAACAAATACTTAACATAGAAAAAGTTCAGAAAGCTTTAGTAATATGACAAAATTGCATAGCTAAAAAATGACAGTCTAGAATTTGAATTTTACTGTCTCCCAAGCTCTAATTCCCTAAGGGTTACACACCACAATGAGATTTTACCTGGAATGTCACCTTTCAGATCAATTAGATACCCCCAACTTCTTATCACAACCTTGTCTCTAAAATTACTCTCAATGTCTAGGTTCTCCAACTACATGGAAACTTCCAGTACACCAACCTCACTAATAAGGAACATTCATCAGCCTCCATTTCTCCTTTTTTTTTTAACATAAAATATGCCATTGTAGTGTAGACAGCTCAATGCCATTAAATATATTCCCAACATGTACAACCATCACCATATTCATTTCCAGAACTTTTCATCAAACCAACCAGAAACTCGGTACCCATAAAACAACCATTCCTCACACTCTTTTCCTTCAATCCCTAGTAACCATTTCCTACTTTCTGTGGCCTGTGAATTTGCCTATTCTACATATGTTACATAAGTAGAATCATACAATCTACATCCTTTTATTACTGGCTTATTTCATTTCACATAATGTTTTCAAAGTTCATCCATGTTGTAGCAGGTTCCAAAATTTCATTCCTTTTTAAAACTGAATAATATTCCACTGTATGTACATACCATGTAGTTTATCCGTTCATCTGTTGATGAACATCTGAGTTTTTTCCACTATTTGGCTATCGTGAATACTGTTATGAATAATGGTATACAAGTATCTGTTTGAGTCCCTGCTTTCAATTCTTTTGCGTATATACTTAAGAGTGGAATATGATAATTCTATGTTTAACTTTTGAGAAACTGCCCAAATGTTTTCCAAAGTAGCTGCACCATTTTCCATTCCCACCAGCAATACATAAAGTTCCAATTTCTCCACACCCTCCCCAACATCTGTTATTTTCTGGGGTTGTTTTGGTTTATTTTGTTGGATACAATCATCCTAATGAGTGTGAAACGGTATCTCATGTGATTTTGATTTGCATTTCCCTAATGCCAGTGATGTCGAGCATACTTTCATGTGCTTATTGAACATTTGCTTATTTTCTTTCTTTTCTTTTCTTTTCTTTTAAGGTCTTTTTAAAGATTTTATTCATTCATTTGAAGCCCCACAATGTGGGGCTTGATTCCAGGACCCAGAGATCGTGAGCTAAGCCGAACACAGACACTTAACCATCCGAGCCACCCAGGTGCTCCCCCCCATCCCTTTTATTTAAATAAAGATTTTATTTGTCAGAGAGAGAACGTGAGCACAAGCAGGGGGAGCTGCAGGTAGAGGGAGAAGCAGGCTCCCAACAGAGCAGGAAGCCAGACGTGGGGCTTGATCCCAGGACACCGAGATCATGACCTGAGCCAAAGGCAGATGCTTAACCAACTGATCCACCCAGGTGTCCCAAGCATTTGCATATTTTCTCTGGAGAAGTATCTATTCAAGTCCTTTGCACATTTAAAAGAAAAATTTTATTGAAGGGTAGTTGACATATTAGTTTCAGGTGTATAACACAGTGTTTCAACAATTATATAAAGTACAAAATGCTCACCACAATAAGTGTAGTTACCATCTGTCACCATACACAATTATTCCCATATTACTGACAATATTCCCTCTGCTCTACTTTTTATCACCCTAACTTATTTATAACTGGAAGTTTGTACATCTTAATCCCCTATACCTATTTTAGCCTCCCCCCTTACCCCACTACAAATTCGATTTTCAGCTCCATCTAGACCATCACTTGCTGCTTATAGTCTTCTTTTTCTTCCTCCTAACAAATTATTCCAGGTCACGACCTCTTTCAAACCTGGTCCTCAATTCACATCCTATTTTCTGAAGATTAAGACCAACAAGATACTACCTTTTATCAGCCTTCCAACTTTCCCAGCATAAGATGGTGGTCCTTTCTAGAATGGTCATCCTACAATGTCGGTGTATATAAAACCAATTCCTGAGAAACACTTTTCCTTTTCATTTAACAAACTCAGATCTCCCTATCCAGCCATTCTCTAGTTGCTATTCTTTCCTTCCTTTTACTACCAAATCTCATGGCAATCCCCAAACTTCCCTTCATGCCCTTCCCCAACAACTAAACAATATTTATTAAGCACCTATTAGGTACAAGGGACTATAGAAAGTCTAAAAAAGAACAGACTGTTCCAATAATTCCTCTAAACCCTCTAAATCTAGCTTCTGAACATACCACTCCACTGAAGTTCCTTTCTCCACTTCATTCTCTTACTCTTCTCTCAATGACAGCTGACTATGCTTTCATGATCTTCCACACAATCAATATCACCCCCCTCCGCCAAAGCTGAATTGTATTTTATTCAGTTCTAATGTTCATTAGAACTCTCCCTCCACCATATCCATGTACTAAGTAAGCATTCCTTCTGCTGCAGTCTCCATGCCACTATTAGTCTATAGCCCCACTGTCTTGTGCCTTTGCTACTATATAGTCTCCAGGTTTTTTTTTCCTATAAAGAATCAACAAAATCAACTCTAAATCATGTCTCTTGAGTACTAAGAAACCAATGAAATAAAACACAAGTAAGCAAAAGTCCACGCATTTTTTAAACAGCTTTGAGATATAATTCACATACTATACCATTCACCAATTAAACGTACAAAATTCAAAGGTATATTCACAGATATGTACAACCATCACAATTTCAACCACTAAACCACTTATCTCTTCTTTTTCCTATAGATTTCTTTATTCTGGATTTTCATATGAATGAAATCATATAAATATGTGGTCTTTTGTGACCAGCTTCTTTCACCTAGCACAATGTTATCAAAGTTCACCCATGTAGCATGTATCAGTACTTCATTTTCTTCATGGCCAAATAATAACCCATTATATGGATATAGCACATTTTGTTTATACATTCATCTTTTGACAAATAGTTGGGGTGTTTTTTTTTATATCTTTAGGATAGTAAAAATAACACTGTTATGACTCTCTGTGTACAAGTTTTTGTCTAAACATATGTTTTCAATTCCCTTAGATATATACCTAAAAGGAGAATTGCTGGATCATATGGTAACTATGTTTAATCACTTGAGGAACTGCCAGGCTATATTCCCAGGCAGCTGCACAACTTTATATTCCTGCCAAAAAGTGTAAGAAGGTTCAGACTTCTCCACAGTCTAACCAACACTTAATATTATCTGACATTTTTGGGGCGCCTGGGTGGCTCAGTGGGTTAAAGCCTCTGCTTTCGGCTCAGGTCATGATCTCAGGGTCCTGGGATCGAGCCCCGCATTGGGCTCCCTGCTCAGCAGGGAGCCTGCTTCCTCCTCTCTCTCTGCCTGCCTCTCTGCCTACTTGTAATCTCTCTCTCTCTCTCTCTGTCAAATAAATAAATAAATAAAATCTTTAAAAAAATATATTATCTGACATTTTTATTTTAACCTTCCTAATTGGTATGTAGTATCTCACTGTGGTTTTGATTTGCATTTCTCTGGTAACTAAGGATGTCAAGCATCTTTTCATGTACTTACCAGCTACCTGCATATCATATGTGCAGAAGTGTCTATTCAGATCCTTTGCCCATTTTTAAGTTGGGTTATTTGTCTTTTTATTATTGGGTTATAACAGTTCTTTATATATTCTAGACACAAACCAGTGCTTATCAAGTATGTAATCTGCAAATATTCTTTCCCATTCTGTGGGAGAATCTTTTCACTTTCTTGATAATGGCCTTTGTGACACGAAAGTTTTTAATTTTGATAAAAGTCCAACTTATTTTTTCTTATTTTGTTATTCATGTTTTTAGTGTCATATCTAAAAAACTGGTGCTAAATCCAAGGTCATGAAGATTTATCTCTATTTTTTGTTCCATGAGTTTTATAGTCTTAGCTCTTATGTTTAGGTCTTTGATCCATTTTGAGTTAATTTTTGTAAATGGCATGAGCTAAAGTTCCCACTTCACTTCGTTCTTTTGCATATGCCTATCCAGTTCTCCTAGCACCACTTGTGGAAAAGACTACTCTTTCCCTCACTGAATGGCTCTGGCACCCTTGTCATAAATCAATTTACCATTACCAAAGCAATCTTAAGGAAGAACAAAGCTGGAGATCTCACAATTCCAGTTTCCAAACTATACTACAAAGTTAATGTTAATAAAAACGGTATAGTACTGGCACAAAAACAGACATATAAATCAATGGAACAAGATAGCCCAGAAATAAATTCATTCTTATATGGCCAATTAATCTACAATGAAGGAAGCAAAAATACACACCACAGAAAAGACAGTCTCTTCAATAAATGGCATTGGGAAAACTAGACAGCTATATGCAAAAGAGTGAAACTGGATGAGTATCTTACACTATATACAAAAATTAACTCAACATGGATTAAAGACTTAACTATAAGACCTAACTAAAACCATAAAACTCCCAGAAGAAGTACACACAGTAATCTCCTGGACCCTGGCCCTAGCAGTATTTTTCTGGATAAGTCTCCTCAGGCAAGGGAAACAAAACAAAAATAAACTATTACAACAACATTAAAAAGCTTTTGCACAAAGAAGGAAACCACCAACAAAATGAAAAGGCAACCTACTGAATGGTAAAAAACATATACAAATGATACATCCAATAAGAGGTTAATATCCAAAATATATAAAGAACTCACACAACTAAATACCAAAGAAAAACCCACAAATAATTCTATTAAAAAACGGAGAGAACCTAAATAGACATTTTCCCAAAGACAGACAGATGGCCAAGAGACACATGGAAAAGATGCTCAACATCACTCTTCATCAGGGACACGCAAATCAAAACCAATGAGATATCACCTCACACCAATCAGAATGGCTAGTATCAAAAGGACAAGAGAAAGGCATGGTGGAGGATGTGGAGAAAAGGGAGCCCTCCTGCACTGCTGGCAGGAATGTAAACTGGTGCAGTCACTATGGGAAACAGTAGGAAGGTTCCTCAAAAAATTAAAAACAGAAATACCTTATGATCCAGTAATTCCACTGCTAAGTATTTACACAAAGAAAACAAAAACACTAATTCAAAAAGACAAATGCACCCCTATGTTTACTGCAACATTATTTACAATAGCCAAAATATGGAAGCAACCTAAGTGTCCACTGATAGATGAATCAATAAAGATGTGGTGCATATATACAATGGAGTTTACTCAGTCATAAAAAAAAGAATGAAGAGTGGCCATTTGCAACAACATGGATGGATCTAGGAGGTATTAAACTAAGTAAAATGAGTCAGAAGGAGAAGGACAAATACCATGTGATTTCACTTATACGCAGAATCTAAAAAACAAATGAACAAAACACACAAAAAAACAAGATTCATGAATACAGAGAATAAACTGATGACTGCCAGAGGAGAGGCAGGTGAGGGGATAGGCCAAACAGATGAAGGGGATTAAGAGGTACAAACTTCCAGCTATAAAATAAGTAAGTCACAGTGATGAAAATACAGCATCGGGAGTACAGTCAATAACAGAATAAAAACTCTGTGGTGACAGATGGTAACTACTTATCATGGTGAGCATTTCATAATGTTTATATAATTGTCCAATCACTGTGTTATACACCTGAAACTAATACTGTATGTCAACTATATTTCAATTACATTTTTTAATTTTAAAAAAAAATTTTAAAAACCAGATAAAAACACCACAATTTTTTTTTTTATTTAAAATAAGTGAGGGCGCCTGGGTGGCTCAGTGGGTTAAAGCCTCTGCCTTCAGCTCAGGTCATGATCTCAGCGTCCTGGGACTGAGGCCCGCACAGCCTGCTTTCCTCCTCTCTCTCTGCCTGCCTCTCTGCCTACTTGTGATCTCTCTCTCTGTGTCAAATAAATAAATAAATAAATAAATCTTTGAAAATAAAATAAGATAAAATAAAATAAAATGAAATAAAATAAAGTGAGCAAAGGATCATCTGAACATTTTTCCAAAAGAAAATGTACAAATGACATGTACACATATAAAAAGAAGCTCATCAGTAATCATTAGGAAACTACAAATCAAAACCACAAATGAGGTATCACTTCACACCCACTAGGATGACTATAATTTAAAAAATGGAAAATAACAAGTGTTTAGGATGTACAGAAACTGGAACCCTCCCACATTGCTGGTGGGAATGTAAAATGATACAGGTGCTATGGAAAACACTTTGTCAATTCCACAAAAAATTAAGCCTGGAATTAACATATGACCCAGCAATTCCACTCCCAGGTATCATACCCCAAAGAATTAAAAACATATACTCCAACAAACACTTGAACATGAATATTCACAGCAGCACTATTCACAGTTGCTAAAAGATGGACAAAACCCAAATGCCCATCAACTGATGAATGGATAAAGAAAATATGATTTATCACACAATGGAATATTATTCAACATAAAAAAGAATGAAGTACTGATAAATGACACAGTACAGATGAACCTCAAAAATATTAGGCTAAGTGAAAGAAAGGTCACAGATTGGATAACATTCCATTTATACAAAACATCCAAAACAGGCAAATCCTTAGAGAAAGAAAACCAACCAGCAGTTATCAGGGGCTAATGGGAGTTACAGAGCTTCTATTTGGGATGACAAAAATATCTTAGAACTAAACAGAGGTGATGATTGTACAACATAATGATTGTACTAAACACCAATGAATTATGCACTTTTTAAAAAAGCTTTATTTATTGAAGTAATCTCTACACCCAACATAAGGCTTGAACTCATGACCCCAAGATCACTTCATTTGAGCCAGACAGGCCCCCTGAATTATGCATTTTAAAATGGTTAATTTTATGGGGTGCCTCCGTGGCTCAGTTGGTCAAGCATCTGTCTTCTGCTCAGGTCATTATCCCAGGATCCTGGGATTGAGCCCTGCACTGGGATGGAGCCCCATGTCGGGCTCCCTGATCAGCAGGGAATCTGCATCTCTCTCCCTTCCTCCCCTCCCCCATACTCTCTAGCTTGCTCTCTAACAAATAAAACCTTTAAAAAAATAAATAAAATGGTTAATTTTATAGGAATTTTTCTTCAATTCAAAAAAATTATTCATTAAAAAACATCTTAAGGAAACAACCCCCCCAAAAAAACAATTGACCACAGATGTATGGGCTTATATCTGGGTTCTCTATTCTGTTGCAATAATTTATGTGTCTATTCTTTTTTTTTTTTTTTAAGATTTTCTTTTTAAGTAATCTCTACACCCAGTGTGGGGCTTGAACTCACAACCTCGAAATCAAGAGTCACATGCTCCACTCAGTCAGCCAGGCACCCCTATATGTCTATTCTTCTGCCAGTAGCACACCATCTTGATTACCATTGTTACACAGTAAGGCTTAAAACAAGGAAGTGTGGGGGTGCCTGGGTGGCTCAGTGGGTTAAAGCCTCTGCCTTTGGCTCAGGTCATGATCTCAGGGTCCTGGGATCGAGCCCCGCATTGGGCTCCCTGCTGAGCAGAGAGCCTGCTTCCTCTTCTCTGCCTGCCTCTCTGCCCACTTGTAATCTCTCTCTCTCTCTCTGTCAAATAAATAAATAAAATCTTAAAAATAAAAAAAAAACAAGGAAGTGTGAAGCCTACTTCTTTGTTCTTTTTTAGTATTGTTTTGGCTATTTTAAGTCCCTTGCAATGCCATATGAATTTTAAAATAAGCTCCTCAACTTCTACAAATAAATCAACTGGTATTCTGAAGGGGATTATGCTGAATCTATAGATCGATTTGGGGTGTACTGCTATCTTAACAATGTTTTCATAAACATAGGATACCTATAAATGTTATTCATCTAAAAGTTTAACTACACAAAGGCAATATAATTTAAAGCCTTCTGCGCCTATGTCAGTAAGGTAAATGTATTAAGATTATTAATTGATTAATCAAACATTTTTTATTAATTTAAAACCTGGGAGATGCAGAATGATAAAAAGACGATTTACAAAACAATACTAAGTTCATAAACCAAAATTTCTGTGGCATTTCCAAGAGAAAATTTAAAAATCAGATAGTTAGAAATTTCTACCTGATGATTTTACCATTCACTGAAAGGCATTAGGCATTCTCACTGTAATTAGTTCCTTAAAAAGGGAATGGGGGAGCACAGGTAGAAAGTACTTAAA
Source organism: Ailurus styani (assembly GCA_002007465.1). Classification (NCBI taxonomy): domain Eukaryota; kingdom Metazoa; phylum Chordata; class Mammalia; order Carnivora; family Ailuridae; genus Ailurus; species Ailurus styani. The sequence continues at coordinate 2,942,122 of LNAC01000094.1, read as the reverse complement.
TCCCTCCCCCAGTTTTGAGAGGAAGACGGCAGAAGGAAGAAAATGACCATTACTAATGGTATATTTTAATCTGAAGTCCATATTTATAAGTTATCTATTTAATCACTGATAATCACTTACATATTGCTGGGCAATCATCTTAGTTCCACTATGGCTTGTTATGATCACTAGTGACCTTAATCCTAGTGGGAAATGAGTATGTGCTTCATCCAATTTTCAAAATTAATTCTAAATCCTCTTTTGGAATCATACTAGACTGGCTGAGAAGCTAAATCAAAAAAAGGGAAAACATTCTTTTTAAAAATTAATATTCCTCTGGTCTATTTTTTTCTTTTAGTAAACCAGTTTAGCTGGCAGGCCAATGCCCATTTTAAACCCACACAAGCATCCAGAAGTAGATCTTAACTCTAAGATTTCACCTGCAGAGCTGAAAAGGCAATTGTTCTAGTTCCACAAAAAGTCAAATTTAAAACTCTTGGCTTTTTCCATTGCAACTGTCTACATGAGAGGTCAGCTAACATTTCTGGCCTTGATCTAGCATCACATTCACCCTACTGAGCATACCAAGCACAGGAAACCATTCTATACCAGTCACCAGTCATTTGTTCCACTACTTTAAAACCTTGTGCTGTTTCTCCTCCACACTATACTGCCTCTTTAAAAAAGATCCTTTACCAAGTCTACTTTCCTAGTAGACTCCTTTCCTAGCCTCTCCATCCACAACCCTGAGTCTTCATACTTCAAATATTAGGTAATAAGAAACTTCTTTCCAGTCTCTTACACAGCAATCTTGAACTTTTTATCACATATCTAATGATATCTTAATGGAATACTACACAAAACCCTTAAGATACTTATCAAGAAAAAAAGGAATATGAAAACTCCTCAAAGAAGTATCAGATATTGGAGTGCTTGACAAACCCTCCCTCAAGAAGCACTTACAGGAAGAAAATGTAAATGCCTTCAAGTCTTCCAGAATCAAAAACCCTAAAGATGTCCAGTCTAACATACAAAGATAAAACATACCCATGATGATGACTTCAAAACACTTCAAGAAATCCTATGTTTAATTTTATCACATTCCATTATTTTTTTTTTAAGATTTTATTTATTTATTTGACACAGAGAGAGAGAGATCACAAGTAGGCAGAGAGGCAGAGGGAGAGGAGGAAGCAGGCTCCCCGCCGAGCAGGGAGCCCGATGCAGGCCTCGATCCCAGGACCCTGAGATCATGACCTGAGCCAAAGGCAGAGGCTTTAACCCACTGAGCCACCCAGGCACCCACATTCCATTATTTTTAAAGCATGTAAGGTATATATCCTAGCACATTCTCAATTATCCAACTAATCAGAATATTCATTTAAACAAACTAATTCCTTAATCTCACTCTGTGAGTTAAAGATCACAGTTAAAGGTTAAGTGAAAGGTCTTTCAGAGTTTATTCAACTGTATACTGTAGCAGCATTTAGGCTACCACCCTACACAAAGACATTTTTTATTGTATTCTGGGTATATAGGTGTATACTAAAAAGGATGTGTAGGGAGGGAAGACTGAACATCCAGCGACACATCAAATCACACATATTATAGCTTAGTTACATAAATCTTTTTTTAAGATTTGATTTATTTATTTGAGAGAGAGAGAAAATGTACGCAGGGGAAGGAGCAGAGAGGAAGGGAGATAGAGGAAGAAAGAACCTCAAGCAGACTCCCTGTGCTGAGTGAGGAGCCTGATGCGGAGCTCAATCCCACAACCCAGAGGAAACGTGAGCAGAAACCAAGAGTCAGAGACATAAACAGTTAGAGCTAAAGAATATGAAGTCCTTTTACTCCATTTCCTTAAAAATTTAGTCAAGGAAACTAAACTGTTGAAGAAGTACTTGTTTTGAGGAAAAGTGAGGAGTGTTTTGAAAATTAAAGAAAAATATAGAGAGGGCGCCTGGGTGGCTCAGTTGGTTAAGTAACTGCCTTTGGCTCAGGTCATGATCCTCGAGTCCCAGGATTGAGTCCCACATCGGGCTCCCAGCTCCATTGGGAGTCTGCTTCTCCCTCTGACCTTCTCCCCCTCATGCTCTTGCTCTCTCTCTCAAATAAATAAATAAAATCTTTTTAAAAAATTTTTAAAAAGAAAAATATAGAGAATTAAAAGTCTTACAGTGTACATGTATCATTATTCCCAAATATTCTGTTTTAATAATTGCTCAACAACGATTATGAGAAATCCACTAGAGTACCCTATGTATTGCCATCATAAAGAACACACATAAAGAATTCACAAATGATCTATGCCAATAACTACCCTATCATTAAATATTTCAGGAAACTTCCACTAATCCCAGAGAAATACTATCACGCTAGGTATCTAAGGTTACTTGATCCATGTACCTCAACATTACATTGCCTGATCCACACTAACCCATATTACCTAATTTCCCCAGGAAGTTACCAGTACAAAGTTCAAATGAAGAAAGCAGTCTCATATAGAATCTGCAAATGGTCAGCAGGACCTACATACCGGCAAGTCCACACTAACATCAGTACCATCCAGAAGAGACACCCGACATGTAATGATGGACTTAGAGTCTCCAGCTGCAGGAATGTGTGTGGCAGCTCGTTGAGCTTCTCGGAGTCGTTCCTTTTCAGCATGTTTACGCATTGACCGACGCCCAAGTGTTCTTCGGAAGAAGCTCAGCATTTTTGTCACTAATAAAACCAGAAAGAAAAAGGTATTAGCTGACTCCCCACAATGTGCAGTCACACAAATGGTGTTATTTAGTAACATCTTATGCCCACTACAGACATACTATTAAAAGGAGCAAGTAAATTTGAAAAACCTAATTCAAACTAAGCTACTTTAACTCAAAGTTTTTGAAAACTTTTATATAAAATAGAGCTATGACTTACTGGTCTATTTTATAAGGAGCAGACAGGAAACAACAAACATTTATGAAGTTTATCAGGTCTTCTGGATCAATGAATTTTATGTACAATTGCCATATATCTCTACAAACATTAGGAGACAATCCACACACTAACATATCCTTTGATGATCATAACATTTCTAAAAAGTTCCATTTCTTTTCTGAGCAATCACAATAAAAATATAAAAACGGGCGCCTGCCTCACTCAGTGGATGGAGCACTCGACTCTTGATCTCAGGGTTGTAGGCTGTAGGTTGTGGAGATTACTTATAAATAAAATCTTAAAAACTAAATAAATAATCACCTATTTCAGCTAAAATACAAATATAATTCAAATATGTTTTTATTAAAATTCTATTAAAGATTTTAAATTGCTATTTAATAGAGTCAATTCTTTATAATGTTAAATTATTTTAAGGCCACTTCTTTTCTTATCTTTATTAAGAATGTTAAGTTTAATCAAAATAATTAAAACAGGTTTAGTAATTATTTTTTTTAATTTTTTTTTAAAAATGTATTTATTTATTTGACAGAGAGCACATAAGCAGGAGGAACAGCAGGCAGAGGAAGAGGGAGAAGCTGGCTTCCCACTAAGCAGGGAGCCTGATGTGGCACTGGATTCCAGGACCTCAGGATCATGACCTGAGCTGAAGGCAGACACTTAACAAACTGAGCCACCCAGGGACCCCTGGTTTAGTGATTTTAAAAATACAGCAAACACAAATGGTTAACACCATAAAAACTATCTTGCTAACATAATGTTTAATTTATGCAAATAAGAGAATGAGAAAAATAAGTTAAAGACAACGATTAATTCCAGAGAAAACAAGAAGTTGAGCAGAAAAGGGAAGGTAATCACAGTATACTACATGACTTAGCTAATAGTTTAAATATTCATAATACTATAAACACTTAATATTGATCTAAGTATAACTATAAGAGGAGGTATATAACAGTTAGTAGATATAGAGAGCCAATTCCTCATCTTGCCAAGTTGGAATTCAACAGATAATTCCTGACACCAAATATCAAGAAACGAAATAAAAGCATGTTACTTAAAATGTGAAAGTGTTTGCCTTGAGGACAGAACAGAACTCAGAAGAGTGCTATTTTTCAAAAGAAGCCTTCAGGTTAGATGACTCAACTAAATACATTTATAAAATCGATTAAAAGCTAATTTAAAAATAAATACCAGCACATTAAAAAACAAGTCCCTATAAATTGAAGATTATCATACACTTATCACACATATGGATAGTCGCTCATAATTGAGTAAATTGGCAAAGCCATGAGACTTATCCTTTTATGTTCATCTACTTAAATCCCAAGAAAATAAAATTTTAGATCACTTTTCAGTTTACAAAGCACTGATATATAACATCTGGCTGCAGTCTCATCTCTTTCTCTTCAGGTTTCTCTTCAGACGTTGCTCCTCTTGCGTTTTGCTATCCATTCTTGTTTCAGCTGCCTAAGAAAGGTACTTGTTATCCCAGATGTGGAAAGCCCATGTGTCAGAAACTCCCTATTTTTTTTAAGATTTTATTTATTTATTTGTCATAGAGAGCACAAGCAGGCAGAGTGGCAGGCAGAGGGAGAAGCAGGCTCCTCGTTGAGCAAGGAGCCCGACGTGGGACTCGATCCCAGGACACTGGGATCACGACGTGAGCTGAAGTCAGCTGCTTAACCAACGGAGCCACCCAGGCGTCCCTCCCTAGCTATTTTTTAATGCAACTCTACCTATATCTCCCCTGAGAAACATTCTCTGATAACCAAAGAGTTAATCACTCCTATCATCACACTTCCACTGAAACTTGAAAATATTTTACTGTATCACTAATCAGATTTTAATTATTAATTTACACGTCTGTCTCATTTATCATAAGCTCCTGAAGACCTAATTTCTATTTTGAATATCCGGTCACCCAGAACATTTCATCATCAAGTACAACAAATGGTTAGTAAATAATCTTAGTTGCTTTTCAGAAAAACTCCCAAAATATTATCTTATTTTGATGAGAAAACTAAGGGTCCGATAAATGAAACCACTGGCCAGGTCAATTATTTAGTAAATAATGAAGACAGGGGCTCAAACTCCAATTTTCCGGATTCCAAATCTTCATCTCTCTTTCTACTATATCACAGAACAATACATGTAAAACTTGTATTTTAGAGATAAGAAATCATCAAAGATCACAGCTAAAAAGAGTCTGAATGAAAATACAAGCACAAAACACATATGATAATTTTTTTTTTAACTTACTTCAGCTTATTCGACAAACAAACTGCAAGGGGAAGAAAGAAATGCAAAGAAAACTACAGATTAAAACAGACTTAAAATACAAATCCATCAATCAAAATGCACATACATTAGATCCTAATTCAAATAAACTTTTTTTTTTTTAAGTTGTCTGATGTTATCATTGGGGGAAGCTAGGTCAGAGGTATATGGGAACTCTACTATTGTAACTTCCACATAACTTCCAGTCTAATATTATTTCAAAATATAGGAAATTTTAAAGTCACATATTTGTTGGGGTGCCAGGATGGTGCAGTGGGTTGAGCATCTGACTACTGGTCTCAGCTCAGGTCACAATCTTGGGGTCTGGGATTGAGCCCCATGTTCCTCTACACTCAGCGCAGAGTCTGCTTGGGATTCTCTCTCTCCCTCTGCCCCTCCTGCTCATGCTGTCTCTCTCTCTCTCTCTCTCTCTCTCTCTCTCTCTGAAACAAAATCTTTTTTTAAAAAGTCACACATCTGTTGTTACACACATAATTTACAATAAGTCTTGTATAACCAGTTGATACTTTAAATTAAATGCGTTTGTGGGGTGCCAGGGTGGCTCAGTTGGTTAAGCTTTCAACTCATGATTTTGGCTCAGGTCAAGATCTTGAGATTAAGATCCACATCAGCTCTGTGCTAGGCATGGAGCCTGCTTAGGAGTCTCTCTCCCCCCACACCCCGCTCACCTGTTTACTTTCTCCATTTCGATCAAAAAAGAAAAAAAAAGATAATAATAAAATTTAAATTAGATGCATTTATAAGTATGATGAAAATAAAAGATGAAATACTGGAATAATACCAATGTAATAAAAAATTCAATTGCTATAAATTGAGAATTATATCCTCATTTTACAAGTATGCATACTGCTATGTAATTAGGTAAGCTAGCAAAGCCATGACAGTTGTCATTTGAACTTCCTAAGGACATAAATTATACAAGCACACATTTGAACACCGACTGGACTATTTATGATAACCAAGGAATTACTGCCATTTTTCTTTTACATAAAATAGTTGTATTAAAGTTGAGTGGGGGTAGAAACTGAACAAATTGCCCAGATAAGTGGCCACTGTTGGAGCATGATGGGTAGGTACATGGGGGTTCATTATACTCTTCTGACCACTTGAATTTTTCCAAAATAAAAGTTTTTCTAAGGGGGAATAATGTTCAAAATGCACTACAATCCTGTGATTCCTAGGAAACAAATGAACTATAAAACAAGTTTTCTGACTTTCACCTATCTTGTACCTTGAAAACAAAAATTCATTATTCAAATAGAGTTAACCTGCTAAGGCAAAACAAAGGTTTTTTAAGATTTAATACATATGTATTTTGAATCATAAAACCCAATGCCACAATTTCTTTTTACAAAATATAAAAGCAACTTACGTGAAAATAAGTTTCAGATGGACTAAGAATTTAAAATCAAAGAAAAGATAAAGTACTAAAAGGAAACAATATATTAAAGAGCTTTTAAATTTTTTAAAGGATTAATATGCAGTTTAATGAAGAACTATCACAAACCATTAAGATAATGCAACAGAAACAAAACGGGCAAGATATGAAGAAACAAGTCCTAAAAGATGACATGAAATGAAAATATGTATAAAAAATGTTTGACCTCAACAATAACAAAGGAAATCTAAACTAAAAAATGAGATACTATCTGTCATTTAAGACTCAAGATACCCAGTGTTGAAAAGGATATGGTAAAAACAATCACTTTCATACACTGTCTTCTTTGGAGGATTTAACCACACTATCAAAAATGTTAATGTGCCTACACTTTCACTCAGCAATTATATTGCTGGTAGGATATCCTAAGAAATAGGATGTGATCCAAGTTATAGAAAGGTTTTCAGGGCATAATTTTAAATATGTCCATCAACATGCTATAGTTAAATTATGGTACATCAAATGATATACAACTCAGCTGTTTTTTAAATACAACTAACTTAGACACAGACAAAATTTCTAAGTGAAAAATCAGAGAAAAGTGGTAAGGTGGGATACCAACATACACAAAAGGATTAAGACATGCAAATTGTTAAGTGAGGTCATCTCTGGAAAGGGTCATATGGAAGTACTGAAGTCCTCTCTATAATAAGAATATATGACTGTGTCAAAAGAGTATTTTCCTCTGTTAAGATTTTATTTATTTGACAGAGACACCAATAGCGAGAGAGAAAAAGAAAGAGCACGCAGAAGAAGGCGGAGCTGCAGGCAGAGGGAGAGGGAGAAGCAGGCTCCCCACTGAGCAAGGAGCGGGATGTGGGGCTTGATTCCAGGATCTGGAGATCATGACCTGAGCTGAAGGCAGATGCTTATCGGACTGTGCCACTCAGGCGCCCCTCAAAAGAATTCTTAAAAATTGTTAAGGGAGGGGCACCTGGGTGACTCAGTTGTTAAGCATCCGCCTTCAGCTCAGGTCAGGATCCCAGGGTCCTGGGAGCAAGCCCCACATTGGGCTCCCTGCTCTGCAGGGAAAGCCTGCTTTTCCCTCTTCACTCCCCCTGCTAGTGCTCCCTCTTTCGCTGTATCTCTCTCTGTCAAATAAATAAATAACATCTTTAAAAAAAAAATTGTTAAGGGACACCTGGATGGCTCAGTCAGTTGAGCACCTGACTCTTGCTTGATTTCAGCTCAGGTCTTGATCTCAAGAGTCCTGAGTTTAAGCCCAGCATTGGGCTCCACGCTGGACACAGAGCTTACTTAAAAACAAAACTTTCAAAACAAAAACAAAAGAAAAAAATTTTTTCCCATACTCACTCTTTCTCCATTCCCCACTACCACTTTCATTCTAAATGCTACCGCAGTGCATATTTAGCAACCACAAATCTGATCCCAGTTAAAAAATCTTTAATGGTATTGCTCTGGATCCAGCTCTTCCTACCTGCCTGACCCTTAAGGCAGCCCACTCCCAGCTATTCACTCTGCTCTTGTATCCCTTCTGCTCAATCCAACAATCTTTTTAACTGTGGACCTTTTGTTTTGTTTTGTTTCTGGCTGTTCCATCATTCTGGAACGCTCTTTCCACTTCACCTCTCCTATTTCCTCAGAAAAGCATTCTCAGACTTCTGAGTCTAAATTAAGTGCTCCTTTTAGTACCCTTAGACTCTTCTTTATAACATTTACCAAAACTGTAATTAAATACCCAATTGCTTAATTATTTTTTTTATTGGGTACTTCCCCACTAAGACTCAAGGATCTGGTCTGACTCACTCAGCAAGATGACCTACCTAGCACAGCAATCAGCATATTAGGTACTCAATAAAGAACTTGTCTGACACTAAAATGATACAATGGAATTCTCAGAGGAGATTTACATTTTTTAAATGCATTTTTAATCTGTGATTTCTCATTTTTCTCTGCAAAGAAAGGTATTTTTTACAATCATAAAAATGCAAACTGAAGTAATCCATTTCTACCTAAATTAACTGGTATTTTTAAATATATATCTAAAACTCAAGTTTCATGAAACGTGTATACTGTTAAATGTGACCGGTGGCCACATTCTTTGGTAGGCAATTGTTTTTTGAAAAAGCAATATACCAAAATACAGCAAGTGCCATAGATATTAATATCTTTAACCCCACTAATCCCAACACAGAAAACACCTGTAAAGGAGTAATTCAACAGAAGTAATACATATCATTTTCTAATGAAGCTTACCTATAAAAAGAAAACCCTGCAAACTAGATTATGTGTACAAATAATCCACTATGTTATGTAGGGTTCAGCTTGTGTTAGCAATGTCCGAAATGGAGTTACGGGTAATTTTCCCCCTAATTCTTAAAAAAATACTCCTGATATTAATTTAAAATGTCAGAAGGTTTAAAAGAGGGACGCCTGGGTGGCTCAGTCGGTGAGGCGTCTGCCTTTGGCTCAGGTCATGACCCTGGAGTTTCAGGATCGAGCCCCACGTCTGGCTCCCTGCTCAGCAGGGAGTCAGCTTCACCCTCTGCCTCTCCCCCTGCTCTTCTCTTTCTCGCTCACTCTCACGAATAAATAAAATCTTTAAAAAAAAAAAAAGGGAGGGGGTTTAAAAGACTTGAGTCTTCTTGCTACTAGCTAAAATTCACGAGACCTAGTAACCACAAAGATAGTGACAGGTACAATTAATGTTTACACACCGAAAAAGCCCGACCTTAACACGCCCAGAGTCACGGGTAGGGCGGGGAAGGGTCCTCTGGATCGCGCCATTGCTGGGAACCCACCTGCCTCTCACAATTTCCAAGTGGCCGAACTTTCAGTCCAACGCAAACCAACCCCAGAAATCCACTCGGATTTTTGTTTTAAGACGGTGGCACGAACCGCGGTGACTTTTTCCCCTTGACACGCCACATCCCCCTCGCCGGCCGGACAGCTAAGCCGAGACCTCTTAGTGAAGGGCGACCCCCGGCTGCTCAGGAAGGGGCCGGGACTGGGCAGGGGTCGGGCCGACACACATTAACCCGCCTCACCCCCGACTCCCGCTCCGGCCGCGCCGCCCGGTATCGCCCGAAACTCAGCGGCCCTGCCCCATTGGCCAACACCGCCCCTCCCCTCCCGGCAGGTTTAATATTTTGCCGGCCAAACCAAGGAGGCAGCTGGGGCTGGAGCGTCCCGGGACGAGGCCGCGAGAACAGAGTCCCGACGCGAGCCAGAATGGGCCCCCGTAGCGGTGAGGGGAAGCGGGGTGTGGACCGAGCCCGGGACGGGCAGTGAGGCCAGGGCTTCGGGCAGTGCGGCCGGGGCCACTGGGCCTCGGGCTTACCTGGGCTGGGGACCGAGGCGCAGTGGCTGAAGCGGCACCGAGAGCCGGCGACGCGAGGGTAGGGGGCTGGAGCGCGACTGAGAAGGGGGCGGCTCCTCTGGAGACGCCAAGAAATGGCGGCCTGAGGCGCGCGCCCACCCTGCGCTAATCCTCTGAAGGACCCCAGCCGTCCGCCGGCCCGCCCCTTAAAGCCCCCTCTAGGCTCCGCCCCCGGGGCGGGGCGCGCTTCTCTTAAATGGGCAATGACACCGCCCCGGAAATCTCCCTGCTGGGTGAGACTCGGTTAAACCGGCGATGCCAGGCCTTGCTGAATCGGCCACCAGTGCTAGAGGACTGGCGTCCCGGGCTGGTTTAAAGGGGCGCTCCCGAAACCCAGCCCTGCCTCTGAGAGTCCTCCTTGGGAAGGGTGCACGCCTGCGGAGAGCCCCCGAATTAGTCCCATCCCAAAGGAACCTTAGCGCTGTCTGAGCCCGGCATCAGGTGCAGCTACATTCATTCACCCACTCGTTCGAGAAATTCAACCATTTAGCAAATCTTTAGTGACCCGTTGTTAGAGGAACTTTCACTGTAGTGGGGAGAAGGACGGTAACAAATACATATCAAAACAATGACCAGGGGACATTTCATCCGTTCTTTCCACAGATAATTTGTGCAATTGCCTATTATGGGCCAGGCTGTTTTCTAGACACTGGAGATACAGCAGATAATCAAGACAGGCAAAAATCCCTCATGTAATTTAAGTGCTTAGCAGGAGAGACAGAAAATAAATGAGATAAATTAGTAAAATTAAATACCGTATTAGGCAGTGCTAAATCAAAGCAGGGGACAGAGATAGGGAATAAGAAGGTGGTCATTTTAGATAGACTAGCTAGGTATGATATCAAGCTAAGGAGATAGCGAGGTATAGAGGAAGGCCCAATAAGAAGGTGACCTTTGAGTGAAAATCAAAAAGAGGTGAAGGTGGGCGCCTGGGTAGCTCAGTGGGTTAAAGCTTCTGCCTTTGGCTCAGTTCATGATCTCAGGGTCCTGGGATCGAGGCCCCCATCCTGCTCCCTGCTCAGTGGGGAGCCTGCTTCCTCCTCCTCTCTCTCTGCCTGCCTCTCTGCCTACTTGTGATCTCTCTCTTTCTCTCTCTCTCTCTCAAATAAATAAATAAAATCTTAAAAAAAAAAGAGAGAGAGAGTTGAAGGAGTGGTTCTGTGGACCCCTGGGGGAAAAGCAGAGGTTAACTCCAAAGGCCCCGTTGGGTGGGTGGGTGGTCTGCTCAAGGAAAGCCAGCAGTGCCTAAAGGTGAATAAATAGAGCCACAGGAGGTGACAAGCCAGGGAAGAGAGAGCTGTGAGGTGAACGGCCTCATGAGCCCACCTACTGGTCTGAGGAAGCCAGAGAATAAGAAGCAGGTGTGAGCTTGTAAAGTATATGCAGTCCCTGCTGGCAGAGATGAGAATAAGGCAAATACTCAGCCCCTTCTGGAGCCTTGGCTCTGCCTATCCTCCACCATCCCAAGACTTAAGAGTTGGGCTTGGCAGGGACAGCTGATCTCTGCTCCACGTGGTGTTGGCTGGGGCAGCTCAACAGGAGCTGGAGTTACCAAAATGGCTTCATTCACCTCTGTGGCATCTCAGCTGGGATGGCTGAACTGAACAGCTGAGTTCTGCGGGGGCCTCTTACTCTAGGAGGGTAGGTGGGGTGGCTCAGGCCTGGAAACTTATTAAGGGAAATGCCCAGAAGTCACACCGTGTCATGTCTGTTGCCTATTATGGTCAAAGCAAGTCACGAGGCCAGGCCCGTTTCAACCGGGATGGGAATAAGATCCCACCCCACCTCTTTTTTTTCTTTTCTTTTAAATAAATTTTCTTTCTCTACTTTTTAAAAATAACTTCATTGAGATATGTCACATATGATACAATTCACCCACTTAAGATGTACACTTCAGTGGTGTTTAGTATATTCACAAAGCTGTGCAACCATCATTACAGTCTAATTGTAGGACATTTTTATTTCCTCTCATGGAGAGGCAGTGTGGGAGTACAGAGAGGGGAGGAATTGTTGAGGGCATCTTTGCATCTTTATCTCAATAAAAGATCAATGGTGATGATTGTGATATTATAGAAGGGAAGGAATCCATGGATGTATAGATGAAACAAAGTGCCAAAGTTTGAAGCTCAGTACATAGGAACATTGAATTATTTTATGTATAGGTTTAAATTTTTTGTGTAATAAAAAGTTTTTTATTTTTTTAATTTTTTAAAAGATTTTTATTTATTTTTTTGACAGAGAGAGAGACAGCGAGAGAGCAAACAAGAGGGAGAGGGAGGACAGGCTTCCCACGGAGCAAGGAGCCCAATGTGCGGCTCAATCCCAGGCCCCTGAAATCATGACCAGAGCTGAAGGCAGATAGATGCCCAATGACTGAGCCACCCAGGTGCTCCTAAAAAGTTTTTTTTAAAAAATACTGTCTGGGCTATACACTTCTTGAAAAGTCTTCATGTATCCGCCTGGGAGGCTGATTACCCCAGTTTGAAAACTACAGTCTTTTTTTTTTATTTTATTCATTTATTTTAGAGAGAGAGAGCACAAGCAGGGCAAGTGTCAGGCAGAGGGAGAAGCAGGCTCCCCACTGATCAGGGAGCCAGACCCAGGGCTCGATCCCAGGACCCTGGGATCATGACCTGGGCCAAAGTTAGCATCTTAACCAACTGAGCCACCTAGGTGCCCCTGGAAACTACAGTCTTGAGTGCCATCCCCTCAATCTATCAGGGCTGTCTCCCTCCAAGTATTTATTACCCAGCATCTACACACTTGAAAGCTGTATTTTAACCTATCTGTTTACTGACCAATAGCATTTTCTATCAAGACCTATAAACCTACCTCATTGTCCTAAACTGTTGCATATCCCACCAGTCTGGAGAAAGTGTCCTCTTATCCCCTTCTCCTGAATCCTTATCTCTACCTCCTGTCGAGGGTGGGGGGTTGAGGAATGCTCTGGATGAGGGTAGAGAAATAGGTGAGAAAGATGGTTAAAGGCGGAAGGAAATAAGAACTTGGGGAAGAAGAATGGAACCTAAGGACTTAAGTCATGGGAAGTTGTTCAAGCTTTAATCATGTAAGATTATTCTTTTTTTTTAAGATTTTATTTATTTATTTGACAGAGAGAGAGAGATCACAAGTAGGTAGAGAGGCAGAGAGAGAGAGAGGAGGAAGCAGGCTCCCCGCTGATCAGGCAGCCCGATGCCGGACTCAATCCCAGGACCTTGAGATCATGACCTGAGCCAAAGGCAGAGGCTTTAACCCACTGAGCCACCCAGGCACCTTAAGATTATTCTTAATAACAATTTGTTGCCTCCCCAAATCCTCCCTTCAAGACATGAATACCCTCTGCAATATCCCTATTTTGTGGCAAATTGGTCCCCTAATTGGCTCCCATCAGAGACAGAGAAGTTCCTCTCCTTGAACACAACTGAATTACGTAAAAATGCATTTGGCTGGAAGTAACACACAATACACTTAACTGTACTTAAATAAATAAGGAGTTTACGGGCGCCTGGGTGGCTCAGTGGGTTAAAGCCTCTGCTTTCGGCCCAGGTCATGATCTCAGGGTCCTGGGATCGAGGCCCGCATCGGGCTCTCTGCTTGGCAGGGAGCCTGCTTCCCCCCCCCCCTCTCTCTCTGCCTGCCTCTCTGCCTCCTTGTGATCTCTCTCCCACTGTGAAATAAATAAATAAAATCTTTTTTAAAAAATAAATAAATAAATAAGGAGTTTAATGTTTTTCACATAAGTAATCAGAGGTATGGCTGCCTCTGGGTGCCTAATATTGGTCCAGGCCCTCAACAATGCTATAAGGATCCTAATCACTTTTGCTCTTTCTGTTCTGCCATCCTTAACATGTTGAGTCTGGTTTTCATGCTTCAAGCCTACTGGCCACAGAAGGGCTGCAGTATCTCCAACCCTTCTGAGTTTCATGAATGAAAGGGAAAGGGGAAAAGAACTTCATGAAGACTTGTCTTTTAATTCAGGGAATGAAGTCCCACCACCCCCTGTGTCATCAGTCAGAACTAGAGTAGCTGCCCAGACTTAGACTACTTACTGACCATAAGGTAAGGGAACACCACGACATCTCTACCCCAATCCTAATTCACTCTTGGGGTTTGGGGAAAGGCCTGCTCCCCAATCTGGGCTCTCCACTAACTCCTTGAACAAATCCAAGTTTTGTTAGCAGGAAAAGGGGGGTGTTGCAATGAAGAATGACTATGGGTGGGCTACAGACGGTGCTTACCACAAGATCCCACTTTTTGGTAGAATAGTCCTAACCCATGGAAAGATTTTCCTTCATTGAGCCAAGAGGTGTTAACAAAAGGAAACTGTTTAGAATGGAGTGGAGAGGCCAGCAGGGGGAGCTCTCATACTGCTCCACTCCGACCCAACAGGAAAAGATGTACCTTGCAAGGGAATGCTGGATTAGCTACAACTTTACTTTCCCAGTAGCAAGCCTAAAGGTTTTTCTCCTCCCCAGCCAATGAGAGACCGTCACAACTTAACCAATGAAAGCCCCCTCGACTTGGAACTCCCAATTTACTTTAATGGACCTTTCGTCTTCAACGGCCCTCTCAACTTCCCAGTCTCCTCTACAAAAGAGCCATCCGCTCTCTGGTTTGTTGGACTTGCCTATGGCTTTGCCATAACTTCCTTGTCCTGAACTGCAATTCTCTGCTATTCCCGAATTTTTGCCAGTGAAATAATTGGCAGTTTAAAGAGAACATCCTCAGTCTAGATTTCCATTTCTATGTCAGGTCCTGGTTTTCTCTCTGGCGTTACACAAAAAGAGGAAGATCCAATTCTGTGGGTTCTAAAAATCATACAACAGAGAGAAGGCTCTTTAAATGAAATCACACAATTTTAAGGATTCAATATTAGGTACAGGGGCTTGGAAGCAATCCACACAAGTCATGAGACCCAAAGCTTAAACCTAATTATCTTCATCATAAATCTGCCTTTGCCCACCAAAAGAAATATAATTCCTCTTTCACATCAGAACTCTTTAAATAATCAAGGACATTCGTCCTAAACCTGCAAAATCTCCTCGTCTTGTGCTGATTTCCAAGAAAGTAAAGAGCTTTTTAAATTATTTTTTTCTGAATTGGTCCACACTGGTGGGGTCACTCATGCCAAGGTATTCTGAGCAGAGTGGAGCAGAGGGAAGTCCAACATAAGACTCAGTTCTCTTAGGAAACTGAAGGACCCCTGCATTCCAAAAATGCTCCATTGAGAAGAAAATACTCTCAGGGGAGTGGGTTTCATAAAGAATTCATTTATCAGACACTAGATCTAAGAGAGCATTACCTATTCAGAAAAATGCCCACAAATAAGATAAATAAATAAATAAATAAAAATCCGGTCATCAGGAAACACCACTAAGAGAAAGAATGCTGTAATGAGACTGCAAAGAGTCTCAACTTCAGAAGCTAAAACATCTAAAACAATTTTCAAGACTGTTACGATAAAGATGATACTACCTTCCTCACAGGGGAGTAATGAGCATTACAGAAAACAAATTATCTGAAAAGGTTTTCAAAAGTGTACAACACGACCTATAAGACAATGTAAATACCACAGATGAAGGAACAAAAGTACCTGGGGATGCAAATAGAAGATGAGGGTCTACGAAATGGAGCCTAATTTCATGTGATTGAGTAGTTCCCTTTACCCAGCTAAATCGATCCTAAGCCAGAATCTCATGTTTGAAAGTCCACCTTTTTCTCTCTTTGCAAGTATCCCTGGAGAGGGTAAGATCTTAAAGAAATTCACACTAAAGTATTAGCCATAGAGGCTAATTGAAGGGCACCTTGAAAGAACAGGGGATGGCTGGGGGAGAGGTATGCAGAGAAGGGACACAGAAGGGTGAATTGAAGACAAGTCACTTCTTTCTCCAAAGTATTCGCGCTTTTCCCTATACTTGGAGACTCAGGGCAAAAGACCTAAGTATTGGGCGCCTGGGTGGCTCAGTGGGTTAAAGCCTCTGCTTTCAGCTCAGGTCATGATCCCAGGGTCCTGGGATCGAGGCCCGCATCAGGCTCCCTGCTCAGCGGGGAGCCTGCTTCCCCCCCTCTCTCTGCCTGCCTCTCTGCCTCCTTGTGATCTCTCTCCCTCTGTGAAATAAATAAATAAAATCTTTAAAAAAAAAAGACCTAAGTATTCATGTTCCATGAATCCATATTTCGGGCATCACTTTGTTCAGGATTATTTGGAAAAGAGTCTTCTGATTTGGTGGCCTATGCTCCTTCTTTATACTGATAAGAGGAAAAATTCAGAAGGCCTTGGATGGCTCCATGCAAATTCATAATATTGGGTAATAGGCAGAAATAAAAAAATTTTGCCATTGGACTTGCCTAATGGTGAAATGATGATGAGACTGAGAGAGTCAAGGGAAGAAAAAGGAAGGAGCCAAGGCTCAGAATTTTTCTAAAAGTTAATGTGCATATGTCACCAGAAGATCTTGTTAAAAGGTTTAAATCTAGGGTGGAGCCAGAGAGTCTGCATTACCCTTGCAGTTTGTTGATACTGCTCATTCGTGGGTACACTTTGAGTAAGGAGGTCTTTCACTGACTGCCCCACATCTGTGACTACTGACCCGACATCAGGGCCTGTGAAGGCGATAGAAGGAAGACTTACGGTAGAAAGATCAGTGCTAGTAACTCACTCAAACAAGGATTCATTGTTTCTGGCATCAGTTTTCTCATCTATGAGATGAAGTAATTAGAACAGATGATGGGTTGGATTGTGTCCTACAAAAGATAGGTTGTAGTTCCAATCCCTAATACCTATGGATGTGACCTTGATTGGTCTTTGCATATGAAATCAATTGAGATCGCTTGAGCAGATCCTAAACCAATATGACTGGTGTCCATGTAAGAAAGAGAAATTTGCCACCCACCCCCAGGCTTATAGCAACATTATTTACAATAGCCAAGACATGAAAACAATCTCAGCATCCATCAGTGGATGAATGAATAAAGATGGTGTGCTATTATAAGGGGCGCCTGGGTGGCTCAGTCGGTTAAGCATCCAACTCTTGGTTTCTGCTCAGGTCTTGATCTCATAGGTTGTGGGATGGAGCCCTGTGTCAGGCTCTGCCGCTCAGCAGGGAGTCTGCTTGAAGATTCTTTCCCTCTACCCCTCCCCCAACTCCCACGAGCTCACATGTGTGCTTTCTGTTTCTCTCTCAAATAAATAAATCTTAAAAACATGGTATATATACAATGCAATATCATTCAGCCATAAAAACATGAGCAAATTCTACCATTTGCAACAACATGCAGAGAACTTGAAGGTATTATGCTATGTGAAGTCAGACAGAGAAAAACAAATACTGTATGATCTCACTTATTTAGCCATTAATACATTGATGGACACTTGGGCTACTTTTACCTTTTGGCTACTGTAAATAATGCTGCTATGAACACAAGTGTGTGTGTGTGTGTGTGTGTATCTTTGTAATCCAGTTTTCGCAGCTTTTGGTCATATACCCAGAAATGGAATTGCTGGGTTATATGATAATTCTATTTTTAAATTTTCAAGGAACAACTATGCTGTTTCCCATAGTGGCTGCACCCTTTTACATTTCCACCAACAGTGCACAAGGGTTCTAATTTCTCTACATCCTCACCAACACTTGTTATTCTTGGATTTTTTTTTTTTATCGTGGCCATCCTAATTGGTGTGCAGTAGTATCCCATTGTGGTTTGGATTTGCATTTCCTTAATGATTAATGACATTGACCACATTATTGTCACAGACCACATCTGTATAAATTGTATGCTCATTAATATAGATTCATTATTATTTTATGCATATGTCTATTATATCACATAGGAAAAAGAAATGTAACCAACCATGCTTAAAGTACAATCATGTTGGTTTTATTTATCTATGTAAATGTTCTTTACCCTTATCAGTATTATTTAGTTTTCCTTATGACTTTAAGTTTCTATCTCGTTTCCTTTCATTTCAGCCTGAAGTAGTACTGTCTCTAGCACTTATTTTTGGGTGGATCTGCTGGTACTGAACACTTTCAGTATTTTTATTGAATCTGTAAATGTCTTACTTTCTCCGTTATTCTTTTTTTTTTTTAAGATTTTATTTATTTATTTGACAGAGAGAGATTACAAGTAAGCAGGCAGGCAGAGAGAGAGAGAGAGAAAGGAGGAAGCAGGCTCCCTGCTGAGCAGAGAGCCCGATGTGGGCCTCGATCCCAGGACCCTGAGATCATGACCTGAGCCGAAGGCAGAGGCTTTAACCCACTGAGCCACTCAGGCGCCCACTTTCTCTGTTATTCTTAAATCTTTCCCTTTCTCTTTTTTTAAGTAATCTCTACATCCAGAGTGGGACTTGAACTCACAACCCTGAGATCAAGAGTCGCATGCTCTACTGACTGAGCCAGTCAGGTGCCCCTCTCCTTTATTCTTGAAGAATTTTTTCCAGATATATGAAATTCTTGGCCGATACATTTTTCCCCCCAGAATCTTAATGTTATCCCACAGCCTCATGACTTCCATCATTTCTAACTAGCTGTTGATCTTCTTTTAGATTCCTGTACCTCATGAGTTACTTCTTTCTTGCCACTTTCAAAACTCTTTGTTTTCGGGTTTCTTAATTAAAAAAAATATTTCATTTATTTATTTGACAGAGACAGAGAGAGAGAGAGAAATTGAGAGAGTACAAGCAGGAGGAATGGGAGAGGGAGAAGCAGACACCCTGCTGAGCAGGGAGCCTGATGTGGGGCTCGAGTCCAAGCCACTGGGATCATGAGCTGAGCTGAAGGCAGATGCTTAACTGACTGAGCCACCCAGGCGCCCCTCATTTTTTTTTTCTTTCTCCTCCTGACACTAAATAATTTCAATCATCTTATCTTCAAGTCACTGATCCTTTCTTCTGGCTACCTATACCTGCTATTTAACCCCTCTAGTGGGTTTTCATTACAGTTCTTTTACTTTGCAGTTCCAGAATTTTGGGGTTTTTAAAAATACTTATTTAAGAAATCTCTACCCCCCAAAAAGGGGCTCAAACTCAGGACCCCCAGATCAAGAGTCACATGCTCTACTGACAGAGCTAAGCAGATGCTCCTGTTTGGTTCCTTTCAATTATCATTTTGTTCATTGTTTTCCTGGTTTCCTTCAGTTCCTGTCCATGGTTTCCTTTAGCCCATTGAACATATCTAAGACAGTTGATTTCACATCTTTGACTAATAATTCTGTGTGGGCTTCCCTGAAGATGATTTCTGTCAAATTCTTATTATTTTCCCCCTGTGAATGGGCCATATTTTCCTATTCTTTGTAATTTTGTAATTTAAATTTTTGTTGAGAAGTGGACATTTTGAGTATTATGTTGTGAAAACTCTGAAAACCTAAGTTCCCCACTCCTTAGGAATTACTAAGTCTTGCTTATTGAGATCCGGCATTGTTCATTTGTTACTTTTCCAAAACATGTTGCCAAGTGTTATTTCTTTTTGTATATGGTCACTTACATTTCTATTCTGTTATTCTGTAGCAACCAGTGACTGAAAAAATTGCCTTCAGTCTGGCTCTCAAGACGGGGAGGGGGAACCAATTACTGTTTTTTAATCCCTTAGAAATAGCTTTAGCCCACTGGGGTTGGAACAATGGATACCAGCCTCTGTCCTGGCCCCTTGCTGATCACAAGGAGCAATCTTCAATTAGAACACACAATCTCAATATTTGGAAGACAAGGTCCTTATCGCCCACTCTGGCTCCAGCAAGCCACGCCAGAACCACAGGTAGCCATCCCTACTACTGCCTGCTGCAGGGATGGGGGATGGTAGTTGCTACCACGAGAAAGGCTGAAACTCACCAAAACTTACCAGTCTTGTAAATCTCATGGATGCTGCAGATATTTCAACTAGATCCAGAATTCCAAAAACAGTTACTCCAGAGAGTCTCTGCAAGCTAATTTAGTTGTGTAAGTGGAAGGACAGATTCTTGAAACTTCCTATTCCACCATTTTCTAAGACATTTGTCCCATTTGATTCTTTTAAAAAATATTTTCCTTATCTCTGTTGTCCTCTACATATGTGGCATATTAATCCTACTTACTACATGTTTCATTGTCTTTTTTCTTCTCATCTCATTATCTTTACCATCTGTTTCTCTTAAATGATTTTTCTCCACTGGGTCATATTTCCTTGCTTCCTCCTATCTATAGTTTTCTTTGGCTGCTGGACATGATAACTTTTACGTTATTGAATGGTATTTATCTTTTTTTTAGAGATGGATGGCAGCATAGGAGCAGAGGGAGAGGGAGGGAGAGGGAGAGAGAGAATCTTAAGCAGGCTCCACACCCAGCACAGAGCTGAATGTAGGGCTCCATCTCATATCCCTGAGATGATGACCGGGACCGAAATTAAGAGTCATGTTCGTAACTGACTGTGCCACCAGTATCCCCTTGAATGGTATTTATTAAATAGAAATACCTGGGGGTGCCTGGGTCTCAGTCAGTTAAGCTTCTGACTCTGTTTTGGCTGGGGTAGAGATCTAGAAGTTGTGATATCAAGCTCAGGAGGAGCTCTGTGCTCAGCATGGAGAAGGAGTCTGCTTGAGATTCTTCCCCCCTCCCTCACCTTCTCCTCTACTCCTCCCCTCCCTCGCAGCCTCTCTCTCTAAAATAAATAAAATCTAAAATAAATAAATAAAAAATAAGAAAAGATAAATGGACTTAGTATCTGTTAGGCAGTTAAGTAACTTGCGAATTAATTTAATCATTTTGAAGCTTATTTTAAAATCTTCTAAGTGAGTCTAAAGTAGCTTTTACCCTACACCTTGGTTAGCCTCGTTTCTAAAGTTTGGCCTTCCTTGGGTTTTGATTGACTACGTTGGATTTTCAAAGAGGCTTCTCCACTCTGCCCGAAAAAAACTTGAATTATTTCATCCTTTGTGGCCAGCCCTGGAAATAGTCATCCTACAACTTGGTATTTTGTCTTTCCTTAGAAGTTTGTCTGGCCTCATGGAGTTTCACCATATTCCAAAATTATTATTCATTCTAGGACACAAAGCGACTCCTATGTAAATTTATTGAAATCTTTATGTGGTTTACTCCTCTCTAGAACTTTGCTCCATACCTTCTAACAGCCCCAGCTTCCCAAGACTTTGACACCTGTCTCCCAGGTAGCTAGAGTACCAGTCTTGTTTGGGGTCCATATTCCTGCATCAGTTTATAAATGGCCTCAACAAAGAAAAGCTAGTTTACTGTATGGCTCACCTCACTTATTTATCCTTTCTCAGGAATTATAGTCTTGTTCAACTTTTGTCTAATATTGCAAAAGTTATGTCCTATATATTGTCCTATTTTCCAGTTGTTTACACCAGGAGGATAACTCTGGGCGCTATTACTCCCTCACAGCCCAAATAGCTTTTTGTTGTTTAAGCAGACCAAGTTGCAAAACACAAAGGATCTGAGTGAGCAATTCACAAGAAATATGCATGGCCAATAAACATATAAAAAGATATTCAATTTTGCAAATCATATTTAATATATGTTCATACATGAGAACATTTTTAAGAGAGTCATAATATCCACTTAAGGGTGAAAAAACAGATGCATTATTGTTGAGATTATAAAGTGATTGATATATATATTTGTGTGTGTGTGTGTGTGTGTGTGTGTGTGTGTGTATAGGAAGCCAATTTTGACAGTATCAATAAAAACTTAAGATATACTTAATGGATCCAGCAATTCTATGCCTAGATATTTACTCAGAAATGAAAGTGTATGTTCACAAGCAGATTCATAAAGGAATGTTCATAGCATTTTTTTAAAGATTTTATTTACTTATTTGAGAGTGTGAGCACAGGGGAGAGGGAGAAGCCAACTCTTCGCTGAGCAGGGAGCCCAACAAGGGCTCAGTCTCAGGACCCTGAGATCATAACCTGAGCAGAAGGCGATGCTTAACTGACTGAGTCACCCATGCACCCTGTTCATAGCATTTTTATTGATAAAATCCCATAAATTGAGAATGTCTCTCAAAGTCCAGCTACCCATTAAAAGGAGGCTGATAAGTAAACTGTATTAATAAAATGGACTACTACTTACTAATAAGTAAAAAAAAAACTTTAATAATTTTCTTTTTTAATTGAAGTATAGTTGACATACATTAGTTTCAGGTATACAAAATAATGATTTGGCATTTGTATACATTGTGAAATGATCACTTCAATAAGTCTACGTACTGTCTGAGACCATACAGAGTTAAAAATATTTTTCCTGTGATAAGAACTTTTAACATTTACTCTCTCACCTTTTAAATTTGCAATACAATATTATTGACTACAGTCACCACACGGTACACCCCCTTCACTACCTTATAACTGTAAGTTTGTACCTGTTGATCCCCATAGGGGTTCGAGTTGTGTAAATATACACATTTGTTAAAACTTACTGAATCGTAGGGGTCCCCTGGTGGCTCAGTTGGTTAAGCATCTGCCTTCACTTCAGGTCATGATCCCAGGATCCTGAAATCCAGCCCTGTGTCAGGCTCCCTGCCTAGCACAGTCTGCTTCTCCCTGTCCCTCTGCCTCTTCCCTCTTGCTTGTGCTCATGCTCTCTCTCAAATAATAAAATCTTAAAAAAACAAAACAAAACACTGAATGGAGACTTAATACTTATCTTACTGATAATGATTCTGTCAAAAAGACAATTATTGACTATTAGTGATATGTGAGCTGAAGTGCTCAGGGGTGAAGTATACAGATGTGGGCAACGCCATTTTGGGAAATGCATAAAGGGTATATCGATGGATGGAGAGAGGCTTAAGTAGATGGATAGACAATAAAGCAAATAGAGCAGGATGGTAATTACAGAATCTGGGGAATGGGTATATAGAAGTTAACTGTTCAATTCTTTCAACTTTCTCTATGTTTGAACAATGTTGGGGGAAATTTTATATATAGTTGACCCATATGTATAAGCATAATTTAAAAGGGAATATATAAAAGGTTAACTGTATCATTTTTTTAAAGATCTTATTTATTTGTCAGAGAGTGAGCACAAGAAGGGGGAGAGGCAGGCAGAGGGAGAAGCAGGCACCCTGCCAAGCAGGGAGCCAGATGCGGTACTCAATCCCAGCACCCTGGGATCATGACCTGAGCGGAAGGCAGACGCTTAACCAACAGAGCCACCCAGCCACCCTGTATCATTTTTAATAGCAAAAACAAAAACTGTCTAAATATTCAAGAGGAATTTTTACATAATTATGGTAGAAACCATATTTGATGGGATCAAAACTAATGATCAGTTGGCTAAATTTAGAAAAACCATTTAAAGGAGAAATAAAAAGAATATGCATTTTGTTTTACTTTTTTTATTTTGGGTTTTTTTTTGGTTTTTTTGTTGTTGTTTTTTGTTGATTTAGCTTAAGACAGATATTCATTTGTGATTCTTTTTATGTAGGACCAATGTCTTTTACTTTGGGTTTGAGCCCAAATATAGTCCCTTAGTCTCTGCTGCAAAATAAAGACCCCAAGTGCGTCATCTGTTTTTTTGTTAGTTTTTCAAATACATCATTTTTTTAGTGTCTCATAGTTGTCTTGCTCATACTTATTTTTTTTAAAGATTTTATTTATTCATTTGACACAGAGAGAGATTACAAGCAGGCAGAGAGGGAGGCAGAGAGAGAGGACAGAGGAGGAAGCAGGCTCCCTGCTGAGCAGAGAGCCCGCCGTGGGCCTCGATCCCAGGACCCTGGGATCATGACCTGAGCCGAAGGCAGTGGCCTTAACCCACTGAGCCACCCAGGCGCCCGCTCATACCTATTTTTAACAAAGTTTTAAAGACTTTAATAAAGTTTTAATGACACCATAGAGCTTTTGCAAAAACCCAACCCTCTTGCTTTTCCCTGGCTTATATAAATAATAAACATAAATTTGTATGTATAGGTTAGCAAATAAACACAACTAATTTTAGTAAGCTTACAACTTAATTGGAACCAAAAGAGTTGTGGCATGATTAAGAGCAGTCAATGGTGGCAAGGAGAGAACAAGACTGAAAAGCAGAGGAACGCCTGGGTGGCTCAGTTGGTTAAGTGTCTGCCTTTGGCTCAGGTCAGGGTCCTGGGATCAAGTCCTGCATGGACTCCTTGCTCAGTGGGGAGCTTGCAGCGGCCCCTACCTCTTCTCTGACAAATAAAATCTTAAAAAAAAAAAAAAAAAAAAGACTGGAAAGCTGGGTGCCAGTCTGAGTGGGTTACTTGGATGGTGGTTAAGAGAGCTTGCAGTCACAGATGGAATGCTAGCAGGGATTAGGGAAAAGCTTTTGCAGATACACCCCAAACTCAGAAGTCATTAAGGAGACTTATATGTTTGTTAATAAAAGTATTAAAAAAATGTCATCATGTCCCTCCAATCCCCCAAAAGAATAATGCCAAACACCGTAAGAAAACATATAAACATATACGACTGCCAAGCGACTAATTTCCAACATTTCATATGAATACAATGTTAACCTGATATAAAAATAAGCAAAGGATATCAATATGGAATTTAGAAAGGTCCCTTACTTTGACAAGATCTTATGTTAGGAATACCAGAAGAGGGGCTAGTGCTGGGAGAAAAGAGGCGTCAAGCTGTGGTCACAGTGAAGGAGGAGTATTTCCTGACATTCTTTAATCCTCTACATCCCTTTTAGTTCCTTACTTAATAATCTGCCCCCCCACGCCCCACATACAGCCACTAGTGAACCAGGAATTCTAGAAATAAACTTTTCACTTAGTATCTCCCAGTTCCTTCTGATCACCCATTAATGAATATAACCATTGTTAGACAAGCCCAACAACAAAAAATAATCTTCAGAACTCCTATACTTTAAATTACTAAAGCACATCTTTATTTTGCAATTGAACAATTAAAAGTCACAGCTAGTTTTTTCACGTTTGTACCTGACCAACTATTTTTCAATCAAAATGAAATATGGCCAACAAAATATGTGTAATAGCATTTCACATAATAACATAAATCGCTCTTAGGACTAAAACAGTTTTAATGCAAACTGGCATTTTTATCCTGTCTGTTAGTACTCATAGATTTTTTTTACATGAATAAACTGCAGGAATTCTAATTTTTCACTGAAATTAAGACAAATACACAAGGCCTTCCAAGCATACAGTAAGCTGCAGTGACAGATGCAGAGTAGGATTTCAAATTATCCAGTGTTGACCAAATTCAAGCTTACACGTTTTAAATGAACCCTAAGCTTCTTTGCCTCTTATTTATGGAAACAAACCATATGGAAAGAGCTGTTTTTGTAAAATGGGGGAAGATAGTTTAAAAAATTAAGGGGCGAATTCCATTTTGCTACTAGTTCAGTACAATCGAACGTGAAATGACAGCAGAAATGCAAAATTATATTTTAATTATGAAATAAACTAGACTTTAACTGACTTTTCGCCCTTCGTATTTACATATAGCACCTGTTACAAGAAAAAAAATCCCAAATTAATGCTCCCACTACATAGAAATAATTATTCGTAAAACTACTACTTAAAAATATTACTGATGAGTATATATGTCCTAAAATTAAGCCTACACTGTAGAAAATAAAGACTAGCTTTTCTCATTTGAAAAGATTACAGTACGGATTGTAACTGCAATGTCCTGATTCTGTGAGAACAGTGGGTGGACAGTTTTTATTTTTTAAAGCACATATATTCTAATGATAGAAAATGAAAACAGCTTAATGTAAACTGTTTTTAGTGTCTTAAATCCTGCCCCTTGACATGTATATGAAGAGTCAGGACTTTGCCCTCTTCAACTTACTTGTGGTGCAGTATTGACTTGACCCCTCCCTACGACTTAAAACCAAACAAATGGATTTCCAAGTATTCATGTAATGTACAAAAAATGTAAAGCAGAAATGATTACTGTAAACCAAACCTGGTTGAAACTAGCTGAGAGAACTCAGAGTCCAGCATGACAGTCAACTGGGTAGTCTTAACTGCACTAAATAAATTATAGAAAAGTGGCAAAGCTAACATCACACCTCTTAAATATCAAAAGATCAAGAGATCATTGTAAAGCATTTTACTTGGGTCCAATCCAATGAGCTCTACATACTAATCCATTAAAGTTTTTTCCATATTTACAAAACTCCTAGATTTTATTTTTAATGTATAAATTAAGTCAGTAGTAAGCATGAAATAAAGTGCTACTATTTAAAATTCAAGAAATTATTTCAACATTGAAATTTGACCTGCTCTACAGGATACAAGAAAGACTGGATGATCTTGTGAACTCATCAAAGGGTTGGAAAAGATGGGTGCCAGAGAATTCCAGAATTGAATTGAAATTTTCTTGCCAGGGAAGGCAAAAAACTGCAACACAACTATTTAGGAGCCAAACCCAAAAAGCTTCTCTTAAATAAAAGGCAAAATGAGCTCAATTGTGACTACAGATTTGGGGAAATCAAACTTCGGCACCTATTGGGTTTAAGATTGTAAAATGGGCTGATCCTCCTTGATGACTTTATGGTGATAATTTCATTTAGTAAGGTGGCATTTCAGTTAAAATTTATCACAAGTAGTATTTACTTAATTTTGGAAACTCTCAGGGTTGAGGGGCCCGATAGTAATCTCTTAACAACAGTTGAAACAATAGCTAGTGAAGAAAGATATCACCTTATAGTTGTTCAGGGTATTCACTTCAAAAAGACTACTATAAAATGAAATTAATGATTTTTAAAAGTTGGAGGAATGGAAGCAGGAGTCAAAATAATGAAGGCCCCGGTGAGTCAAGTTTAACAAGTGATAATAAACACTACCCTTTATAAAGAGACTATTGAACAAATTAATCATGCCTAAAAGATGGTTAAAAATGTGGGTTTTTGTTCTTCAGCTGAATTAATAAATCCTTAAGCATCTAAGACACCACTGTAAGTCAGAACTGGGCTCAGTGGTCTTATGTGTCCAAGATACAGATAATAAAAAGGCCAAACTAATGTCAGTGGCCTTTACACATATTTACTGTAGTAAATCTGAGGCACAGATTTCTGGCTTCACTAAAGTCACACTCACAACAATGTCCTCATTTGTGGCTGCCACAGTTGACAATGCCTGAGAACATTCCCTCATGGTAAACACATGCAGCAGCATGTTTACCCTCACACACAAACACCCTTCCACACTCCAGAAGTTTACAATTATTGTACACCTAAAAATAGTAAGCACAAATTTCTATTCTAGAGCTAAAACAAAGTGAAAAAGAATGTACATTATATTTGAAATGCTTCAGTAATGACTGCTCTTGTTTATAATGAAAATTACATTTTTCTTCTAAAATTGCATTTTTTATAATGAAGTAGAATACACTCTTCCTTTTTCAATCCCTTGCTGACCTTTTTAAACAAAAAGTATCCTTAGAATCAAGTCATAATTCTAATAACATTTCAAAGATACATTCATTTTTTTACAGCATGAAAGACAAATATTTCTTTTTACACAATGAAGTAAAAGAAGTTAACAGTTTCAATCTCTTGTCCATAGAAAAATATTTTCTCTATCATTAACACAACAAGTAGGAAAACTCTACAGTGTTTAACTGAAACTTCTATGAGCACAAGGCTTTTAAACACTTTCATTGGAAATTTTAAAAGGTTTCAGGAAGTTAGACATTAAGACTTCCAGCTAAAATTGTAGTCTTTAACTTGCAATATTGCTAATATCTCTCCTTTTGTAAATGAAAAAAAATGTGTTTTTCTTCTTTATGCATTGAACCATATCTCGTCAATGTTGTTGGATTGCACCCCAGTAGATACTACTCATGGCTGCCCATTTAGCTTGGATTGCTAAAATAAAAATAACAATGACAATAAAACTTTAGAAATCAACAGTAAACTGCTGTAGAAAAACATACAAGTAAGTAGCAGCAAATTTAGAAATGGAAACAGAAATAACTATCTGGTGTCTACCCAGGACAACTTCACAAGATTATGAAATTAAAATGTCTGATTTCTCATGGATATTGTTTTTGATAACACTGAAAGGCTTACTGTACTAATTGCTACTAAGAATAAATGAATTCAGAAAAAAGAATAAATGAAATCAGTATGTAATAAAAAATTATGTTAATAGTTGTAGACAATGTAAACCGAACCCCAAAAATACATTTTAGGGATTAATTTCATGGGCTCTTTATAAAATTGTTGAATTTATCCATAAGCAGTTAACTCTCAAAAGGTTTTATTCACTAAGAATTTTATAAAACAGTTGCTATAACTTATGTTGTGATCGCAGAGACACCAATAAATCTTTGCCAACAGATCAGTAATTCTGATATTTAAGAAAATCCAGTGGGTTTTATTAACAGCTGTTTTACTTGGAGGAAACAACACACACACACACACACACACACACACACAAATGACTGCAGAAATTGTGGTTGGACAGCTAAAGCAAATGTAGGAAGTAAGCAATGATAATATAGCTACTCTGTTGATGTGGCATAGAAGCCAGCTGTGACATAATTCATCTTTTCAATGTCATATTATTGAGATGTTTATTCCAACAAATATTTACCATAATGTATTTACTCTAAGTGACTTAAATGTAAATTCACCTAAACTACAAAATAAGAGATGTAAACATATCCCACCTTATTGTCGTATAAATAATTTTTATGAATTCAAAACTACTTTGGCAACCTTACTATCAGAGTATCTTAAATATTCAAAACACAGGTATTAAATAGAACATTGTTAAAAATTCTTCTTTCTTTCTTCCTGATAAAATAAGTAATGCTTCAATTCTACTATATGTTCACATTATGAACATAAAATATTTGATAAGTGGACATATATTCTAAATCCTAGTTCTATGTTTTAAGTGCTTTTAAAAATTTGTCTTCAAATTTACATCTCAGAATGTTTTCATACTGCATGTGTATCAGCCTAAATACTTTACAAAAGCTTATGTTCTATCAGGGAAGCATGACTAGCAAACTGAGTCAGGGTCCTAATTAGGATCACCTTTTAAAGCCTACTTATTTTCTAAATTAAGTGACATTTTCTAAGGTCATCATAGCTATTAAATGAAAACACTGCCTGAGTATAATTCTTGAGCTGAAACAGACTAAAATTCACTAGAATTTGTGATATTCATGTATGTTGCCTAAAATAATAGGAGACGGTGAAATTAGATAAAATCATTCAAGTTCCTTTCAGCTTTCAAGTTAGAGTACTTCTAGTAGAGACAGGAGACTTTTGCTCAAATACCTGATTAGACCTGATCAGATCTGCCAACAGATTATAAACAACTCTATACTTAAAATAATCCTTTACCCCTGTTAGCGTCAGCTTTTATGAAACAAGCAAATATATACACTCACAAAAGTGTGTGTCTTAATGGCTTACCATAGTTTAAGTATGAAGTCAGTTTTTATATATAAATTTTCTCTTTCCTCTTAATCAAAACGACCAACCCTTTTCCCCCTTCCTACTTGTGCTAGCAGGCCACACAAAAAGTTATCTCTTACACTGTTTACTCCGCCTCTATTTTGAATGGATGCACTTGTTTAACAAATACTAGCAATTCTTCTTGTGAATGTAAAGTCTATTCCAAAATATTCCTCATGCTATATATACACAGTGCTGAATAAATCTGATGCTCAATAAAACATTTGAAATGAACATGGTAAAAACCATCTGAAATCAGAGAGGAAAGGTTTTCACAAACATTTCTTAGCATTTACAAAACCCCTTGATTCACGAATACCTATTTCCACTTTTGAGAAATACAGTCAGCACTGACTTCTAGAGTGTGTGGGGGGTGAGCAAACAGGGGAGTTATGGGAGGAGGTGGAGAGTAGTTTAGATACAAGAAATTTGACATTTTATTACACAATATTACACTGAAATGAATGGAATCTACAACTACTTGGCATATTAAAGCTAGGATTATTCCTAGAACCCTATTTAGATTGATAAACAGGTTAAAAAATTCCTAGGTGTAATGGATAAAGTCTTATCTGTTGGGTAAACAGAAGCATAATTAGCATATCCATTTTAAGAAGCTGTGAAGTGTAATTTATTTTAAATTTAAGAACCTAATAAATGTCTTTTAAAAAGGATCTTTTCTCTGTACATAAAAATACTGACAGAGGGTAGCTCCCAGATGAAAAATCCATATATGAGAAATTTAAATGTAATTCTCAACTTCTACTATTTATCATTTAAAGACTGGAATTAATGATTAAAAAAGGCAACAGCGCTCACTGCCAACAACTTATTAGAGTTTATCTCAGAAGTGTAAACAAAACTGTAAGTTAAAGAACATACCAAGCATGAAATTTGTTTATATCTATACAACTGTATCTTTTTGTCTTTTTAATCTATGGTTGTCATATTCTGTCCATACAGTTAGAACAGATTTTAATTCAGGTAAAAACTGTCAAAACAGTTACTAATTATGTAGACCCCCAACATGATTTTACTTGTTCACTTTTCAACTTATCATGATGTCATATAGCAGCCTAAATTATACTTATCTGTTGGTAGAATGGAATGTTCAAATAAGACTATAGTTATTTACTAGTTTATACTTTCTTAGCTGTGAAATCCAGGGATAGGAGAATTTCTGACATAAAGGTTATGTTACTTTTCTCTTAAAAAATTAAAATATTTGATTATAATAATTTATTTGATATATTGGCTATTAATATTTAGGAATTAACTTCCTAAAGTTTATTATTATGGATTTTGAATATCTGAAATAACATCATTTTGATTACACTGTAAGTGTGCATTCTCCCCCCTCATACTAAATGGCATTCCAAAACTATTCAACTCTAAGTTTTATCAAGACTATACAGAAGTATTCAGAAACCACTAGGAAATGAATCTGTTTTAACCATAATCCATATAATTATGTAACATAACATTTCATAGGTGAGCAAATTTCCACTTGTATAAAAGCTGGGCAATTTTAAAGTTCTAGCTCTCTACAGACTTAAAAAAAAAGTCCTGAAGAGGAAAATATACACATCCTTAAAGGGAATCAGAACCTCCATCAGGCTGGACAATCAAAACTGTCCATATTAACATGCTTACAACTTAACAAGTATATATAAACTGGAGTAATATAATTGTATGCAAAAAATGACAAAACCCTCATTTCAGTTATTGAGGGATTACGTTTAGAAATAAGTCAATAATATTTCATTCCTTGTTTGAAGTATCCCAACCAACAGACCAGTGTGAACAAAACCTGAAACGAACTGAATGTTTTTTAGAGTAATAATTTAGACAGTGATAAAATAAATCACAATGAATTCCTCTAATTTTAGCTGAAAATATGAGTATGTTTAACTTTAATGTGCATATTAGGTGCCATTTCTAAAGTTAGGGATAAAATAAATAGAACATTTGAATAATAATCATCTTAAGCATCAATAAGCATCTTTTGACTTGAGCTGCTAAACTTTAACCCTTGTCCCTCAGGAAAGGCATAAGCAGATTTTCGACAATTTCGTAGCAGCAGAGTGCTCACTCAGTAGAACACAAATTATCTTTGCTTCTTGTGGTAAAATACAGGAAAACTGATTAAGAAATAGAATTTTCATACCCTTTTTTGACTGTGTAACTCTTCATACAAGAAGCTATGTTTTAAAATGTGAACTGATTCAAAATGCATAAAAATGTAAATGTACAATATACATACATACCTCCTAGTGGGGTCAAATGAGTGCCTTTTCATTAGACATACAAAGATGTCTCAAGGCACTTAAGGGGTTAAGACACAATGCATGCATTCCTTTACATCAAGTATGTGAAATCACATGATTTGGAATAAGCCAGCCTTATGATAAATATAAGTTACATTATTAAATTCAAAAAAATTTGTAGATTCATATTTATACTTTCTATAAGATGCTGGTAAATGGACAATGTGCAGCATTTCCTGGGAAAAGCAAATTCCATCTTTCTTCTCATGAACAGCAGGTCTCTACAGGGGGAGTACAGGGAAAGATGTGCTGCATCCATAGGCAGTGTACTGGCTAATATTGAGAATGATATTGCTAAAATTTAAAAAATAAAAATCTGGTAACCAGTATAGTAATAAGTACATGAATCACTGGGAAACACCAGAGCTGACTCCTGATGTTTACTTCTTTTTGCTTTCAAGATACAGGTGTATAACAGAGATGATGAGAATTCTGAGCCTTGTTTGTGGCAATTCTACCAGAAGGGGACTGCATGGCACCACCACAAATTTCATAAATTACCCTGAACATACTCAGTTATTCACTATTTGTTCGGAGCAAAGCATGAAATAGTCTTCAAACACGTGAATTACAGATTTTGAGAGAGTGACATTTTCTTAAACATAAAGTGCAACAGTGCTGAAGTTTTCAGTTTTTGTTAGTTCTTCATTTGTTTTGTCTCAATGCCATTTCCTGCAAGCAGAATTATGGCACAGTGAATATAACAGAAAGCGGTTTTCTGACACATGTCCCAGACTTTTGCTTTCTTATTTATTTGATGATGTTGTTAAGGGTTTAACAAATCCTTCTTCATAAACTTTCAAAATAGCTTCACATACAAATCTGTATTGACTCTGAAAAATAGAAAGAATAGAATTGATCAGAAAAACTGGAAAACAACAATAAAAAAAGAAACATCTCACTCGTCTGCTTATAAAAGGCAACTAAAACTGCACAGAGATACCATTTTTCACCAACAGAATGGTAAAAAATAAAATCTGACAACATATTTTGTTGGCAACACACTCATACATTGCTAGTAGGGATGTAAAATACTACAATTTGGCAGCATCTAATAAAATTACATTAATTTACCTTTCACCCAGCAATCCCACTTCTAGGAATCTATTCGAAGATAAACAAGAAAAAGAAATTGAAAACATACATTCATAAATAATGCTATTTGTTGCTAGATTATTTATAATAATGAAGGATAGGGATGATCCAAATGGCTACCAGGAAGGACCTGGGTGAGTAATGAGGGGCACATTCTCACAGGGGACTATGTTGTGGAAGGCTGGGAGGGGAAGGAATTGAAAGTCTACAGGGGATCACTATAAAATAATTCCAGAATATCCTGTTGTTCTTTTTTTTAAAGATTTTATTTGAGAAGCAGGTTTCCCTCTGAGCAGGGAGCGTGATACGGGACTCGATCCCAGGACTCTGAGATCATGACCTGAGCTGAAGGCAGATGCTTAACTGACTGAGCTATCCAGGCGCAACCCCCAACTCCCGAATATCTTGTTCAGTTAAAATAGCATAGCAGAGAAAAGTGCGCACAATATATTCTCTTTATAAAAGAAAAGGGAGGAGGAATACAAATGTCTATCTATCTCAATATATATGTTATAAAAAAGGGAAGGACAAATCATGGTTTCCTATAAAGGGACAGACGGAATAGAGTGCAGGAGAGGGGTAGAGACTAGACGTCACTGAATATACTTCTTTCTTTTATATATTCTACTTTGGAACCACATAAATATACCCCACAATTAGAACATTAATTTAAAATATCTCTGAAAGTTGAAAATAACATGGAACAAATCAATGTGTCTATCTAGTTGACAGCGTAACCACACAGAGAGGAGCTATTTCAAGGGACTCTGTAACAGTAATACGAGTACCTCATAGACTATATCCAAAAAGTGGAAAAAGCTGAAAATTCTTTTTAGTAACTATTTTGTCAGTGGCAGTAGTATTAATTATGTTATTCTGAGACTGTTATTATGTCATGTGTAATAAAACAAATGAGTATTTGTGACAGTCTAAGCCTTTCATTGCTGGTAATGTAGAGTACATTATTCTTGTTAAAGACGAATGCACATAAGATGTAAAGTAGACCACATTCAGTAAAAACGCTGTGGTCCTAAATCTGTATTGGAGCATCAGTATTACTAAGTTTGTTTTCTTAACTCTGGCAATGGAAGATTTCTACAGACAAATACTAACACTAACTGAACAGCAATAAAAACACCTACTGCTCAGAAGGTGGTCCCTACAATAATTTCTTAAAAACAAAAACCAGTACTTTTGGGGGGGAAATTATGGATTCTAAAGCTGGGGGAGAAAGTACAAGCTGGGACCTGGATATCTTTACTAAAAGCAAAGAAGCTAGGGTCTTGACAAAAAAGCTTAGGAGTCAGGCTGAATAGGTTCCTGCTGGCTCAAAATGGGACAGTTTAGGCATCATTAAAAAAAATAACTACAGGGCACCTGGGTGGCTCAGTGGGTTAAAGCCTCTGCCTTCGGCTCAGGTCATGATCTCAGGGTCCTGGGATCGAGGCCCATATCGGGCTCTCTGCTCAGCAGAGAGCCTGCTTCCCCTCTCTCTCTGCCTGCCTCTCTGCCTACTTGTGATCTCTCTCTCTCTGTGTCAAATAAATAAATAAAATCTTTAAGAAAAAAAAAATAAAAAAAATAAAAAAAATAACTACAATGGGAAGAAATATATCACATATGTTTAAATCCATGATTTCAGAATAATATCAAAACAAACAAAAGTATGAGGTCAGCACTGGAAGAGGCAAGTGAACCAACTCACTGTATTGAAAACTTAAAAAGGGAAAGCATTAAGTGTTTATCTTGCTTTTCCTGTACTGCCTGTATGTACCACTGGTTAACCAACAGCCGATAAAAGCTTCTCTTTAAAGAAAGAAGTATTACAGTTAATAAATAAAGAAGGAGTAATAGACCATCACCACTCTTCAAGCCCCATAAGTTAATGATGCAGGCACTTATCACCCAAGGCTATTAACATCATAAAAAGAAAGACATTAAGTATCTCTTGAAGGAACAGAATTATCACCTAATTTGTTCAAGTCTATAGATCCATTTACCACTTTTAGGAAATATAGAGAATACTCAGTTTGTTCATCAAATAAACTGCAAGAAAAAAGAAAAGAGACGCAGGAAGAAGTGACAGCTTAAAAGAAATTTAGAAGACATAAACCAATCAAAATTTTGTGAATTGTATCTGAATCCTGACTTTATACAAATGTTAAAAACAAAACCAAAAACTCATTATGTATGATATAATCCAACAATTTAATTTCTGGATATGTGTGTGTGTGTGTGTGCGTGTGTGTGTGTGTATAGAAAACAAGATCTCAAAAAGACATTCATACATCCAGGATCATAGCAGCATTATTCACAATAACCAAAGGGTGGAAACAACCCAAATGTCTGTTGGCAGATGAAAGGATAAACAAAATGTGGTCTATACACAATGAAGTATTTTTCAGCCTTAAAAGAAAGGAAATTCTTACACACGTTACAACATGGATGAACCCTGAGAATATTATGCTGAGATAAGCCAGCCACAAAAAAGCAAAAACTGTATGAGTCTACTTATATGAGGCATTTAGAGTAGTCAAATTCACAGAAACAGAAAGTAGAATGCTGGTTGCCAGGGGCTGGAAGGAGAGGGATATGGAGAGTTGTTGTTTAATGGGTACAGAGTTTTAGTTTTGCAAGATGAAAAAGTGTTAGAGATATAGGCTACCCAACAGTGTAAATATACTTAACACTACTGAACTGTATACTTAAAATGATTAAGATGGTACATTTTACATTGTGTATTTTACTATAATTAAAAATGCATTATGTGTGAATATAGATACAAAAACCTCAAGGAAATACTAGCAAATCAAATCAAGCAACATATAAAAAAAATTGTACACGATGTCCAAGTAAGATTTATCCCAGGAATGCACATTAGTTTAACATCGAAATCAATATAATATACAACACTGAGAGAAGACAAAAATCACATGATCATTTCAATAGATAAAGAAAAAGCATTTGACAAAACTGAACACGTTTTCACCACGAAAACACTCAACAAATTTGTAACAGAGGGGACTTTCTCAACCTGGCAAAAGGCACACCTAATAAGATACTTAGTAAGTGAAAAACTGAAAGCTATCTCCCTAAGACCAGGAACAAGATAAGGATGTCTGGTTTTACCACTTTATTTAATGCCAGGCACTTGAGGGGAAAAAAAAAAAAAAAGAAAAAGAAAAGTAAGGCATTTAAACTGGAAAGGAAAAAGTAAACTATCTCTATTTGCAGATAACATACTGTATATAGAAAATCCTATGGAGTCTACTTTCACACATAATAGAAAACTATGAGTTAATAAATGATTTCAGCAAGGCTGCAGGATACATGATCAACACACAAAATCAATTTTATTTCTATACCCAACCAATGTATACTCCAAAAATGAAATTAAGAAAATATTTTCCCTTAAAATAAGACTAAAACTCTTAAGAATAAATTTGATGAAAGAAGTGCAAGACTTGCACACTGAAAACTATAACATATCACTCAAAAAAATTAAGGAAGACATAAATAAATGAAAAGAAATTTTGTGTTCTTGGTTTGGAAGATGAAATATCAATAAGGTGGCAACACTCCCCAAAAAGGACAGATAGATTTAATTCAACCCATATCCTGCTTTTCTTGCAGAGAAAACAAACTAATTCTAAAATTTATATGGAAATACAAGGGACTCTGAATAGCCAAAACAGTCTTAAAAAAGAGGAATAGAGTTGGGAGAATCACATTTCCTGACTTCAAATTTTATTACAAAACTACAGTAATCGAGACTGTATGAGGGGCACCTGGGTGACTCAGTGGGTTAAAGCCGCTGCCTTCGGCTCAGGTCATGATCTCAGGGTCCTGGGATCGAGCCCTGCATCGGACTCTCTGCTCAGCAGGGAGCCTGCTTCCTCCTCTCTCTGCCTACTTGTGATCTGATCTCTCTCTGTGTCAAATAAATAAATAAAATCTTAAAAAAAAAGAGAGACTATATGAT
Organism: Ailurus styani; assembly: GCA_002007465.1. Taxonomy (NCBI): domain Eukaryota; kingdom Metazoa; phylum Chordata; class Mammalia; order Carnivora; family Ailuridae; genus Ailurus; species Ailurus styani. The sequence continues at coordinate 2,905,315 of LNAC01000094.1, read as the reverse complement.
ACTAGTATAAGAAAAGGCATACAAATCAATGTAAGAGTTGAAAGTACAGAAATAAAGCCTTACATCTGTGGTCAATTGATTTTTGATAAGGGGCACAGACAGGACAGAAAGGCCTTTTTCAACAAATGGAGCTGAGACAACTGTATATCCACAAGGAGAAGAATAAAATTGGAACCCTACCCCAAAGTATATGTAAAAATTAACTCAAAATAAATCATACATATGTATGTGACAGTGAGACTATAAAACTCTTGGAAGAAATCAGAGGAATAAACCTTTGAGACCTTGAATTTAGGCAAGATTTCTTAGATATGACACCAAAAAGATATGTGATTTAAAAATATATAAACTAGACTTCATCAAAAATTAAAAACTGTGCTACAAATGATATAATCAAGAGCGTGGAAGAAAACATTTGCAAAATAGAGATCTACAAGACACTTGTATTCAGAGAATATAAAGAAGTCAATATAAAAAAGTCTTACAAGTCAGTAAAATGACAAAAAAACCGAACTGAATAAACAACAAGGGGCACCTGGCTGGCTCAGTTGGTAGAGTGTGTGACTCTTAATCTTGGAGTTTGTAAGTCTGGGCCCCACGCTGGGTATAGAGATTACTTAATAAAATCTTAAAAAAAAAATTAAAAAAGGGCATAAGATTTAGACAATTCTCAAAAGATATACAGATGAATGACCAATAAACACATGAAAAAATGCTTGATATCATTAGTTACTAAGGAAATGAAAATCAAAACCATAATAAGATACCACTTTTATGTTCAGTAGGATGGCTAAAGTAGAAAAAAGAAAGGGTGCCTGGCTGGCCCAGTCAGTGGAACATGTGACTCTTGATCTCCAGGTTATGAGTTTAAGACCCATATTGGTGTAGAGATTAAAGTAAAAAAAAAAAAAAAAAAAAGATAATAACACGTGTTGACACCCAAGAAAAATGAAAACATATTCACATAAAAACATATACACAAATGTTTATGGTACCATTATTTATAATAACAAAGAAGCTGAAATGATTTAAATGTCCACGAATAGATGAATGGGTAAATATGGTATAGTCATACAACAAAGTATTATGCAGAAACGCGCCCCCGGAAAAGAGAGAAATGACGTACTGATAACATGCTACAGAATGGATCTTTAAATATTGTGTTAAATAAAGAAGCCAATTACATAAAAGACCAAGTTGTATGATTTCATGCATATGAAAGGTCCAGAAAAGTAAACCTATACAGACAGAAAGTAGATTAGTGGTTGCCTTAGGGCTGGGTGGAGGGGAGGTTGGAGAATGTATCAGGGAAAATAGGTATGGGGTTTCTTTTTGAGGTGATAAAATGCTCTAAAATTGGATACTGTGATGTCTGCAAAACTCTGTGATATACAAATACCACTGAATCGTACACTTTAATTAGGGTGAATTTTGTGGTATGTGAATTATATTTCAATAAAGCTGTCTTAAAATAAAAAAGAAAATTTTTATGAGACAAATGGCAATCTGACTATAGGTTATTTGATAACATTAAAAAATTATTATTAATTATACTTACATGTGATAATGGTATTATGATTTTGTTTAGAAGAGACACACAGAATTATTTATAGACAAAATGATCTGATGTCTAGGATTTGCTTCAAATACCAGGAGAGTAGGTGAAACAATATGGCACATGTTGTTGGGTCTCATCACTCAACATAGTGTTCTATTTTATTGTACTGTCTACTCTTGCGTATGTTTGAAATTTTCTATAATTAAAAGCTAAAAAAAATGACAGGCATTTCTTAGCTCATATAGGTTAGTTCACTTCAATAACGTTAGTGCCACCAACAATGCTAACATTTCACATGGCTTAATATAAAAAATAACCTTAACATTAAAATTCCATGATTCCTCTTTTGATTCCTTGAATGTAATTCAGAGTCTGTGTAGAATACAATAAGCTAGTAAGCTTAATTTCCATGACTTTTGTTGTTGTTGCAACTCAAGTTCTTACATTAAAAATAAGGTGGTTTCACCACAGCTGTTTCATCAAGAACAGGTCTACCAAGATTCTCCAGTTCAGAGATGCTATTGTTCTTGGCATCCCACCTGACTAACTAATAGATGGAGAGTTCCTCTGTACCTGCTAGGCACTCAAGGATTAATATGATAAGGTGGTACTAGCAAACAGTTTCCGTAAAAGATCAGTTAAGTAAATATTTTGGGTTTTGCAAATCATATGGTCCCTGTTACAACTTCTTAACTCTGGTATTTTAGTGTGAGACCATTCATAGACGATATGTAAACAAATGGGCATGGCTGTATGCCAATAAAACCTTATTTAGAAAAACAAGTAGCAGGCCAGATTTGGCTTACAGGCAAATATTCGCCAACTCCTGTGCTAGGGATTATTAGCTGCTGTCAGGGAATTAAAAAGAAACAAATATGGTTTGCCATATACATTGATAACAAAAATCATCATGTTGAGAATACACATATGTACATGAAGTCTAATACTTACAGGTGTTTGGATCATCATGGCTCGTTGATCCCTCATTGTTCTTACAATGTCTAGTGGATAAACTGGTTGATTGCATTCAATGAGACACATGGCTGTTTCCATAGTAATAAGAACCCCAGTTCTTCCAATTCCAGCACTAAAAAAGACAAATAAGGGGCAATCTCATTGATACTATTCTGTTAAACTTCTTGTGGCTTTTGTGCAGTAAAGTACTGAAATACAATAGAAGAATAATTTGATTTTAATTACAAATTTTAAATTACAAAAGTAGAAAGCCAACTAAAATATACTTTGAAAATTGAGAAACATTTCATACTTAATACAGATTAAATGGTTTGTGTCTACTCCTCCCTTACTTTAGTTGTAAAAATGTTACTTTAAAATTGCCATTTCAGTTTTTAAAGTCTGGACAAAGTATATAAGCTTATTGAAGCAGCCTCCCTCTAAAATGCAAAATAACGGGGGGCACCTGGGTGGCTCAGTCTTAAGTAGCTGACTTCACCGATTATGATCTCAGGGTCCTGCGATGGAGCACCACATTGGGCTCCCCACTCTAGTGAGGAGTCTGCTTATCCCTCTGCCCCTCCCCCTGTTTGCACTATGTCTCTCTCAAATAAGGAAAATCTTAAAAAAAAAAAAAAAAATCAGGACGCCTGGGTAGCTCAGTTGGTTAAGCGTCTGCCTTTGGCTCAGGTCATGATCCCAGGGTCCTTGCTCAGCAGGGAGCCCGCTTCTCCCTCTGACTGCTGCTCCCCCTGCTTGTGCTCTCTCTCTCCCTTTGACAAAAAAATACAATAATAAATCATTAACAAATGTACCAAAGACAATACTTTCCACACTCAAATCAGTTTTTAAAAGCAAATTTAATTTTTATTAAATTTTAGAATGGGATAGTCAAGAACAACTTTTTGAAGTAAATATTCTCTGTGAGCATAATAGATATAGCAGCTGTTGGGAACTTAGGATAATAAATGGCCAAATGTGTTCATCAATCCTGCCATATTGCCTCTCAGACATTTGGTCTACAATCTGTTTTGAGGATTTGGAAGTCTGCTCTTAAAAAAGTGCTGGGAAGTTTAAGGATGAGGAGATACCTTTATTTATTTATTCAGAGGATTCAATACAGTTTCTGAATAAATCACTTTAATAACAGAAGTGGCGGGCGCCTGGGTGGCTCAGTGGGTTAAAGCCTCTGCCTTCGGCTCAGGTCATGATTCCAGGGTCCTGGGATCGAGGCCCACATCGGGCTCTCTGCTCGGCAGGGAGCCTGCTTCTTCCTCTCTCTCTGCTTGCCTCTCTGCCTACTTGTAGTCTCTCTCTCTGTGTCAAATGAATAAATAAAATCTTAAAAAAAAAATTAAAAAAAATAACAGAAGTGGCTAGAATAAGGAGAGGATAATTGCAGTTCTCCAATCTGAGTCTATAGCAGTGAAGGGCGGAGTCACTGTATCTGGCTGTTCAGAAGGCAGAACGGGACCTCAGTATGAAAGGAAGAAAGTGTAGCCTATGCTGTTAACCTGGAGCTCTTGGGAGTGGCACATCCTCTGACGGTATTAGGTAGGGCCAGTCGGGGGAGAGAGGGGAGAGTACTTAACAAATGTCCTGGGATGGGCCCCACAGGGCAGGAAGGAGTATACTGCTAGGAGGAGGGAATCTAAACCTTAGGCTGCAACTGAATGCCTATGATATTGGATTTCATCAAATCTAAGATACCATCCATTGTAAGACACCCAGTGTCTGAGATGTTAAACTATGAAAAAGACAAGCGTCCAAGAATCAGTCAATAAAGTATTATTTTTACTTCTTATGATAAAGATTCTGACAGTCACATGTTGGAACATACCCTTTGCCTTCCAGCTTCAGATCATAGCTTTGGGTTCCCTCTAATTACCACAGTGATGATCACAACTTAAGGGGAAAATAAAATACAAATACACATTCTCTTTTAAAATTGACTTATCAGGTCAACTCAATCATAGAAGACAGAAAATAGAATACCTGCAATGAACAACAATAGGTTCTTCCTTGCCAGCCCTCTTATTTCGTACATGACAAACAAAATCCAGAAAGTCACTTGAATCATCAGGAACTCCATGGTCAGGCCAGGCTATGTACTGAATCTGAGTGAGTTGACGACTCTCATTTTTCTAAGTGTAAATGAAAAATTATGTACCTTAGCTTAGGAATTATCTTTAAATTATAAATATTTGTGTTATTTTAATTTTAGAAGAAAAGCAAAAGAAACTATTCCCACTACCCCAGGAAAAGTAATGTATAAATTCAATAAAACCCAAAATTTCAATGAAAAAGAAAGAAACCATTTTACAGAAACAGTTATGTCCATTAAGTATCAGCTACTCGGATCGCTACTCTTCTTATAACTCAATTTCTGCATTTGTATTTTTCAGATGACAAGCAAACAAATAAGCAAAAACAAATTAAGATACAGAGAAATGTTTAAAGAAAACTAAAAAAGTGTTAAGTAAGCAAAAATGATAGGGAAAAATTTTTTTAACAAGCTAAGTTGAGCTTGTTCTGAAAAGCACAAGTGAAATAATGAAGATTAGGAAAATAAAATCTCAAAATAAATGTAGATTAAAAACTGGAGATCATAAAAACACAAAGTCAAATCAAGGCTTAATTCTTTTTTGGGAGCCAAGAGTCAGTAAAATGGAGAAAGATGTTACTGGATTTATACATTTTGGTTTAAATATTGACTCTGATGGCTAAGGCACTTAATATTTCAGAGCCTTACTTTCTTCAACCGAAAAATAAAATAACATCTATACATCACAGGGATAGTCTTATGTTGAACGGATTCTATGAGAGGACCTCTAAATCACCCAATCAGCTGTTTGGAATCATATTCTCAAAAACTGGTAGCTATGGTCATTTAACACTATGAAATCTGGTTATTGTCATTTACATTAAAGGGGGCTTCCAGAAAAGACCATTAAAGTACAAGGTAATTAAGAAAAGGACTAATGAACGAATTTGTAAAGAGACTCAGTATAACTTGATAACTTATTTTTCAGAATCCTGTGTAATGAATTGTATTAGATAACCTAATACAGACTACCTCTGATTATTATTGTTAACAAAAGAATTTAATGGTAGCAACAATTACAACACTGTAGGTAATGTTAAATGGATATTTATTATGTTCTGGGGTATGCCTGTCTATCTGTCCATCTATGTATGTATGTATTTGTTTTGTTTTGTTTTTTTGTATGTATATATTTGGTATGTAAGCAAATGTATTTTCCCAATTATATTTGTCTCAAACTTTAAAAACTAATTTGTGCCTTGGCATAGTTTGCAAAGTGCTCAGCATTTGCAAAGAAAGCCACTGTAAGTTTATAAACTGCCACAGGTAACCTATAGGTGGAGCACAAAAAGATGACACTGAAGATATAATTATTATTTTATATGGCCAACATACAACCTTTCATACCCATTTGGGAAAATGAAGAAATATCTTATTAACTTCCTTGTTACACTGGACCATGAGCTACACAAGCCCTAAATCCATTCTGATGGAATCTCTAGTTCTTAAGATTTTGAAAATTTAATTTTTTATTTCTTATAACTTAGCTTTATTCAATGCCAGATTCCTTTATTATAAATCCCCACAACTTCTGGCTTCTTCCCTTTGGGTCAGTAAAGCTGTCTTGCTGGGCTCCTTTATTCATATTCAGGGAGGTGGAGTGGGATGGGGAGGGGGCATATGAAGCTTTCATTTCCAAAGGCTTAACCACTGATGGGATAGGATGGGTATTCAAAGTGTGTGCTATCTGCTCTTCCCTAGCAATTACTTTTTTCTTCTAACCCCCTTTAAAACCAAAGGTGGCTATAGGGGAATATCTAGCTGCAGGCAGTAAAAGAGGAGTGTACTATCTTTAACAGGCTGACAAGACTGGCAACATGTCATGCTCTTAACACACCTTCCAACTGAGTTACTAAGCCATCATTTACTGATCAGTTTCCATTTCTGGCTCTGGATTTGGAAGCCAAAGAGGAGTGACCCAGGTGGCAGTAGGAACTAGCAATTACAAAGCTATAATCTGTCTGCTGTCAGAGGATCCTGCCTATAATCATTTCCTTCTTAACACTGGGGAGACTGTGAGATTGTGCTACTTTTACCCTTTTACGAAAAGGACAATAATTTGATAACGCTCAATTACTCTTTTTATTTCCACAGAGGTACTCAAATGCTTCATTGATATTACTGGCAGGAAGAAATCAAACATAACTCTGGCATAATTTTTATGAATAGGCAAAATATTAAGAGTAATAAGTATTACTTACTAGATTCTTTTTTTACTGACCATGTTTACCTAGAGAAATTGAAAATACACTTAATATAGTAGGAGAATATATTTCATAAGATTCCAAAGCGTTCCAATGAAGCAAATTCAGTAATTTTTAAATATTATTTCCTAGTAACCAGGACTCAAAACATTTTCAGCTTTCGAAGTTTTTACCTTGAACATAACCGTTCTACTGAGTGGATATCCTGCCTTCCTACCTCTTGGTTAAATAGTGTCATCTTCCTGAAGATATATGCTGTGTTTCCTTCTTCTGAGTGGCAGGTGACTTGATAGCATCCATAGGATGAACTTCCTGTGGGTTCTGGCCAATACTGGTGACACTTAACCTGACATCAATAGATTTAAGAAAAATACATAATTTAGGTTCCCCAATTTTAAAATGTTTTAATTTTTAAAAACTTTCAAGCCTACAGAAAAGTTACAAGAATAATTTGATGAACCCTCATATATCCTTCACCTAAATCTGCCAACTATTAGAATTTCTCCATCATTTTTTCTCTTTGTAAAAATAATCTGCTTGGATATATTTTGAGACTGCAAATATCCTGTTTACTACAAGTTTTCACCCAATGTTTTACCATTCTTGATTAATGCTTGCCTGAATCATCTACTAATATGAGAGTGGCAAAATAATGAACTAAATTAGATTATTTTTATATTTAAATAAACAATGAGAACAAATCTCTAATTAAAATGCCAATCTATTTATTTTCATAATTAGGATAGTTAAAAAAAACAGATTTACTGTCATATAATTTAAATACCATACAATGTGCCCTTTTAAAGCACACAATTAGAACATTTTTTCACTCCCTAAAGAAATCCCATACCCGTTAATAATCACAGTGTGTTCCTCTATCCCAATCCCTTCTCTCACTCTGGACCTAGGCAAGCATTGATCTGTTTTCTGTCCTCTATGAATTTGCCTACTCTGGACATATCAGATAATGGAATCACATAGTTGTGTGCAGTCTTTGGTGACTGCCTTTGTTCACTTAGCATAATGTCTTCTAAGGTTGACCCATGTTGTAGCATGGACCATTTCTTTCTTTTTACTGCCAAACGATAAATAACTGTATGATTATATCACATTTTATTTGTTATCTTTGTGTTGTTTCCACCTCTGGCAATTATGAATAATGCTGCTATGAACATCTGTGTACAAGTTTTTGTGTAGATATATGTTTTCATTTCTCCTGGGTATACCAAGGAGTAAAACTACTGAGTTATTAATTCCATGTTTAGCCTTTTGAGAAACTGACACTATTTTCCAAAGTGGCTGCATCATTTTACAAATCTACCAGCAGTAGAGGAGGGTTCCATTTTCTCCACATCATTGATACCACTTAGTATTATCTGTCACTTTTATTTTAGCCATCCTACTGGATAGGAAGTGCTACCTCTTTGTGTGTGTATTTTTTAAAAGATTTTATTTATTTATTTGTCAGAGAGACAGAGAGAGAATGAGCACAAGCAGAGGGAGCAGCAGGCCGAGGGAGAAGGAGAAGCAGGCTCCCTGCTAAACAAGGAGCCAGACACAGGACTTGATCCCAGGATCCGGGGTCATGACCTGAGCCCAAGATAGATGCTTAACTCACTAAGCCACCCAGGTGTCCCTCTCTTGGTAGTTTTGATTTTACACTTCCCTGGTGACTAATGATGCTGAGCATCTTTTCATGACATTACTGGCCATTTAAATATCTTCTTTAAAAATAAAAATCTAATAAATAAATAAATAAATAAATAAATAACTTCTTTTGAGAAACATCTATTCAGAATGTTTGGCCATTTTTAAGTTGGGTATTTATCATTTCATTGTTGAGTTGTAGGAGTTCTTTATACATTTATATACAAGTCCCTTATCGAATACATACTAATTCATTTAGATAATAACTGATAATAATAGTGGCTAACACTTACATATCACATTCATTATGTGTTAGTCACTATCGTTTTCTTAACACCACAAGAAAGTTTAAAGGTTACAAAAAAGACTAAATCAATGTGAATATTTTGACCATATGTGCAGTGTAAGTTGAAAAAAAGCCCAAGCAAAAAAAAAAAAAAAAACAAAGAAAACAAAAGAAAAAAGCCCGAGCAATGTGTAAGATTCAAGTATGACTTACTCTGCCACGTTCAACTTGTGTGGTCAACATTACAACCATAGAAGAGCCTTGTTCCCAAGTCATCTGCCAAAAATCTGTACAAGTATGTGGTAATGGCCCTTGACAAGCAATATACTGGTTTATAATGCTAGAAGAAGGGATTTCCATCTAAAAAAAGCAAAGGACACAAAAACTCAAGTGTTTTACATTATTACTTTCTGCTTTGATCAAGTATACGAAAATCATCCACCAAGTAATAACTGAATACAACTAATCTCAATAAACTGCAAAGTCAGAAAATAATCCTTTACCTAAAAAGAGGAAAAAAGGAAAACAAACCATAAGAGACTCTTAATGATAGAGAACTGAGGGTTGATGGAGGGAGGTGGGTGGGGGAGGGGCTAAATGAGTGATGGGTATTAAGGAGGACACTTGTTAACGATGAGCACTGTGTGTTGCATGTAAGTGATGAATCACTAAACTACTCCAGAAACCAATATTATACTATATGTTAACTAACTAAAATTTAAATAAAAATTAGAAAAAGAAAAAAAAACCCATTATCTTTAATAATTTCTTTATCTGTAGAAAAATTTTCTCCATAGTTATACATATTTTTAAATTTTTCCCAAAGCACTCTTACAGGTTTAAGAGCAGCTTTACAGAAAACCCTCTTTTAGAGGCAGAGACTTGGTACAGAAATAAAAATACTTGTTTCTAAACAGCTTATTGGTAAAATTTGCAAGGAGCAAAAATTCTGCCATTTGTTTTAGTTCAGACTTTACAAATGATACACACACACACACACGAAATGATAGTAAAAATTATTTTAAATTCATTATTTTCAGGAAGAGTATTTGGGGAAGGTGAGTCATCATCCTACATTGTGAGACTTTTTTTTTTTTAAAGATTTTATTTATTTATTTGACAGAGAGGGAGAGATTACAAGTAGGCAGAGAGGCAGGCAGAGAGAGAGGAGGAAGCAGGCTCCCCACTGAGCAGGGAGCCCGATGCGGGCCTTGATCCCAGGACCCTGAGATCATGACCTGAGCCGAAGGCAGAGGCTTTAACCCACTGAGCCACCCAGGCGCCCTACATTTTGAGACTTAATGAAAAAAGGAGACAAGGTGACACATGCACCACAGCAGTGGAAGAATACCAAAGGGTGAATAGGGAAAAAGGTCTCCCTTCCTATTCCCAGCCTCCAGTTCACACCCAGGAAAGCAATCCTTTTTCTAATTTCTAATATTTATTTTCAGAGATATTCTATATACAGCACACAAATGTAGATGCAAAACTGTTTTCTGTAAAACATAAAAAGTAGCTTATAATCTTGTTCTGCACCTTGTTTCTCTTTTTCCTCTTCATCTTTGAGATGTCAGATTAGTACATAAAATTTTATTTTTTTAATGGCTCTGGGTATACCATAATTTATTTAATGAACACTTAAGTTGCTGGTAGTCTAGTTGCTACCATAAACAAAGCTGCACTGAATACTTTGTAAACTTAACATTTTTGTTAGTTACCTCTCTGAAGAGGTTGTATCTATTTATAGTTCCACCAATAATGTATGAGGAATGCTTGTCCCCTGATAGTCTCAATATACTGATAAATCCTCATCCACAATTCTGAAACTCCCTGTGGTCTAAAGTATAAATCTGTCTTTTTTTGGTACACCTGACCTAATCTGGACTCATCTGACAGCAGTATCTGACTAATCTAAGACTACTTATCTTTATGGGAGTATCAACAGTTTGCTATTGATTTTCAATACACTAATTACAGCTTAATGTCTCATAGTCTACTAGGGATGTTACTTATTGCAGTCTGGTATAGGCACTGAATAGTCTTTAAAAAAATACAAAAAATTCTGAATCCTAAAGTATATTTGACCCCAAGATTTCAGATAAAGGATATAGACTTGTAAATGATATTATCACACTCTTTGATATTTCAAGTCTAAGAGGTGAAAAATAGCAATTCCTTCCCGTTTTGATTTGCATTTTTCTTTTTGTGAATTTAGACAAGAGTCGAAACTTAGAAAAGTCTTTCACTTTCTGAGATTTTAAGTCATTCTCATAGACTTCCTCCAAGTACTTTCATGATCCCATTTTTTAATATTCATATTTTGATATATCTAAAATATGTTACATCAAGAGTGAGTAGGTGAAATCTTTATAGAAAATTACATGAAACATGGATCTGTTTCAAAACAATCTGGATGTGTCAGGGCATGAGCAGTTGACAATTGTTGAGCTGAGTGATATATATAGGAAGGTTCATTGTACTTTTCTTCTACTTCTGTATGTTTGAAATTTTCTACATTGCAGAGTTAAGAAGTCAGTAATCCTTTTATCCCACTAGAAGGGAAGGAAAACCTCCTTACAATGATATATTCTAGATTTTATCTAGATATATTACTCAACCCATTTACTAGATAATCTATTTTTATCTTCAATGTTTTATAAGACCATCTCCACCATAAACAAAAGTCTAGTAATTATTTCAGCCTATTTCTGGACTATTCTATTCTACTGCTCTATGCATATGCTAATATGCCAGTACCAAACTATTTTTTAACATTAATTTTATACTATTTTTCAATATCTGGAAGTGTTAATACTCTCTCAAGATTAAAAGGAATCTCAAAGTTTATTGTAGTCCCTCTTACTCCCAATGATAAAGGTATAATAAAAATAAACTTACATTTATATAATTTGCATTGATATAGTCTTCATTACCCTTTAAAATGACCCGTGTAGCATCATCTGAAAAAAATTTAAAAGAAGGAATGTTTTGAGAAAGTTATGCTAAAAAGATTAAACTTAACAAACAGAGATAGTATATACTTACAAGGCGAAATATCTCTGTATCTATTTTTGGAAATATTTTGAGGTAATTTGGCACAAGACATTGTCATTCCAGGTTTTTTCCGATATAGTTGCTAAAAANTTTAAAAAAAAAAAAAAAAAAAAAAAAAGGAGGGGGCATATAAGATGAGTCCAGTAAGCCATTAAGAGATTCTGTTTTGTTTTTGAGAATTCTTTCTTTCTTTTTTTTTTAAGATTTTATTTATTTATTTGACAGAGAGAGAGGTCACAAGGAGGCGGAGAGGCAGGCAGAGAGAGAGGAGGAAGCAGGCTCCTTGCAAGCAGGGAGCCCGATGTGGGCCTCGATCCCAGGACCCTGAGATCATGACCTGAGCTGAAGGTAGAGGCTTTAATCCACTGAACCACCCAGGCGCCCAGAATTATTTCTATGCTAACAACAAACAAGGTTTTTTTCCTTAGGGTACCCAATCCAACAGTGATGTACCTTAGGCTAGTAGGGAACTGAACCAAATTTGTGAAGCTGAATTCTGCACAATTTCTGACATGAATTATATATTGTATTTTTAAAAAATGATAAAACAACTGAAAATAATTTTGCTTACAGAGAACTAACTGAAGTTATGATTAGCAAATCTGCAGAGAACATTTAACTCTCATTTAATTTGAAGAGGTTTAATTTGAAGAGGCTTGAAGACTATATGAACCAAGAACTTCCTTTTGTTTTCTTTTTAAAGATTTTATTTATTTATTAGACAGAGAGAGAGAGGGCACAAGCAGGGGGAACGGCAGGCAGAGAGAGAGGGAAAAGCAGGTTCCCTGCTTGAGCAGAGCCCAAGTCGACTTGGGGCTCCATCTCAGACCTTGGAATCAAGACCTGAGCAGAAGGCAGATGCTTAACCAACTGAGCCACCCAGGCGCCCGGAACGAAGAATTCCTTAAAAGAAAAACTGACAGGCCCTAAATGATTTATAGTCACAAATGTTTTATAGCCACTTATCAATTGCACATACTTTAGAGCAACAAATATTAATGATGACCAACTAGACAGACAAAAATTAGAGAAGGGTGAAATATGGCAAGGTACAGAAGTTATTTTCCTTTACTCAGGATTTTTAGCTCTACCATAGCCTATCTTCATCTGCCACCTTTAATAAAAATAGCTACTGAATTATAGAAAAAAATTTAGTTTGATGACATATGCATAAAATCTCCTTATTCTTTTCTTTTAAATAGATATTTATGTAACTACAGCTAGTATTTTGGGAGCAATGTTTAAAACTATGTATTTAAGAAATTTTTTTATGTCAAATATTTCACAGAATACCATTTTAGTTTATAAATTATAAATGACAGATCAGACAGTTAAGAGACCATGAAATTAATTAGAAAATATGGCCCAAATCCTTTCCATACAATATTACTTACATCAAATTGTGTCAGGACTGTTCCAGTGATGAGCCCCTCAGCTAGCTGGATCATTGACTCCCGCAGGGAATGGTCATCCTGGTGGACACTATCTAGTGGGGCTTTCTCAGGAATGTACTGGAAGTCTGGCTCATTTTCTAGCTTTTCTTCCACTACATCATATACAGCTAAAAAAACCAAAAACAGAAACAACAAAGCCACATGGAAATTTTAATCAATTGGCAAAAAGAATTTAGCAGATGTGTTCTTTAATTCATGTCAGGAAAAAGAATTCATCAGATCTGAGTCTGGTGCCACTGTGGACAAAGTGGCTGTGAAGTTCAACTTTGCTCTAGGGAAAAGAAACATTCTTGGCCATATTGCTGAAAATGTCTGTAACTTGAAGAGACAATTAGAAAAAGAGGAGCTGCCAAGAAGCAGCTCAGAACAGACATGCCCTTAAATTGTCGGACCTAAAACAAAAGTAGAAATAGGGACCTATATTCCATATATCCAGATATGAAAAGACACAAATAACTTGAATAGAGTGCTAAACAAAACCTGTTCTATCCTCTTTCCTCAACACATACAAAATCTGGGAGGCCAGAATCCATGGTCACGGTAGTATGAAGAGAGCCAGACCTCAGACTCTTGGCCTGTAGTCTGCCTTACTTCTTTTCCCATTCTGAACTTCATTCTTTAACATGGGAGCCTATGAAAATATGTGCGAACTTACCAGCCCATACATAATTTATTAGTATTAGTACTTTTCAAGTACTGCAATTTCAATGCCTGCAAACTGCTGCCTCTTGGCTACCCTGCTGCCCTAGGGGCATATATACCGTGTGATTCACTCCTGGAGAATGGACCTAGGGAAAATAGCCACAGGAAGTGGGCCACAGAAAGGCCCCAAAGTAGGATCAGAGCCACGTGGACAGAGAACTGAGGGTTAAAATGAGGTGGTCTAGAAAAGAAGGAGTGGTCACAGGTGACAGCTTGGCATGCCCCCTTGGTCCCACAAAATCCTGATCCCCACAGATATTAATGGCAAAAGCTGAAAGAGAGCCAGAGTAGAGCCAAGCTAGGGGCCTCTTTTGCCCATGCTTAAGTTCCTGTTCAGATGAATGTACTTTTGAGAAGAATAAACTTCTGAAAAGAAGAATGAAAAGAAAAAAATAAGTGTGAATGCATTTTGTCTAAGAAGGAGATTTAAAGGGAAAAAACCCAGAAAAACAAGCTGTTTGTTTTTTTGATACTTTTTGTAAAGTTTTAAAGTTTGATTATATGTTGTTTTAAATAAAAAGGGACATGACAGACTCATACGAAAATTAAATACAGGTCCCAGTCCAGATACTTTCTTTTTAGAGAAAGTACGTATGCAAGTGGGGGAGGGGCAGAGAGAGTGCATGCTTAAGAGAGAATCTTAAGCAGGCTCCTACCCCAGCATGGAACCCCACACAGGGCTTGATCCATCTCATAGCCCTGGGATCATGACCTGAGCAAAAACCAAGTTAGATGCTTAACCAACTGTGCCACCCAGGCACCCCCCACAATTCAGATTTTGACAACAAACAACAGAAAGATCTTTTGCAAAGAAGTAAATACTAGGTGGTTTCCTCTCCTAATTTAAAGTATAAACAAAGTGATTTGGAATTGCAAAAAGACATGCCTTTTCCATTATGTGGAATTTTGTTCATATTCTGGTTCTGTGTAAGTCATGAATTTGTGAGCAGATAACTGAATGTCTAAAGTGCCTTCAACTATAAAATGGGGATAATTCATCTATCTCATTGGATGGCTATACAGATTAAATGAGAATATGCAAAATAGCCCAGGTCCAAAACCTTACCATTAAGCTCCTTAGGACCTGTTATCAAGAGAAAATGGAACAAACAAAATTGAGAGAATATTATTCTTAGTATAAAATTTAAGTTGCATTGTGTAACAGAAAATGGGTAATAATGAATCACCTAAATATCAGGTCTAAATAAAGGAGTTCCTTGAAAAGTCAAAATAGAATGTTCTGTTGAAGTCCTTTGAATTTTCTCAGAAAGCCAATTCTAGACCATGAATGCGGAAAAACACAAAGTAGAGAAGATAAAATGAAAATGACTGTTTGTACCCAAGAGACAAAATGAGAGTTCTATATTTTTCTTTTTTAAAGGAACTCTCTTGGAAAACTTTGCAGGGTTGGGTATGGTGGGGTAGGAAATGGGTCGATTCTAACTACATTTTACATCCTTATGGTATATATTCAACAACCGGTAGCAAGGCATTGACCAATAATTACTCTTGTGGTTAAAACTACGATTATTGGCAAACTGTTCAGAACAAAACTAGAAGAATGTGTCTAGTGCTGGGATATAGGCATGTAAGAACTTTTCTCAGAGAAGACTGATAAAGTGTTGTGGAAACTTAAAACAATGCCATACAATCACTGAAGGATCTGGGATTGTTGAACTGGAGAAAGGGGATTTAACTTATTCTGTATAGCACAAAGGGACAGAATTAGGAACAAAGAGACTGAAAGAAGATGAATTTTTAGTTCAGTTAAATGTTCAAGGTACCCAAAGGGGAACTGACCTGCTTCGAGAGTCACTGAGTGCTACACATTGCCAGGATGATCTTGAGGTTGTTGTAGAGGAGACTCAAGCAATCAGCAAAAGAGCTATAGTGTACGGTATTAAAGCTTCTCCAAACCTGGAAGTCTGGCTCTGATTTAACGAGTCAGCTGTCCAGATAAGGAGATGACATGATTACGCTACTGGCGTTGTCTACTGCCAACAAAGACAGGACTTTTATTTTTTTTTAATTGGTATCAGTTTATATCTATCTATCTATCTATCTATCTATCTATCTATCTATCTATCTATCTAAGATTTCATTTATTTGACAGAGAAAGAGAAAGCCAGAGAGGGAACACAAGCAGGGGGTGTGGGAGAGGGAGAAGCAGGCTTCCCACAGAGCAGGGAGCCCGATGCAGGGATCCCAGGACCCTGGGATCATGACCTGAGCCAAAGGCAAACGCTTAACGACAGAGCCACCCAGGAGCCCCCAAAGACAGAATTTTTAAAAATGCTTTAACTACAGCTTGTTACAGAGTTTTCTAAAAGTGGTTCAAAATATACTCATCTATTTAACAAATATTTGCTGCATACCTACCACTACTAGAGCAACTGAGGGAAGTGGGCAGCCATTTTAGTTATGGTAGTCAGAAGAGAATGACTTTCTAGGGATGATGTTTGAACAGAGACCTGAATGAAGTGAGGGTATAAGTCGTATCAAAATCAAGGTTTAGGGAGTAGAAACTAAAACAAACAAACAAAAAAGCCAGCAAAGAATAGAGTGAGCAAGGCTGTGTAGTAGGCCAAGGGGCCAAGAACTCAATTTTAATCCAAGAGTGAATGGAAGACACTGTACTTTGAGCAGGAAACTTCATGATATGATTTATGTTTTAAAAAGCCCACCCTGGTTGCTGTGTCTAGTAACAAATACTAACAGATTATAAAAATATCCAGTGCTGCACAGAGTACTTACCATTAGGTCGAACCAGGAGTACGAGTTCCCCAGAATGTCTCTCACAGCTAGCTTTAATAAACAGGACAACCTGATCATGGGTATGTTCTGCAATGTCCCGACCATTGATCAGTACAACTTGGTCCCCTTCATTCAATCGAGGGACACAGAGGTCAGCCTGTAATGTAACATAAGGTTTCAGATGTGCACATGGCTTTCTGAAAGTAAAGCATAGGAATTTATTTATAGATTCCACAGCAGGAGAATAAAAAGTACATAAAGAAAAGCATCCATCCATTTATTTCACCTGTTTGTAAAAAGCAGAAATCTAGCTTTCCCATGAAGATACTCTTCCTTTTTCTTTCAACAATTTTACCCCTGATGCCCTATTATATGCCTAGATATATAGGTAAGACTAATGACCTCAAGGTGCATAGATAGTGGCAGCTCTTAATCTGCACTGTCCAGGTATGTACAAATTTCAGTTAAATAATACCAGTTTCCCAACAAGGTTCAAATTAGTTACCACAATACATTAATTGTGAATACCGGTATATATGAGCTTTGCTACTAGTTCTTGAGTCCACAAATCTCTACATAAATAACAGACACACATCATGATCAGTGACCAATCAGTAATCAACTGTTACTCAGTTCATGCAGAGACAGTAAAGCAGGTACCTGTGTCACCTCCTTATCTCCCATGATAAACCCATGTAAATCTAAAGAGGCAATTGGCCCAAAGGTTAAAAATGCAGCAAAGAAACAAAAAAGTGACAATGGTGGAAATAAATTCAGGTCGAACATAAACCACTGACAGTGGAAATACTGACACTACTACTGTTAGCCTCCAGACATGCAGTGAAAAGAATTCAGTGAAGGCAGACTTATTAACATAAATGATGAATGATGAAAGCAGCTATGATGAGAAGGATGAAGGCATCCTAGAGTGATGCTAGCAAAAAAGTTCTCATTGAAGGTCACATTTCACAACACTGAAAATGCACCAATAAAATGCTGGAAGTGAATTCAAATTTAGAAATGATTAGGACAATTTGTCAATGCAAGAAAAATGCTTCCTCAGGATTTTAAGTTATACGCCAAAAAAGGCAACAGTCCACTATTCAAAGTACTTGTGATAAGTTTCCACAAGGACATAGAACACTTTATTTCTCAGTGTTTCTAGTGGTTCGAATTACAAGATACTAAACCGGCATGAGTTTTACTATTTTTTCATCTCCCAAAACATATTTAAGAGAAACTAAGACAGATTTCAATTATTTGATAAAAAATGGATCATAGAAAGCACCATAAGTTTCCCTACTGTTTATCAAGATGGCTTTGCACAGTTTCAGCTTGCACAGTTGTTTTTATTGTTCTGCATTACTGCACAAAGTGAGGACTGCCTGCATTTTATTGAGAAAACAAAAACGTAATTAAGCTAAAAGAGGTAAGCAGAAATATAGATTGCATGCTCCAGGAACACAGCAATTAGAACATATGGGAGTCAGGTCTGAAGGATTGTAACTTGGGTAGAGAAGGAAATGACTGGGTTGGACCTTACAACAAAGGGAGCTTGAAGAATGAAAGCATAACTACTCAAATTCATAACAAACACAAAGTCAATAAAATCCAAAAAGGTATTGTCACTAGTGGAAAGAGCACTGGTCTAGGAGCCAGTTCTTCCTCTGCTGCTTATGAAGTGTGATTTTAAACACCTGAGAAAAATGGAGCAGATATCTACACAATTTATTTCATACAGTTGCAAGACAAAAATGAGAAAATTCAATGCACAGCATTAAAATCTGAAAAATTCAATTAAGAATTCTCTCTAGTTGTTTCTTTCTCTACTTCTCATAGTGGAGCAGATGACAATCATATATGCTCTCGTGTACTAGTAGTATGATACTTCTGTGTACTAATTTAGTCCTAAGTTTTTGAACTGCCTCTGCAGTATCCAAGAGTAGTGAACTGGGAGATATCAATGGAAGGTATACTGGGAGGTATGTAATGGCTAAAAGCAAAGAGTTAACTCCTCACCTTACTTTGTGGATAGTACAGTTGGCAGAAAAGAGAAGGCAACCCATGTGATAGGGAGGGAATAGCTATGCATCTTTCTTACTGTACCTTGTATAGATCCACTGATATTTCCAGTTCACAGACTGAGGCTAATGGGGTCCTATATTAACCAATATGATAAAACATGCAGAGAATTTTTTTAACTTTATCACTGATGGCAGCTCTCATACT
Organism: Ailurus styani; assembly: GCA_002007465.1. Taxonomy (NCBI): domain Eukaryota; kingdom Metazoa; phylum Chordata; class Mammalia; order Carnivora; family Ailuridae; genus Ailurus; species Ailurus styani. The sequence continues at coordinate 2,886,369 of LNAC01000094.1, read as the reverse complement.
TAATCTGCCTTTTGTTATGTATGTTCATAGATTTCTATTTACATTCTGACCTGGAAAGTACAGATAAGCTGTTTATTTAAATGGCTTTTGTTGTAGCTCAGACATAATCAGACAGAAAGAAAAAAAAACTGGAAATCGAAGAATTGGGAATTATTTTATCCATTTCAGAAGGTGTCCAATATAAAAGATAACATTAAAATATTTGAAACCCTGTTCTCTTCCCCCAATCACCTAAAATGAGGTTTCCAACTGGAACACCGTGATGGTCTCTAAATTAATAAATAATGTAAAAATGATAAATTTCTATTGTTCTAAATTTAGCCAATATTTTTATTTATTTACTTGCTTATGTATTTTTAAGATTTTATTTATTTATTTGACAGAGACACAGTGAGAGAGGGAACACAAGCAGGGGGAGTGGGAGAGGGAGAAGCAGGCTTCCTGCAGAGCAGGGAGCCCGACATGGGGCTCCCAAGTAGGACCCCGGGATCATGACCTGAGCCAAAGGCAGATGCTCAACAACTGAGTCACCCAGGTGTCCCATCAGCCAATATTTTAAAAAAAGATTTATTTATTTGAGAGAGACAGAAAGAGAGAGAGAGAGAGAGAGAGCGCCCGCACGCAAGCACGCAAGTGGGGAGAGGGGTAGAGGGAGAGAATCTCAAGCCAGACTCCCTGCTGTTATGGAGCCTGATACAGGGTTCATCCCATGGCCCATGGGATCATGACCTGAGCTGAAACCAAGCATCAGATGCTTAACCAACTGAGCCACCCAGGAGCCCCCAACCAATACACTTTTCTTTTTAAAGAATTTTTATTTTTTCCTCTGGAAGCCTCATTCTTCCTTCCTTAACTGTTATTATGCTTCAATGTTTTTTCTTTTCTTTTTTTCTTTTTCCATCCACCTTTCTTGTCTCTCATTCACTGCCTTTGGGGAACTTTTATGTCTTCTCTTACCTTTTAAATATGGGTCTGTTTTCTAACCTCTTCTTTTTATTTTAGGTAGACTCTCCACCCAATGTGGGGCCTAAACTCCTGTCCCTGAGATCAAGAGTCACATGCTCTACCAACTGAGCCAGCAAGGCACCCATTAGCCAATATTTAAGGGACATAGTTCTACGTGACAGAAAGGAAAAATTACCAATAATCTGTATAGCCTAAAAAGACAATGTACAATCACAGAATTCTGTTTGGAAATGAATCTGTCTATAAAGAGTTCCCTGAACATCTCTGACTTAATTGAAATTGATACATATTCACTGCTCAGCAAAGTTAATATTTCTTTTGTGTCATTCACTGACTATTGTAATGGGATATAAATAAAAAGATTCATTACCTTTTCTAATTACAAGAGCAATACATTCTCATTGTCATGATTCAGACAATTAAAAAAAGGAATACAGAAGAAAGTGATAAGCACCAATAATTCTACTACCCAGATGAAATGCTACTAACATTTTGAGCCTGTTTCCAGACTTTTTAATGCCCTAACTCACATTTGTCTGAGTGTCTGAGTGGCTCAGCTGATCAAACTCTTTATTTTGGCTCAGGTCATGATCTCAGGGTTGTGAGATTAGCCTTGTGTTGGGCTCTGCACTGGGTGTGGCACCTGCTTAAGATTCTTTCTCTCCCTCCCCCAATTTTCTCTCTCCCCCTCTAAAAAAAATTAATAATTAAAAAAAATTAAAAACTGGATCAAGCATACATGTGGAGCAATAATATGCATTTTCTTTTTTATTATTTACTTATTTTAAATGTAAATTCAATTAATTAACACATATTAGTTTCAGAGGTAGAGGTCAGTGATTCATCAGTCTTATATAATACCCAGTGCTCATTACATCACATGCCCTTCTTAATGTCCATCACCCAGTTATCCCATCCTCCTCTGCTTTTCCCTCCAGCAACCCTCAGTTTGTTTCATATGATTAAGAATTTCTTATGGTTTGTCTCCCTCTCTGATTTCCTCTTGTTGCATTTTCTAGAACACCACCTGATGAATATATTTCCATACTTATATGGAGTTACATCAGCCATCATTTCAACAGCTGCAAAGGAGCATATAATTTATTTTACCAACTTTAATGATGTACATTTTGGTCATCCCCATCTTTATTATAAACAACACTATAATAAACATCCTTATGTATCCTTTGTTCCCTAGTCTAACTGCTTCATTAGAAGCAACTGCTAAAAGTGGAATCAATGGGTTAAATGATATATATTTGATTAAAAAAATTATAGTTTAAATTTGTTTTTAGTAAAGTTATATATCACACCGTTCAGAGAACTGACTAGGTCTATAAGATTACTAAGACAAGAAACAATTTCTTGTGTTCCTCTGTACCATTCCCCCGTGCCAGGCAACTTCTTTCAACATTTTACCTACATCTTTTGTATCGACTTCGGTATCTCTAAATAACATCCTCATTTTGTTTTTCTTTAGTTTTTTATTTTTTTTAAAAGATTTTATTTATTCATTTGAGAGAGACAGAGAGAAAGCACAAGCAGGGGGAGGGGGAGAAGACGCGTGGCTGGATCCTAGGACCCGGAGATCATGACCTGAGCCAAAGGCAGATGCTTAACCATTTGAGCCACCCAGGTGCCCCTTTAGTTTTCTATTTTAGACATTATCTATAGGTGAGACTTTAGCAATCTTTAATCTTCTCATCTGCAGTCTGTCCCAAATACATACCTCCCATTACTTATGTACTAATAAATAATTTGACTATTTCCCCGATCTCTGTCCCCATCCTTACATGCAGAATAGGTTCAGGAGGCATTTTATACATCATATCCCTGTCCTGTCCCCCCTGCCCACAAGTGATTTGCTGAAAAGTGGACACCTGATGTAAGCTGGATCTATGAAGGACTTACTTCCCAGGAGTCTGTAAATTGGACTGAGGTTTAATTCCTCTGGGTGGCTGAGCTGGTAATATATGAATCGGGAAGTTACCACTAGCCCATCATTATCAACTGAGGAAAACAGCGGTAGCTATACAATTTCTCTTTAGTAGAGATGCAGGGTTACAATCATATTTGAAAGTAGAGTGTGTGTGGTGGTGATGTTATAGGACTAACCTGAATCTGTTACTAAGTGCACTCTTTATTTAGACTGTATTTCATTTAGAGGAGCTAGAGAAATGAGGCTGATTCCCTACACAAATTGGTTTGTAGTGAGAGAGAAAAATGGAACATAAAAAGAAATAGAGATGAAAAATTGAGAGTCCTGAAGTTCATTTTAAAGTTTTTTTTTCTAGGGATCTGATTGCATTCCTAGCCTTGGGTTTTGTGAGAAACCTCTACAGCTATATGATTAGGTGTATGACTTGGTATTTATGCTTAAGCCAGGGATATTCCAGAGTACCCTATTATTTACAACAAACAAAGTCCTTAACAACCAGAGCCAAAACTATGTATTATGATATCCCTAATCAGTCTTGACCGTGATTTTCAAACTAATTTTAAGGTTGTCGCAAAATAACTGGCCTTTTTCTCTCAGGCTGCTGGTTTATACCTGTCCTATGACAGAGAGACAGGTAAATGATAAAAGGTGCTGATTGCAAAGTCCTTGAAGACCATTTAGGTAAAGTAGGCAACAACACAAATGGGAATGTGAAAGCAATATTTGGTACATAGAAGAGCAATAAAGATAACACATCCACAATTAAGAGCTATCCTTATGATGAGCAGAAAGTTCATGAGTGCTAAAGGTGAATGAAGGGTACAGGAGAGTTCATCAAAATTGGGTACATAGAGTGTTTTCTCTACTTTTGTTTAAAATGTTTACTATATTAACTTTTGTTTAATATGTTTCAGTAACAAGTTTAAAAACTGTCGTATAGGGAAAACACATTTCTATTTAAAGCAAATTTTTTAAACACAAAGTAGGTAAACAGACTGTAGGTAAACAATTCTAAATGAAAAAAAAGCAAACAAAAAAGAAAAACAAAGACTATACTGTCTACATTTTGCCGTTTAAAGGAGTTATTTTGATAGAATCTTAACACTTTGGAAACACTGAAAGTTATATACAACTTCTTTACAAAAACAAGGATTTAAAAAGCTCTTATAGACTGGAGATAAAAACTAACTTCCCAGCAATTTAAGAGATTTAGCCAACATCTGATACTTGAGGAATTAAAAGAAATGATTAATTTATTCCTTTTTTTAAAGTAATAAAAATAAAATGAGTACATTTTCTTGGAAACAAGATTTACTTGCAAGATTTAGATAACTCACAGGCGTTCCTGGTGCTACTCGGGACACAATCACAGGCATCTTCTGATCATACCCTCCCTGAACGAGAGAGCAAGTGAGATATCAGCCAAATATTACCAAAATAGACATACCTTAACTTAAAAAGTGAGTAAAAGTTAATTCTAGATTACCTTTACATTGAATCCAAACCTTCCATTTTCATCAGGTTTCATTCTGATTAGAACAAGATTATCTTGTGGAATACCACCATTAGGCTTAAAAAGACAAAAAGAAATAACTTGTAATTTTTCCCATTTATAATCTCTCCTTCAAAGATATACATGATGTGTGCTTTTTGTATGTTGATATTATTTATAGTGTATAAAAATCATCATTTAAATTCAAATGTTAATTCAGGAAAGTAAATTTTGACTAATAATTTGCAGTTACGCCAACTAGATATAGCCTCCTTGCCCCTGCATGCTAGGCTAAGTGCAAGGAGAAACAGGCATTATGAATTAAGTTATTAACTGCAATACCCCTGGAACACAGCTCAAAGTCTGCACACAATAAGTGTTTCTAAGTGTTACACGAATTCACATTCCTCCTTCTGCTTTTTAAAAACAGCTTTATTGGGATATAATTTACATGTTATACCCTTCACCCAAAGTGTATAATTCAGTAATTTTTACTATAGTCACAGAGTTGTTGAAACATCACTACAATTTAAAAATATTTTCATCACGTCCCAAAGAGACCCTGTACCCATTATCTGTCGTTTCCGACCCCCTCACCCCCATTCTTTAAGTCCTATTCAACCACTAACCTATTTTTCTGTCTCTACATTTGACTACTGTAGACATCTCACATACGTGGTCAATTATTAGTGGCTTTTTTCACTGAACATGTTTTATGCCCACTCTTTCAGGGGAAGTATGTGGCTAATTCTTGCTTATTCTTCAAGATACAAGTCAGAGATGCTCACTTTGGGAAGTTTTCCCATAACCCTACAGCTGCATTAGTTATCTGTATATTCTTCCCTATAATCACTTCTAATTATATTACCTTCAAACTGTCTTCCTCCCTGCTCCAGACCCAGGTCCTCTTCCAAATTCAAGGATATTGCTATAGCAATTCACTACTCTTCAACATTACCCATTTCCTCCCCCCTTCTGAGAAATACTCTTATTTCTCCCCTTAAATAAATAAATAAATTAATTAATTAATTAAACTTCTTTAAAGAGTTGGCCACATTTGCTGTCTGTATTTCCCCTGATCCCATCCTCCCAGAGCCATGTTTTTATCCCCAGCGCTCCATCAAAACTGTTCTAATTAAGGTCACCAAAGAGTTTCACATTGCTAAATCCAGCGTTCAACTGTCAGTCCTCATCCTACTTGACTTACCAGCAACACTTGACAAAGCTAGTTAATTCTCTTTGTAACTTTCTTTCCATCAGCCAGTTAGTGGACTAGTTTTCTTTCTACCTTACTGTCTGTATCTTCTCAGTCTCCTTTGGTGGTTTCATCATCTCCCTAATGTTTACATTTTGGAGGGCCAAAGGCTCACTTTCTAGAACCTTTTATTTAGTTATCTGCACACACCATACTTCCTTGGTACTGTCTTTCTGTCTTGTGGTTTTTCATACTGTCTACAAGCCACCAAACCTTAATGTTAAAACTCTAACTTGGACGTCCCCTTCAACTCCAGAATATCTGTAGATGGCTTTCTCAAACTTGGCATGTCCCAAACTGTGCTCCTGATATTCCACCTATACCTGCTTGACACAGAGCAGCCTTTCACATCTCAGAAAATGGCAACTTCATCCTCCTAGTTGTTCAGGCCAAAAACTTTGCTGTTATCTTTGATTCCTCTCTTTCTCCAGTATTCCACAACCAATCCCTTAGCATATTATGTTAGCTCTGTTCTCAAACTACCCAGAATACAGCCATGTCATTCTCCTTCCACTGCTACCAGCAGATCAAAATCAGCACCACACCCCTGGAATACTGTACTACCTCACAACCAGTATCTTTACTTCTACTCTGCTTTCAGTCTATTTTCTTTCTTTTTTTTTTATTTTTATTTTATTATATGTATATTTTTAAAGATTTTATTTATTTATTTGACAAAGATACAGCGAGAAAGGGAACACAAGCAGGGGGAGTGGGAGAGGGAGAAGCAGGCTTTTCCGCAGAGCAGGGAGCCCGATGCGGGGCTCGATCCCAGGACCCTGGGATATGACCTGAGCCAAAGGCAGACGCTTACCGATTGAGCCACCCAGGCACCCCTCTCAGTCTATAATCAATACAACAGCCAGACTGATACTTTTACAACTTTAGTGACATCATGCTGCTTTTCTCCTCAGATATGTCCAACCCTTTTTACTTCCTATCTCAACTCAGGGTTAAAAAAACAAAATCTTTAAAGGTTGTGGGGATTTGGCCCTCTCCTCTTCATTAGTTTATTTTGCTCTGGCTACACTGACTCCCTTGGTGTTCCCTGACAGTATCAGTCACACTCTTTCCTCTATACCTCTCTTCCCTCAGCTCACCTGCTCTTCCACTAGATATCTCTATAACTCACCACCAAGTTCATGCCTGGCTTATACTATTTAAAGTTGTGGCACTCTACTCTTGAAATTCTCTGACCTATTCCTGCTTTATTTTTTTCCTTAATCTAATGCGCTATATATTTAAATGATTTACCTTGTTTACTGTTTGTCTCACCCTTATTCCCAGAATGTAAGTTCCTTGAAGGCACAGTTTTTTGGGTTTCCCCCCCCTATTTTATTCTGATATATCCCCAGAGCCTATAATAATGCATGGTACATAGCAAGTACTCAATAATTAACTTTTGCATGAAAGGACAAATTAGACTGTAGATTATATAATAGCAGGGACCATGTCTTATTTGTCTTTATACTCCCACTACCCTCCAAAAGTACCTAGTACACAGAAAGACCTCAATGACTATGAACCACCTCAATGACTATGAACCAATGAATGATACATGAGAATCACCACACAGGTAATACCACAGTTGTTGTTCATTTTTAGGAAGGATTCTCATCTTTTTTTGACGTGTTTGTGGTGGTAGAACAGTAAGTATGGAAGAATAGAGTGGCTGCCTCTTGCTTTTCAAACTTTAGATACAAGAGGGCAACAAGAGCAATGGCCATGGAAACTTTTAGTACTGCCAATGCCGGCTGTGGACACTCCAATCCCTGTACCTTATTGTATTCCCTGATGTCCCCGTAAGTTTCCTGAAATACACCCATATTTGTCTGTCTTGATACTTCTTCATGAACACAGTGTATCCCTAAAATTTACTGACAATCTCACTTTTAGTTTATTTACATCTACTTGAGAAAGCAATGATCATAAATTCATTAAATTCATAAATCAGAGGATTATAAAAATTTACCATTTTGTTGTGGTAAAAGCATGTTCTCTAAGGGAAAAATACCAACATAATTCATAAATATATTTTACAGAACAGAGAGCAATCATATACTCCAGGGACCTGTACAAGTTGATGAAAATGACAGCCTCCGCATTCAGTGAATTATACAATAAAGTTAGTGGTATTTAATGCATTAGTAGCATTTTTTCTGAAATATGTGTTTTGCAAGATTAAAATCAACATAAATTTGTCAAGAATGAACTTCTAGAGCAATGATATAAGGAAATCCCACAACTGGGTTATATCATGGCAAAATTTATGAGCAACATATGACGAAAAAGAGAAAGTACACTAATGTAATTTACAGACAAAACATAACACAGTACAAAAAAATTTCACTTCCAATTTAAAAATTTCACTTCCAATTTAAAAATTTCAAAGAAATGTGAGAATATCCAGAAGCTACTTACAGTAGATTTTTCAGGGGAAGATGGAACATCAAATGTTTCATTAATATGGTTTTCCAGATCTTGTTGAGAATGTGAATAATGAATTTGATTCCAGCTGTTTTTCTTTGATTGTTTAGGTGGTAAAGCTGGAGGCTGCCCATCTCCAGGGGTCTCCTGTGATCTGGACAGGAAAAAGGAAAAAAAATTAGTATTTTGGAAGCTGTCTTCGAGAATTGTTATTTTAAAAGCTAGGGTCGGGGCACCTGGGTGGCTCTTCGGTTAAGTGGCTGCCTTCGGCTCTGATTGTGGTCCCGGGGTCCTGGGATAGAGCCCCACATGCAGCTCTGGCTCCCTGCTCAGTGGGGAGCCTGCTCTCCCTCTCCCTCTGCCACCCCCTACCCTGCTGCTTTTCCTGCTTGTGCTCTCTCTGTCAAATAAATAAATAAAATCTTAAAAAAAAAAAAAGCTCAGGTCAAAAACAGAACAAAATAAAATAAAAGCTAGGGTCAAGCAACTCAGATATTTACAATGCCTAGTAGGAGATAAGCTTTAAAGACCATATTTACGGGGCGCCTGGGTGGCTCATTGGGTTAGAGCCTCTGCCTTCGGCTCAGGTCATGATCTCAGGGTCCTGGGATTGAGCCCCACATCAGGCTCCCTGCTCAGCAGTGAGCCTGCTTCCTCCTTGCTCTCTGACTGCCTCTCTGCCTACTTGTAATCTCTCTCTCTCTCTCTGTCAAGTAAATAAATAAAATCTTAAAAAAAAAAAAGACCATGCTTACAAGAGCCACCGTTTAATGAAATCTTTCTTAACTTTGAATTTAAGTAGTACACTGAATTCCCTACTTTATCAGATCTATAAACAATTCTACATAATAATCAAATACACTTTAAGGGTATCACAATGAAGATATCTATTAATCTATTATAACAGTATACACACTTTCCCAAAACACTTTTTTAAAATAAGGTTATCAATGGAGTCACATGGGTAGCCAGGGGAAAAGGTAGTCAAAGGGAAATCAGAATTGAGAGTTGAGCTGTTCCACAGGTAACACTGGTTTTCTCTGGTACAATCTAGAGAACTTGTGATTGGCCCACTATACTTAGAAATAAAACACAAGGGATGCCTGGGTGGCTCAGTCAGTTAAGCGTCTGCCTTCGGCTCCGGTCATGATCCCAGGATCCTGGGATCAAGTCCCGCACTAGGCTCTTTGCTCAGGGGGGAAGTCTGCTTCTTCCTCTGCCTGCCATTCCCCCCTGCTGTGTTCTCTCTCTGATAAATAAATAATAAAACCTTAAAAAAAAATAAAGAAAAACACAATTCATGAAAGTAATGAACTCCATACTGTAACAAAGATTAGAATCTGAGTAAGAGTGCTGAGCTCACTAAGGAGATAAAACTGGACAAGACATTGTCATAGTATGTAATTTAAAGAAACAAAATCCAATTAACATTAGGAGCATAAGCCTCAATTTGCGACAGCAAGAACTGATAAAAAGAGCTAGGTAGGAGAAGCTTCAAGGTAAAAACAGTAGCTTTTTAAAGAACCAGCATAGTCTATGTAGCAATATTACTTGTGAATTTTTCACAAAGGCCAGAAGGGGGAACCAATTGTTCAACTTACGTCTTAGGAAGCACGCATCCACGGAGGTTGTGGAAGTGAGGAAAGTAAGGCAAGGTGAAATAGTTCTTGGTAAGAGAAGTGACCATTTCCGAGGTTATTATTTATTCTCCCGATGCTGGGAGGTCTTTGGGAAAATAAAATAATTACTGTCCCATTGCCTAAGGTCTCATAAGAGAGCTGATAGCTGCTGTGTCAAGTTGCATGGCTGCCGCTGTACTATTCAGGCACAGATTTCATTCAGTTTCTGCTTTTTTGTTGAGTGACAACAGATGCCTAAGATACAAGCTGTAAGGTCCTGAGGAAGTGGAACTGCATTAGACTGTATTATTGTTCAAAAATCATTCTCTACCCTCTCTGGTTGACGTTATTAGGCTTGGCCATATGACTTGCTGTGTCCAATGAAATGTGAGTAGAAGTGGTCACTTTTGAAAGGACACTTTAAGAAACAGCTCATGATTCATTATGCTTTTCTTTTTCCTTGGTCATGAGACTAGTCATACCCCAAACAAGAGTGTGGGTCCTGGAATGGACATGACATGGAGTAGAGACACAGATGATCCATGATATACATATAATTTAAGAAAGAAATAACCTTTGTTGTTATGAGTCACTATAAGTTGGGGTAACTTGCTACCATAGCATAATTTATCCCAAGAAAATGGATACAGAAATTAGTGTCAGAGTGGCTCTTCGATACATAAGCTCTCCCTAGCTAGAGAAGGTATGAAGCTTACTTAGAGGCTCACTGCTAAATATCTGGTACATACAGGTAATGAAGCTAAAAATTTTATTAGTGCTAAGGAAGTCAGCCAGGATTAATAATAAATGGTTTAGCTGTATGGTCCTCCAGGGAAGTTCCTCTTGAGAGAAAATAGCCATTCTGAATTTTCAGAATATAATATAAAACTTAATCATTAAGTAAGTAGGTAAACCATAGTGCCCACTTAGTCTAACTTTCTACACAGAGGTCTTCAGGGAACAAAATGCTCTAAATTCTGAGAAGTCTGTAAGGACTGCATCAAAGAACATACCTCTTTTTTTCAGCAAAGCCTTCTTTGAGGTCTACCTTGATGGTCAGGGATTCCAGGTACCAAACATAATAGTTTTTATTCTACTAGTTTCTTTCTTTTTTTTTTTTTTAAAGATTTTATTTATTTATTTCACAGAGGGAGAGAGATCACAAGGAGGCAGAGAGGCAGGCAGAGAGAGAGAGGGGGAAGCAGGCTCCCTGCTGAGCAGGGAGCCCGATGAGGGCCTCGATCCCAGGACCCTGAGATCATGACCTGAGCTGAAGGCAGAGGCTTTAACCCACTGAGCCACCCAGGCACCCTTATTCTACTAGTTTCAAGTGCAAAGAGCCCAAGCCTTTAAGATCCAATACATTCAAGTGTTGCTAATCCAGGAAAATGTTCCCACAGATGAGAACAGAGACATGGACCTCAAACATGGCCTGCTGGAAGGGATTAGGACACAAAGATGGATATCCTCTCACACAGACTCAAGGATGTAACATTTCTAAAAAGCAGCTGATCAAAAGCCTCCATGACTTTACAAAAACCAGAAGTCACTGGACTCCACATCTATCAATCAATAGGTCTCAATCCCTTGCTTAGGGTTAAGTATGACCAGGTGAATAGAAAGTTTTTTTCTAGTTTTGCATATAGCTGTCACACCCAGGAAACAGCCTCAAAACTAAAGATCTGTAGGGCATAGTATAAGGTTGAGATCAGAAGGACATGAAGTTAGAGAAACTTTATTCTTGGTCTAGTCAATAGCCTAATATATAACACTGATAAAATATACAACAGGGACAAACTCAAGCCTGATCTGTAAAGCAACATCTTAAGTGAGCCAAATCTGGTGGGCATGGGCTAACAGTGGCAATGCTCAGTTATAAGATAGGGATAGTACTGACATTATGGGACATTCTGCTAAAACTGTTCAATCTACATTACTGGCACTAAAGATTAGGCATATATAGTCAAAAAAGCTCCAGAAGTGATTTTATTATGCATTGCTAATTAGAAATCATTGTCCTGACACACTGGTTGCAAATTCATGGTTTGTGGGTGAATTTTGGCCAACATATGTTTAGCCCATTATTTTTTCTTTATAAAACATGAGTTAATTGGCTACATTTAAAAAATTACATATGTATCTGGATTTCCAGAATTGAAAATCTGGAAGCTCTGGAAAGAATGAAACTGCATTATCATTGGTCAAAGCCAAGAATGAGCTGTTGCCTTTAGATGGGCCATGGGCATCCTAGTCCACATCAATCCTGCCCAGGGTTATTTGTGAGATTCCAGTAGGTATTTAAGCGTAACCTCTCCTTTAAACATTCAAAATCCACAGAAAAACAGAAAGGAAGAGAGCCAAGCACAAAGGCTTGGGTTGGGATTTAAGCCAAGTTCTAAAGAAAAGGTGAGGAGAGGATTAGTCAAGACAGAACACAGGAAAGAACACCATAATTTCAGATTTCAGGTAAAGGGCTATCTGCCGTCTCTCATTGTTTTAAGTAACTTTCTTGTTAGAATAACGTCAGAGAGTGATGGTCAGGCGCTCCAGATTTCAGACTGTTGCAGAGGGATGACTGGTCTGGGAGCTCTTACAAACTAATTATGTGCTCTCCCAGTAATCCCAGTAATTGTTTGCCCTTTTTATGTCTCCATGTCCAATAACCAAACTCCACTATATCTATATATCTATTTTTGTCTCTATCCAATACAGTCTATCAAAGTAATCAAGGATGTCAGCAGACTCCTAAAATTCTTCTTTTGAACAAAGGTCATCAATTACATTTTAAGACATACTCCAAGTGTATTAATTCAATTTATTATAACAAATAACTTCCTACTTCATATCTAGTGTAGAGATCATGAGTATAGTTAATTTATTACTTACTCAATTATCTAGGAAGATGACTTTCATAGGTAAAACATAAATTAGAAATTATAACACATTTAAAACAATTTCATAAAATAGATAAATTCTAAAAAAGATACTATTTCTAGGCAAAAATAAAACAAAACAAAAAACCCCACAACTGCTAATTATAAAAGAATAAAGAGATATCACATACTTTGAAAGAACAAGCAGGCAGCATAGTGGAACACAGCCACATTAGAAATAATTCCCCTGGGGGTAAAAAAAGAAAGAAAGAAAGAAAGAAATAATTCCCCTGAGAGAAGGGACCTATGACTTAAAGAGAAATCCAGCATCTATCAGACAGTTCAGACAGGACTAGGGAGATAGGAACCAAAGAAAAAAGTGGGCATCAGAGCTCTGGCTGACATCTTACAAATAGAGGTAATCCTTTGGCTTTAAAGATAGGAGCTAGAAAAGATCTGTTACAAGGCGGATATAGAAAGAAGTATAATCCTAAAGGGATTATTTTGTTACTTATAAAAAAGAAAAAGGGGCAAGGTAAACCCTGAAAATTGTGAGTAAAAAAAACAATGCTGACGATTCAACTGTATATACATACCACTCATAGAAGCATATTCTAATTTAAGACTTGAAAACAAACAAAACCCATATTCTTGGTACAAGCTAATACAAACTTGCCAGGACTGATGGCTCATTTTAAGATTCTAATGTTCTAACAAGATGCATATCAGGAGCTCATGCCTCATTTAACTATAGTCACTAGTGCTATCCAAGTTCTCATTGGGCAGTAACCCTACTATACTTTACTTATACCATGTAAGATGCAGATAAAATTGATTCAGAATTCAGGCTTCCTGACATGTTGGCTAATTTACATTGACATTCACCGTATTTCAAAGTAAACACCACTGCAGACTGATTACTAATTAAGGCTCAAGGCAATTTAAAAAGTGCATATAAACTCTCAGGGATGTGATAAATATGAGAATAGAAATGAAAATGTCATATTCCTGTATCAGTAGGAATCTATTTCAGAATCAAGGTCCCAGACCTGAGATACTTAGTTTCAACCAAACTCCAAGTCCCTGACTTTAGCTCCCAAAAGTGAGTACAGGAGACATTTGCCAGAGGTGGACAGCAGGTTAGGTATACTGCAGCTACGGTAGCTCAGTGACCTATATAATTAGTCTTGCTACTACCACAAGTACAGTGTCAAATACAGTGTGCCCTCCGAGTCCCCAGGGCTCGATCATCTCCTCCCATCACACCTCATTTGGTTCTTTTATTTCCTTGTCCTAGAGTGGTCTGGTATTTGCTGAATACATAATGAGGAAATACACTATGGTGTGCACAGAATACACAGGTGAGGAAATTGAGGCTTACAGAGATAAAATTACTCACCCAAGGTCACATAATTAGAACTGGTGGAACCAAGTCTTAAATCCAGCCTGAATCCAGAGCTTTGCTCCGAACATCATACTATAGTTGCACTTTAAACAAAACAGATGACCCTTGACAACATGGTTTGATCTGCGCCAAATCACAAACACGCGGATGTTTTACAGCACAATACCGTAAATGTATTTTCTCTTCCTTATGGTTTTCTTGTTAACATTTTCTTTTCTCCAGCTTACTTTATTGTAAGAAGATAGTATATATTACATGTAACATACAAAAATATGTGTCAATCAACTGTGTATATTCTCAGTAAGGCTTCTGGTGAGCAACCGGTTCTTAGCAGTTAAGTTTCTGGGAAGTCAAAAGTTATATGTGAATTTTCAACTGTATAGGTGTTGGCATCCCTAACTCCCATGTTATTCAAGGGTCAACTGTATGTTGCCAGACTTGATCAAGACTGGCATGGGAATTGGGTTAAGCTAAGTGAGGACATAAAGTTTTCAGTGGTAGTAGCTCAGAGAAGCAAAGTGAAGGCAAATCTTTACAGACGAAGTGAAAGGAATTGATGAAATGTGGACAAAGCTGTGGTGACTCACTAGAAAAGACTAGAATAGGACAGTCCAGGCGAAAATCGTTCAGGGAACTGGATTTGACACTTTGGGATTATGAAATCTGTAAAGGCTCTCTTGTGATTAGGCCTACGGATAAAGCTAATAATTTGGAGAATTCCTCACTGTATTCAACCAGATATCCATACTTTAAACAAGTAGACAGATAAATGCCTGATAATATTCTTAAAGGCTGCCAGTATATACCCCCAAAATAATAAGAATTATACATTATAGTTAAGATCTACTAAGCACTTTTTCTCTGCTTAACTATTATACATCTAACTTACTGTTCACAGTAACCCTATGAGGTAGATAGTATCATCCTGTTTTTTTTTACAGGTGAGGAACTTGAGGCTTACAGAGATAAAATGACTCACCCAAGGTCACATAATTAGAACTGGTGGAGCCAAGTCTTAAACCCAGCCTGAATCCAGAGCTTTGCTCTGAACATTACATTATACTTTCACTTTAAACAAAACAACTGTAAAAGGCAGGAGCAAAGTTATTTTAAATCAGAGGGTTCCAAACTTTATGTAGCAGTAGACTCTTCTCCAAATAAAATGCTTCTCAGAAGCCAGTATACAAGATATATAAAAGCTAAGCCACCCTCCTGACAGTATCTGAGGTCTCAACAGAACTTATCAGAGCATATCCTGAACATGACCATTTTCTATCATGCCATTTGGATATAAGTGGTAATACTAATACTGCTCTATATGTTAAGTTCTAATAAAAACGACTTATATTTAAATGGAGAGAATGCAGGACTAGTAGAGATCTGAGCTCTAACACACATTTTTACTTTAATTGAGAGCATATTTCTAACTCAATGGTTTTAATATACTTAAAACCAATAATTTGCTTAAAATGTTGGGGGGAGGTTTGAATGGGACTGGAGCTTGAAACATATTGTTCAAAATTTACCCACATGAAAAATTTTGTGGACAAATTACTACCTGTGTTAACTTTTGACATTAAGAAAGGAGATGGGGAAATGGGAAAGAGTGTTCCAATGGCCAACTCTTATATTGCAATTTTTCAATACAAATAACTTGCTTATCTTCAACTTTGACATTTTAAAAAATGTTAAGTGAGAGCAAATAATGAAAATGTTAAAGTGCACTTTGTTGTCAGCAGAGCAATATATTGTAACATAGCAGCAAAAGATTTGTTAAAACTGTTAATGAGGGCGCCTGGGTGGCTCAGTGGGTTAAAGCCTCTGCTTTCGGGTCAGGTCATGATCTCAGGGTCCTGGGATTGAGCCCTCATCAGGCTCCCTGCTCAGCAGGGAGCCTGCTTCCCCCTCTCTCTCTGCCTGCCTCTTAGCCTATTTGTGATCTCTCTCTGTTAAATAAATAAAATAAAATCTTAAAAAAAAAAAACTGTCAATGAAGCCAGGTAGGCAAAAACTATGCTGATTTATTTGAGTCAAGTCAGCTTTAAATTTCCTTATGAATGCTTTAACAGCAGCACTGAAAGCAGCTTATTCTGCAGTCAAAGCAGCTCTCTGTTGCTGTCTTTAGCAATTCGTATGGAAATAAAAAATAAAATCTCAACCACCCAACTCACATGCTTTGTGATGATTTTGTAGAAATGTCCAAGCTTCCCTGTTACATATTAATGGGAATATATATCAACATTTGTGCTGTGAATTTACTGAAATAAACACCTGTTAGGTATTTTCAAATTAATTGAGGGTTACTGTTTTTCTCAGAAAATCACAAACTAAAACAGTCTACTTTTCTGTGAAACATTTAAAGGAAGGAAGGAAATGGTAGACTGTAGTCTCAATCACCTCTGCCTAAAAATGCTAACTTTGTGCTAAGCAGTACAAACAACCCCCTATTTGTTTCCATAATAAACACACCTATGAGTTAATAGTGTTTTCTCTTTGTGAAGCAGGTGACCTTACCCAATGACTGAAGTGTGGACCCAGGTTTCACCTCAACGGCCCTGCACTCACTCAAAAAACAGGGAACTGGTGAGATGATCTCAAGATTTCTTTCAGTACATGTTGAAATGCTCTGTGCTTCATCCAACACATTGTCCAAATTCTGTCCACATTTAGCCAAAACTAAAACCTACGGATTCCAAGTTGTAAAATATTTTCTCTGGATTGCAAATATCAGCCAGCAAAGCAACCAACCAACCAACTGATCAATCAAGAAGGCCTTGTCTAAGACACAAAGTTCTGCTGGTTGGCTCAGGTAGGAAAGACCTAAATTTTAGTTCTGTAAATTGGGACAAGTGCTGTTAAGTGTGGTTTTCTCATCTACAAAATGGGGATTATAGGTCTTTCCTATTTCACTGAGTTGTCTTGAACAGTGACGTAATTTCTGAAGCTGATTAAAAGCAACTAAGTTATTTGTTTACCATCAAGCTTCTCTTTTCAGATCTCTCTCATTTTTCTTAAGGTTAAAACTGGATGAATTTTAAATGCAGTGTTAAGAGATTCAAAACTGAATACAAACACAGTAGCCTCATAAAACACATGTCTGAAGAGAAAGGTCCAAGCATTTGAAATTCTTGTGGATCAGGATGGAGAAGCAAAACCTGCACAATGGCAATGAGTTCTGAACTTGCATCTCCATTTAAAGTCAGGAAACCAGGGCGCCTGGGTGGCTCAGTGGGTTAAAGCCTCTGCCTTCGGCTCAGGTCATGATCCCAGGGTCCAGGGATTGAGGCCCGCATCGGGCTCTCTGCTCAGCAGGGAGCCTGCTTCCTCCTCTCTCTCTCTGCCTGCCTCTCTGCCTACTTGTAATCTCTCTCTCTGTGTCATATAAATAATAATAAAAAAAAAATATTAAAAAAAAAAAAGTCAGGAAACCAGAACAAAGGTTTTATGGATTGATGAACTATAAAATGTACATATGGAGGTACTCAGCTGTATGTACCTACCTACCTTCTTTGCTAATCAGTCCATCTACTCTTCCACCATCACTCTCAGACCCCTTCTTTCTTCAGCCCTGATCACAGTCACTATATCTTACACCTCTTCCTTCTTCTCAACAATTAATCTTTTCACTTATCTATGTGCCTTATAAAGAATTTTACTTTTTAACCCTAATTCTCACACTGTTTTTACTTGCATATGGACTAACTGCATTATATAAACCAATAAATCAAGATATTGCATGTTATTGTGAGGGTAAGCATGTTGTGCATTAGACGGATGGGGTATAAATATTGAATTATGAAGTTGAATTTATGTACCAGTATGTAATAAGATAGGAATGAATTTTAAAAAAGATACGTGCATATTTCCTACAACTTATTTTCTGTATGACGGTCATCTTAGTTCTTTCCTACTTAATTTTTCCCACATTGTCTATTCATTCTTATGGTTCCTTTCCTGAAAAATATTAAGAAAACTCGACCTTTAAATATTTCACTGCCTGATCACAGTGCTACATTATCTGCAGAAATAAAGGTTTAAGAACACACTAAGTCAACAAAATAATAAGAGGGGGCTTTGGGGGGGGAAGGGAATACAAAACCTCTCAAGAACAAATAAGCACATTTACAAATACATAAAAATTTTAAAACAGTGCATAAATAAATGCTTGTATCAAATACCCTAATCTCCCAGATTATTTCAAACGAAACAATCTGGGGTATTATTATTTATAAGAAGGAAGCTAAATGAAAAAGGTCTTACGGTGATGATTCCAGAACAATGCTATTAGCTTGCGTTGAAGATGGAGATCTGTGATTCACAAATACTTCACTTGGGGAAGTGTGAACCACATGGTCTACCAAATGACCAACTGAAGATGGTCGTAACCGGGTTCCCTCTTGTGTGAATGCAGAATTTCGACTACATAAAGAGGAAGAAAAATAGAATGAAAATGTGTTTTAATTAAACTTTTTCCAGTTTCTTACTTATATGATTACATTAGAAAGTGGGTATATGTTTTAATACTAACCACACTGACTAAGCAAAATCTCTGACAAGGATAGCATGATATAAACAGAAACAATATAGAAACAGAAACAAATAGGAAGTCTAAGATCTGAACTACAGTCAGTGATCTACCACAAGGGTTTTACCTATTCAATCCATTATCTCTACCAACCTTAATATGTCTGAAGGTTTTAGTCACTACAACTTAAGTGTCTTAATCAGCATTTATAGGGTTACAGCTTTTGTAACTCATGTTATTGCACTATGCTTTATTGTCTCTTCTTTTTAAACATTTATTTCTTTTAGAGAGACAGAGACAGAACGAGAGAGAAAGGGCACGAGCAGGGGAGGGGCAGAGGGAAAGAATCTCAAGCAGAACCCCACAGAGTTTAGAGCCTGATGCAGGGCTTGATTCTATGACCCCAAGATCATGACCTGGGCCAAAATCAAGAATCAGTCATGTACTAAGAAACAAAATTCAGTGACTTGCTTCATTGCAGTGGTCTGGAACCAAATCTGCAATATCTCCAAGGTATGCCTGTATAAAATAAAGGGAGAGAATAAATAGCTCAGAAATATCTCTGGTCTGTGTACTTTTTTAATTCTTATAAAAGTTTTTTATTTATAGGACTTTTTAAAATTCCTAAAAATAAATAATGAATAACATACTTCCATCCTCATAAGTGACAGTCACATGAATGACTATTTTCAGTACTATTATTAATTATGACAACTAACATTTGAACATTTATTATGTGCTAGGCAATGTTCTGAGCATTTTACATATATCACCTCATTTAACCCTTGTAAAATACTATTATTAAGAAAGTTACTATAATTTGTAGATGAGGAAAATGGGACAAAGAGATCAATTAACTTGCTCAAAGTTCAAACTTTCAGTGATTCTGGGGCCCGTGCTCTTAACCATCACACTATACTGTCTCTTTAGAATTGAGGAAAAGAACCTTTCCAGATTGTATCTAAAACTGCTTCATTACCTAGGAAGTTTAATTAGAGCTATTACTAATTAATTAACTCACTTATCTTTCCTCTGTCTTCTGTAATTTGCTCTAATTATTTAGTGGTAACTAGTAACAAATGGAGAAATTGGTGGCTGGAAAACAGACCAAAAAAGATGGTTCTGGATTTTCTTCAAATAGTTGATTAGCCTCTGAATACATGCAATATTTTATAAAGAAAGATGATTTAGCAATCTGCAATTGGTAAGAGAAATACTTGTGAGTCTATCTTTTTTAGCAGCTTAGCAGCTAGGAAGACACATAAGTATAAGGTAATGTTCTCTAAACCAAACTTTACTTTTGTTATGGTAAAAGTTTATTCTTGGGCTGAAAAATACCCATTGGTGACACAACTTTTAGAATTTAGTTCAGGGGTGCCTGGGTGGGTCAGTTGGTTGGGTGTCCAACTCTTGATTTCAGCTTAGGCTGTGATCTCGGGGTCATGGATCAAGGCTCACATCAGGCTCTGTGCTTAGCACTGAGTCTACTTGTCCCTCTCCCTCTGCTCCTCCCCCTGCTTGTGCTCTCTAAAATAAATAGAATCTTCTAAAAAAAGTAGAGTATAGTATACACTTATTGGATATTAATGTGTTTAAAATATTTCCAAAGTTAGACTACTTCAAATATTATATTCTATACCAAAACTCAAATATTTTATATTCAATCTTTTGGGTGAATAAAGTCTATGAATACACTGACATCCATATATCGTTATTTAATTACATGCATATATTACACATAATACATTTATTAATACATTATAAAATTAACATCTTTAGCCAGTATAAGTTATCTTATTATTATACCAAAGAATAGTTTTCGTTAGAAATACTAGAATGAAGTGTATAAACAGTAAGTGGTGAATAATACAGGCTTTTCTTAGCGCAGATATGGCTAAGCTTGTGGGAACTTAGGTTGGAAACCCTTTTTCCAGACTGAAGAAAGTGGTGGAACAGTTGGGGTAGGAGGTTAGGTAAGATGATCACATTCATTTAGCATTTCCAAACAATATATGCTTCCCTAGAAATTCTGGAGAGCCACACGAAAAAGGATTATGCCAATTAACAACCACATTTCCAGATTTTAATTCTACTAATAGATTTTGATTTATTGGCTATAGGAAAGCGAGCATCTGTGTTCAATGTTCTATTCCCTCATCTGATGAGACTTTTCATTCCACTTATGCAGTAAGCTGCAAGCTATTAGGAAATAATGCTCTGGAGCAACAAAAATCATGTTTGATTAAGATATTTAAATGTAAAGATTTACATATTTTGATCTTCAGGGAAGTCTACAGTAAGTCTGTACTTACTGATTAGGAGTTCCAGGTGGAGATCGTGATGGAAGGCTCTGTGTTTCTAACCTGTCATCAGATATTGAATTTCTGCTTACTACTTCCCAATCCATTAATTTCCGTGCCAAGGGCTTACTTGGGGATCTGCAGAAATAATTTGATATGTAAAAATTTTTATTTTTATACCCCAACTATAAACCAAATTTTAGAATTTATCTTAACAGATCATATTCTAGATGAGTCAACATAGTTTACTTAAAAGAAATTAATGCATTTAGTGGCTGTTTACCATATAATTTCCTAAGAAATTAAATGTGCTTTGTATGAAGAAGGAAGGAAAGACATGCTAAAAGTAGAAGAGAAAATAGGGAAGAGAAAGAATAAAGAAAAAAAGCAAAGGAATAGTTGGTTATCAAGTTATCTCAGATAAGATCATTATAAATACTGCCTATTCCAGAGTTCCTGAAACTTTAGCTCATCTTGTGATATATTAAACAACTGCTAGCATATTATCTCCTATATATCCTTAAATCTATACCCTGATCTTCTACCTTAATAATAGAAGATGGGGTGAAAATGATAATTATGTATATTATAATTTTTTAAATATTATATATAGTAGTAAGCTAGTGAATTGTTTCGTTTTTTAAAACACATTTAGAAGGTTAACATTCTGTCTTGTGGTAGGGAGTAGAAGACTACATTTTATTACCTATCTATATATTGTCACAGTAAGATGAGAACTAAGTCATCTTTTCAGAAAAGACAGGGACCTGTGCAGAATATAAAAAAATTCTGATAGTGGCTAAAATTCATGGAAAATGTGACATCTACTTTTTGACACGCAGAGTTAATATGAAGGTTAATATAAGGAATTATGTTGCTTACATAAAAACACATAATACTCAATAAAATTTATAGACACAATAGGAAACATTAAAATACTAAATAGAGCATACTAGTTTTGACCGTTCATGAGATAAAGCATGTTAGTATTTATGTCCAAATATCTAAATTTACCAGTACAACATATGACCCTAGGTCTTTACTTACCTCCTGCATTTTATGATTTGAGTATCTAAATTTTCACTGCAATGTTTTAGTCTATTAATTTTATTAAACCACAAGTATCTTAAATTACTTACGAATCCAAACTACACAAGTGCCTCGTCATTTTGGGTATTCATTGCCAAAACCTTTTTTAGTTTGGCCGAATGACATCTCATTAATTTGAGAACATTTAACATTTCCTAAAAGAGCTCTAAGGCTATTGATTTAGAAAAAAAAAAAAAGGGTACTGGCTCAGATTTCATTTTTCATGAGTTCCTACTTGAAGACAACTAGGACACCATTTAGCCCAACATCCTAATATTGCTGTACGAACTCATATTCCTTTAGTCACAGTAAGATGGGAAAAGAGTATATTATTTCATGCATTTGATTTTTAAAATGAAGATTACGAAAAGAAACCTTAGGATTTACTGCTCTCTATTAGCCAATTCTCAAAGTTAATAAGCTAGTCTTTCTCATACATTAGACTACCAAATGTAAACTGTAGGAGCTCATAATCATAGTTAGATAAACTACTTTCATTTTAAAGAGAGGAAAAAATTATTTGAAGGAGGAAAAAAATCTAGTTATACTCACCCAGTATAGAGCATCAGAACACTTTACTGTTGTTAATAAACTAAACATGGTTAGAAATGCTCTGCATTTAAAACTAAATTTCAAGTGTTTTATTAACAGCTTTAACCTCAGAGACCCACCCACTCAAGCTTGCTGTCTATGTTTCCTGTTGAATGTGGAAATTTCAGAGAAAAAAATACCACACTTCATCATTGTGTTTGCAATGCGGTAAATATATTTTCTGACCATGGCACTTTATTTTTCTGTTGCATGTGAACATTCTTTTGCGTTCTTCTTAGATTTTATATGACAGTTGAAAAAGTGTGAAAGCAATTCAGAGGAGATATACTGGGGGGAAAAAATAAAGTAACTTACTTATTATTGCTGAGAAAACAATCTTACATGGAAACTTTAAGGAGAAATCTTTTCTATCTATATACCACCAACTAAAATTCTAAGAAGTGGACAAGAACTCTAGAATTCTCTAATAATTTAACAGAATAACTTAACAATTGCTAAAACCATGAGAGTATTTTGGTAGATATGCATCAGGTCATCACAATAAGATTGTGATATACTATAAAAACAATCCCAGAGAAGCTTTGGAGATGGCAGGATCATTAAAGCAGGACCATTAAATACAACTTTATCCCTGCTGATGACTTCTTATTCAAAGAAGGATTCATGAAATTCCATATAACAAAAGAATTGGGATAGTTATTTGAGACTTCTCATATTGTAATTGTAGTTTACTATTCATTAAGTAATGCATATTTGTTTTATAAAATAACCTGTTAAACAGTTTCTCATTTTAATAATGCATATACAAAATGAAGAACCAAGATGCAGGTATAACTGTGCATATTTCTCAAGGTTACATATGATCAAAATATTAAACACTAAAACTTATATAAAGTAATTCGCATGTGATATTAACATTAATAAATACATCTATAATTTGGTGTTCATATTAGGATGTCATTCTACAGTGGAACTAATTACTAAATCATGTTCACTATTTTTATAAATATAAAGCAAGAAAAAAATTTAAGCTTGTTAGGAAAAGAAGAAACAAGCTATGTTGTTAGGTGCATTTTTTAATAAAAAATAATCAGAAATAAACTGATTTTGATTTTAACAAGTCTGAAAGAAATGATGCACATAAAGTGTAGTACTCAGAAATGATGCACATAAAGTGTAGTACTAAGAACCTGAATACCTTTTATATTAAAACAACAAAGTTAAGAGGAAGTAAATTACTTAATTCTTGAGAAATTTCAAGGAAAAGAATTTCGAAAACATTTTCTGTACACTTTACCTTCCTACAGGTGCTTAGCACTTTCTAACTGGAAACAAGGGTATCTAAGACTGTAAGAGGGAACATTCTGAAAATTTCAGTAGCCATGTCTATTAGAGTACGCATCTCTGTTCTTACTTTCTTCTTTCTCCCTTCCCAAATAACCAAGTTAACCAAATAACCATTAAAATGATGCTAAGATTTCTATTTAATAGAGAAGTGACAGTTATTTCCTTCATAAATCTAAGAACAAGACATAATAATAAATCAAATTCAGAATCTTCAACAAATGTTGAGACGATTTACATCATTCAAATTCAAGTAAATTTATCATAGCAAAATGCTACCTAGCCCTGACCAGCTAAATCCTTCAACACATTTTCACTGACAGTCTTCCTCTTGGGTCGATTATTCATCGATAAATGAGGATGAAGATAAGCCACGAATGAAGAAAAACTACACAGGTAAATTTTATTATTTAAATACATAAAAATCATGGTTGAATAATCTTTCATTTTGAATGTCCTTATTCCAAGGAACTTACAGTAGCATTTATTATTTATCTTTACAAGTATTCAAGGCATATATTACTGGTAAAGAGTCAGATAGTTTTAGCAGTGATTCCAACTCCAGAGGCAGGGAAGTGACAGGTTAAAAGGAAGAATCATAAAGTTAAATCTACAGTTTAGGATAAAAGGTTTTAACTAAAGATTTACTGACATAAATGACTAGATTTTTCAACATAAAAGAAAATGTCTATGATACATTAAGAGATAAAAATAAGCAATACAAAGTATGAAATAATTTTTAAATGAAATAAATACATACACACATATCTCTGTGAGAATATACATGGCAAAATCTTGAATAGTAAGTACTAAAGGGGGTGGGGGGCAAGGGAGAGCAAGAATTTTAAGCAGGCTCCATGTCCAGAGCAGAGCCCAAAGCAGGGCTCCATCTCAGGTCCCTGAGATCATTACCTGAGATGAAATCAAGAGTCAGATGCTTAACTAACTGAGCCACCCAGGCGTCTCTGCGCCCCCCAATTCTTTTTAAATAATCATCTTGGGACATGATTTTTCTCTATAGTATTTGGCATGTTGGAGTTTTCTCCTTTTCTTTACTTTTTTTTTTTTTTTTTTAAACAGGGGGAACCTTGAACCCAGTTGAGTTTCCCATGTTTGGGGAAATCAGAGGTCAAAATGGCCTGAGTGCAATTTACAAGTCCCTATCTGAGAGAACCTTCTTTGTGATCATGGTTATCTTCCCTGCCACATAAGCACTGGCATGTTGGAATTTTAAAAAAATAATTAAGTATCACTTATATAATTAGAACAAACAATAAAGCAATTTCTACTTTTGGAAAGAGAAAAGAAAAAAAAATTTTTTTACTCAAGAAACACAAAACAGGAAGGTCTTTTTGATGAAGACTAAGAGCAAAATTAAAGTAAAATCAAAAGGAAAATTTTATAATTAAAATTTATTAAAATTCTTATGCCTCCAATGGCAGTAGACAGACACCAAGCAGATGAACTTTTTAATTTAAGGGCTTATCCTCTGTAAGCCATTTCCACTGAAAAAAACACTACTTCATTTAAAACACATCTACCATACCACACACATGAGCTGGGGCTCATGCACTGAATAAAACAGACAAAACTCCCGCCCTCATAGAGTCTACATTCTAGTGGGAGAGAGAGATGATAAAGGAGGTCATCTCGCACAGCTCTGAGACAGGAAAGCAGCCAAGCGTTTACCTATCTCATGCAGAACAGCAAGAACTATTCTGTAGAGGTTAAAAGTATAGGTAAGAACTGGGAGGCCTGTGTGAGAATCCTGCTACACCCCTTACTATCCAGTTAAATTATTCAAACTTGCGGTGCTCAGTTTTCTCACCTGTAATGGAATTTACCTCACTGAATTGTGGGGATTGTGAAATCATACACAAAAACTGCCTGGCACAGATAAATACAAAATAAATGTTAGCCATTATTAGATTCACTGCCTATCTTCTGTCCACTTACATCCCCATACAGATGACTCCATCACAGCAGCCAGAGTGATTCCCCACCCCTTACACCCCCATATTTTTATTATCGAACATTTCAAACATAAACAAATGTATAGAAAATAGTTTAATAAACACTGTACTCAGGACCCAGGTTCAACAATCATGATCATGGTCAACCCTGTTTCCTCCCTATCATTTACTCAAACCCACTCACCTCAATTATTCTGAAGGAAATCCTAGAAATCATGGTATTTATAAATATTTCAGTTTATCACTGTAAAACATGACAATTCTGCCAGATTGTTAAAAATGCAAGTCAGTTTATATCCCTTCCAGTGGGGGATCTCAGCCCTTAAATCCAAAGTCCTTACCATTTCTAACATGGGGTCATACAAGTTCTGGCTGCTGCCTATCTTCCTCTCTGACCACTTTCTCTAGCACTGCCTTGCTCTTTCTGGTCCATTACTGGCCTGCCTACTCTTTCTCCACCATAACAAGTGGGCTCCAGCTCCATGTCTTGTGCTGGCTCAATCCTTTACTTACATTAGATATCTGCTGCACCAATCAGAATTTAAGCTCTGTGGGACTAAGCTGTGTATGTTGCTCTTCACTATATTCCCAGGGCCTGACACAATGCTCAGCAGAGTAGGTTTTCGATAAATATTTGCTGCCACCAATTTGGTCATTCTTTTTCCTTTCATTTATTGGATAATACTGTTAGATTGTTGCTCACGCATCTCAAACTAAACCGTGACAACTTAACTCCTTTTTCCAATACAAATTTGTTCTCTTTTCTGTAGCCCCTTGTCCATTTTGTCACTCAAATCTGATGGTCTTTCCAGATACTCCCGTCTCCAACACACCTCTATCTAATTGATTAACAACTTCTTCTAGTTCTACCTATAAAATGTTCCTCAAATTTGTTCCCTAGTCTCCATTTCATCACCACTGTTTTAGTGCAGGCCTTCATTTTCACTTGGATTACTGCAATAACCTCTAATTGGTCTCCTAGTACTGAGTCCTTACTTCTAACCCATTCTTCATCAACTGCTCATAAACCTGTTTTCTAAAACATAAACTTAACTATGTCATTTAACTCATTAAAAAACAAAGTGGTTATAAACAGCTCCTAAAAATGAGGATAACTAAATGGCACCCCCCAAAAAAACTTATTTCTTGATAATATGATTTAAAGAAATATGAAAATGGACGGAATAATATATGAAATTAATCGTTTTTCAAAAATGTTTAAAAAAAGTGAACAAAATGAACTTTCTAACAAAATGTTACATTAATAATATAATACTTGATTCAGCCTGGTCAGAACTATAATGCTTGGCATGGGGTTAATTTCACTCATGTAAAAAACAAAAAAAGGGAATAAATAAACTAAACAAATTATTTCATCACTCCCTCAACATAACTTATTATTTAAAGGATCACGTGATAATTCTGTAACCACATTTGAAAAAAAGGGTTTTTAGTAATTTTAACCTTTTAAAAACAATTCAGACACTGAAATAGAGGTGGCTTACCTTGCAAATACCCTGTCTTTATTTGCTTTTTCTTTGCCATACTGAACTGACTGGACTTCAGTTCTCCCACTGAAATACATAAACATGGACAATAATAAAATCTTAAAGACAACACTAGGATAAAATGACAACATATAACATGATTATATTACAACTTCATAAGAGACAAATTTCTAGCAGAGAAATAGTAGCAGAGGATAAGAAAAAACTTCCAGTTCTACCTGAATGGATGAAGCTTATTTATGGCTCTACCATTAACAAACAATGATGTGTTCCACAGACACTCCATTTTCAGATACTTCTTTATTTGAGAATGACTATCACCTCAGGACCTGAAACATGAGGAATCTTGAAGATTCTTGCTCTTTCCTTGGGCTTTTCTTTCTTGTCTACTGATAATTACCACAGATACAAAGACTGGTTATATCCTCAAATCCTTCCTTGTCCAGACATTGCCAACTCCAGACTTCTGTATACAGGAAGGAACTAAGGACAGAAATAGGTTGCAAACCGAAGCCGATCCATGTAGCAAGGACACAGTTTACGCAGGGAAACTGAGCCTCCTCTGTGGTAAACCCATGTGTTCAGACCAAATCTGTTACTAAAAACTTGGTTCTCAGAGAATTTGCTACTTGACACATCACATTATTTAAGTGTGAATAGATAAAAATGTCTAGTATATCAAATATAACCATTTACTTATGTAGATATCTAATTCATATAAAAACAGCCAAATGTAGCTTTCTAAAGCAAAATAAGCAATTTTAAGATCATCTTCCGTGGATAAGTATAGATATGTGTGAACAGAATGGTCTATCTCTTCAAGTTTTAATGGAAAAGTCAGAAACCTAACCATGATTTTTTTTTTTTAAAGAATTTATTTATTTATTTGACAGACAGAGACACAGTGAGAGAGGAACACCAGCATGGGGAGTGGCAGAGGGAGAAGAAGGCTTTCCCGCAAAGCAGGGAGCCCAATGTAGGGTTCGATCCCAGAACCCCGGGATCATGACCAGAGCCAAAGGCAGACGCTTAACGACTGAGCCACCCAGGCACCACCGCTCCCCGCTGCCTTATTTTTAAAGAATTTATTTATTTCTAACCATGATTTTTAAACTTAGGTACAGTGAAGTTTCTTAAGAAAATATATTTCCTGTAAGAAGGATAAAGTATACTTGCAATTGTGAACAAGGTAACAAATTGAGGTTCACTATTGTTTTGTATTTCCACATTAGAACAATGACTTTAATCCCCTGGGTATTTTGGAAGAGAGGTAATAAAAGTATGTATTTCAGTAGGCTGTTGGAGTAATTAATGAATTCTCTGATATCTGAATTCCATCTCTCAGTCTAAATAATATATCAACATTTTAAGTCTTATAAAAATTCTGGTATTTCTAAACATTGCTTATTATGAGGGGAAAAAACATTTATTTAATGCATACCCATTAGGGATAGGACCGTGTCCAGATAAACACTTGCCATGCTGCCATTCCTACCTTAATTATAAGATTATTAATCACTTTGATGATTAAAAGGTGTTTTGGATATGTTTTAAAAGTTTGTAAGGACAACAAACATAAAATTTAACTTTTACAATGATAAACATATATGGTTTACTTATATACATTAATTTCATTTAATGTTAACTGAGCTGTCATGGGCCTCAATCTTCCTCCTGTGCTCGGCTAAGTTTTTTGTTTTGTTTTTTTTGAGAGAGAGAGAGCGCGAGCAAGCAGGAGATGGGAGAAGGTCAGAGGGAGAAGCAGACTCCCCATGGAGCAGGGAGCCCGATGTGGGACTTGATCCCGGAACTCTGGGATCATGACCTGAGCTGAAGGCAGTCGCTTAACCAACTGAACCACCCAGGCACCCAGAGAGAGAGGAGGAAGCCGGCTCCCTGTTGAGCAGAGAGCCCGATGCGGGTCTCGATCCCAGGACTCTGGGATATGACCTGAGTCGAAGGCCGAGGCTTTAACCCATTGAGCCAACCAAGCGCTCGGCTAAGTTTTGTAGAAGGCTTGCTAGTCAACAAACTATTTTCTAGGTTCCTTTGTGAGTTGGTTTTCTGTTAGGTTCTACTTTTTTTCTGGTGGGAGATCAGAAAGTAGAGGGAATCAAAAGCAGAAGACTGGCAGACGCTGGTGGCTGCTGTAACAAGAGTGGGAATAGGATGCTGGGAGAAACAGCACATCATAAATGGCATGTACCATCCCTGATCAGAGCAGCACCTCTCAGACAAATCCAGAAGTGACTGTGACAGTGGCTCTAATGATGGAGTAGCAGCAGGTCTGGGCTTATGGACTCCAGTCAGAAACACAAGTTTCTGATCCTTAAGCATTATCCATTCTTCCTGTTTACTTCTCTAAAACTCTCCTCCTTCTCCCTTCTGTTTCGCTAGCCTCTCTAATACCTATGTAACCAATTCCCTCAAATTGCTTTTATTTGAAAAATCAAAAGGACCTTCTGTGTCTCTGACTGATAATTTACCAGTGAAGAGGATTCAAATGGGACACTATTACTCAAAAGGCTAGATTAACAAGCTGACCTTTGTAACAAAAATATAAAGGTAGAACTGAAACATGAGGGAGGATTAAAGGTTTGTATTTCATATTTTCTATAATATTGCTCTTTAGGGATTTAATATTACTATTATTAGAACAAAATGCAAAACTGTACCATAATCTAAGAGCATAATTCTCACAGTAAGATACTTGTTTTTAGAACAATGAGAAAATGACAATTGGTAGAACACAGGTTCATTATAAGTAATTTCAGCAACATAGAAAAGCAAAACAAAAAGATTTTTCTTAAACCCCAAATTTTAAAATAAAATAAAATTAAAAAGCAATAAATCCCCCAAATTTAGCCAGAGTCTTATCACTAAGAAATAATCTCCATTATCAGCAGGTAAAAATCATTCTAAAACTCTCTATATATACATAAAAAATCCTATAAATAGGGATATAATTCTATTAACACAATGATTATGCTATATATCCCACTTTTAATGAAAACAGCATTAAACTGATTTCCCTTCAACTAAAAGACTGCCATTCATATGCAAAGAAAGAAAGACTGGGAAAACCTTAAGGAGTTAGTGTTATTAATATTTAATTTTTGTTAATATGGATTCTCATACTTCCACTAGTCCCTTGCTTCCTCATTTTCTTATATTGTTATTTTTACTTTATCAAAGTTTACAGCATTTTACTTCTGTTCTGTAGTCAAAATTCTGATAATTGTCAAGGATTAGTTAGTTCTATGTTTAAAGGACCTAACCTTCATTCTTAGTTCTTTTGCCAAGATTCTTTTTGAGTCATGTTGACTTATCTCTTGGATGACTTAATTTCCTTAAAAAAGTTTTTTTCTGGGGGCCTGGCTGGCTCAGTCAGTAAAGCATGTGACTCTTGATCTCAGGGTTGTGAGTTAGAGCCCCATGTTGGGTGTAGAGATCACCTAAACATAAATCTTAAATTTTTTTCCCCAGATGGGCTCAAAAATGTTATATTCTCTGAGGTTTTGTATATTTGATAATGTTTATTGGCTTTAGACTTGAATGGCAGTTTAGTATTTTTCAGTTGCTTTTTTTCTTTAGGATGTGGTAGACAAAGAGTGGCTCATGTTATTACCAAAAAGAATACCATAAACTTTATGCCAAAAAACTCATTAACTTAGAGGAAAGAGATAAATTCCTTGAAAAACATTTACTACGAAAGCTCACTGAGAAAAAGAAAAAGAAAACCTTTATATCTAATTAAAGAATTTGAACGTGTTGCTCAAAAGCTTCCTATAAACAAAACTTCTGCCCTGGGCGGATTAATTGGTAAGTTATGCCAAACATTTTTTTTAAAAGATTTTATTTATTTGAGAGAGAGGGAGAGAGTGAGTGTGAGAGAGCACAAGCATGGAGAGTGGCAGAAGAGGGAGAAGCAGACTCCCCACTGAGCAGGGAGCCCAACGCAGGGCTTGATTCCAGATCCCTGAGATCATGACCTGAGCCAAAGGCAGACACTTAACCAACTGAGCCATCCACGCGCCCCCTGCCAAACATTTTAAAAGGAAATACTACCATTACTACAGAAACTTTTCTATAAAACTGAAAATGAGGGAACACTTCCCAACTCATTCAGTGAGGCTGAAATCACCCTGACACCAAAACCTGACACTGATATTACAAGAAAAGAAAACTACAGAGCAATATCCTTCATGAACATAGATGTAAAAATTCTAAACAGAAATTTGGCAAACTGAATAAAATGGCACAGAAAAAGGATAACAGATCATGACCAAGCGGGTTTTATCCTAGGAATGTGGGGTGGGGGTGGGGTTAGCACTTGAAACTCAATGCAATTCATCATACAAATGAAAAAGAAAAACCATATAATCTTTGTAATAGCTGCAGAAAAAGCATTTGACAAAAACCAATATCCAATCCTAACAAAGACTTCCAGCAAATGAGATGTAGAGGGAACTTCCTCAACATGCATTAGATATACAGCATCTATGAGGGCCTACAACTAACATCATACTTAACAGCAGAAGATTGAATATCTTCCCCCCGTCCCCCAAGATAAGGAAAAGACAAGGATATTTATTCTCACCACTTCTATTCAGCACTGTACTGGAGGTTCTAGCTGGGGGAATAAGGAAAGAAAAAGAAACAAAAAGGATCAGAATGGAGAGGAAGAATTAAAACTGTCTTTATCCTCTAGGTAGAAAATCTGTTGGAAGCTACAAAAAAGCTCCTAGAATAAGTGAGGTAAGCAAGGTCTCACTGTTGAAATCAGATCAGCATTAAAAAAAATCAACTGCATTTCTGCTTAATAGTGAACAATATGAAATTAAAATTTAAAAAGACCTCAAGAAATTAAGGATAAATTTAGCATGGACCTGTGAAACTTGTACATTTGTGAAAGACCTGTACACTGAAAAACTACCAACTGAGAGAAGTAAAAGATAAATAAATAAAAGATATATCATGTTTCATGAGTTTGAGAACTCAGTATTTTTAAGATGTCAATTCTCCTGAAATTTATCTATAGTTTCAGCACAATCCCAATTAAAATCCAAGATGCGGGTTTTTTTGCTTGTTTTTTTTTTAAGAAATAGAGTATGCATGAGCATGAGTGGGGGGCGGGGGTAGGGAGAGGGCAGAGGGAAAGAGAATCTCCAGCAGGTTCCATGCCCGGTGCAGAGCCCCACATGTGGCTCCATCCCACAACCCGGAGATCATGACCTGACCGGAAATCAAGAGTTGGACACTTAAATGACTGAGCCACCCAGGCGCCCCCCTAAGAAGTCTTTTGTAGAAATTGATCAGCTGGTTTGAAAGTTCAGATGAAAATGTAAAGGACTTAAAACATTTTAAACAACTTTTAAAAAGAACAAAGTTGGAAGACTAATACTACTATGCTTTAAGATTTATTATAAATACATCCAAAAATAAGTCTACACAAATACTGAAAACTGATTTTCAACCAAGGGGCAAAGGCAACTCAGTGGAAAAAGAAAGGGTAATCCTTCAAAAAATGGTGCTGGAACAACTGGTTATCCATATGCAAAAATATGAACTTTATATATTTTTGTATATATTTCAAACCATATACAAAAATTATTTCCAAATGGATCACTGATCTAAGTGTAGGAACTAAAACTACAAAACTCTTAAAAGAAAACAGAGGAATAAATCTTTTCAGGCTTGGGTTAGGCAAAGATTTCTCATGTGATGCCAAAAGAAAGATCCATGAAAGAATACAACAGTAAATTAAATTTCATCAAAATTGTGTACTCTACAGAAGAGGTAACAACAGGCACTGATGAAAATGTAATGGAACTCTCACAGCTGGTGGGTACATAAAATGGTAAAAACTGCCTTGAAAAAATGATTGGCAGTTTCTTCAAAGTTAAACATACATCTACCTTGTAATCTAGCCATTGCACTCACAAGTATTTAACTAAGGGAAGTTAAATCATATAAATACTCCTACATGAATGCTCACAGCAGCTTTATTTGTAATAGCTCAAACCTGGAAACAACCCAAATGGGGAAACAACAATCACTTAATATCCATAAGCAAATGAATGGACTAACAAATTGTGATTATCTATACAGTGGAATAATACTCCATGATAAAAAGAAACGAACCACCAATACAGACAACAACATGGATGAATTTCAGAATAATTACGATGAGTCAAAGACACTGGACTAAAAAGAGTATGTAACATATATGTTTCAATTTCTATAAAATCCTATAAAATGCAAACCAATGGAGACAGAAAGCAGATTAGTGGCTGCATGGGGACAAAGAAGGGTGGAAGAAAGAGGTTACAGAGGAGCCTAAGGGAAAAATGGAGGAGGATATGCTTGCTATCTGATTATGGTGATGGATTCAGGTATGTAAATAAATCTCCAAACATCAAATTTTAGATGTTAAATACGGTAGCTTACTATACACCAATTACACCTTAATAAAGCTGTTTAAAAATATAAAATCTGCCAGTATGAGGCCCATATTCCCCCAAGAGCAGTAACAGTCTGAATGGCAGGTATTGCTCCTCAACCTGCCAATATTTTTTTCTTAGATTGTTCTTTAGCTTGTTTTTATTAACATCTGTGGTTGAAATTTCATTCTGTTTCAGTGATTTTTCTTCCAAACTGGTTTAATTGTCTTTTGTACTTGTCATTGTGATTAGATTTTGTTTGCTGTGGTATAGCTTGGGTAAAATCCTTCATTCTTTTCTCATTGTATCTGACACCAATCTGAATTACAGTTGAAGGCAGGCTACTACATTCTATGCATTTCTTTGTTGCCTAAGAGAAATGGTGTGTACATTTATGTGTATGTCTTATTTTCAAGGACAGAGAGAAGGAAGAATTCTGCTAAAGATAAGTGTAGTCCTTAGATAATAACCCTGATGGTCACTTAATTAATAATTAAGTTTACTGAGGGACTACTGTTATGGTTGACACTATTTTCTCCATGGAGATTTCTTCTGCCCCTCCTGAGATTTAGATAAGGCTTTTAAAAAATTTTTTCTTGACTTTCACCAATGATCTAATACTTGCTCTCTCAGTCCATCCATCCATCAGTCCATCCATCTACCCATCCATCCACCTACCCATCCAAGTAGGCTCCAAACCAAGCACTGAGCCAAGTGTGGGCTTGAACTCATGACCCTGAGATCAAGACCTGAACTGAGATCAAGAGTCAGACACTTAATGGACTGAGCCACCCAGATGCCCCATCAGTCTATTTATTTTTAAATTTATGAGTACCATCAACTTAGTTCTTTCAAAATTGCTTTTAGGAAGGGTACAGAAGAGTTAAACATGACACCAATTAAGAATCTGCTGTGCCATTTTTGTGGTTAAAAGTTTCCTAATTCTGCTTAAGTGTTGCCACTGAATTTGGGAGCTGCTTTTGGCGGGGGGCATATATTTTTAATAGTATTTTAAAAGCTTTATGCTGTTATTTTTTCTGAGATTACAAGTTAGGCATTTATACATGTTTGAGATTTCTGGGCCACTCTAAATATTTTCCACATGAATATGTAACATGAATTAATCTAACACATAATGATAAAAAGGTTTATTTATTGAAGATGGAAAATCCTTTTTTAAAGCAGAAACAGAAATGGATAACATTTGTTTTAGTAAAAGATTATGAATGACTTTGCTATGTGATTCTTACCAGGTTGCACTTAAAAACTAGCTTTCATGGGTCTTTTAAGAATTCCAGAGGCAAAATTAATCAGAACGTCTCCAAATTTAGAATTATCCCTCAAAGACTGTTTCCTTCAGGAAAAAATAAAAGCTATCAAGAATAAATAAGACAGTTTTAGGAAAAGGAATCTAGGGTTATTGTTCAATGACTAAATGTGAGTTTTGCAAAATACCTGTTTGAACTCTTTATAACAAAGGATTTAACAAACTCATACATAAAAGAGCAAAGTATAGTTATCCCCACTTTTTCAAAATTTGTGTTATGCCACTCTGCTTTTACAAAAAAGGGAGAAAAGAGCATTCAGCACTTGTTTTGTAACAACCCACTGTAGAGGCTGTGCACACCACAGTGAGAGTACCCCACAAGATCGTTCCAATGAAGTACACTCAGCATCTCAGCATCAAGCCACCAAAGCCACACATTTGAACTGTGCCTTTGATCATCTGTGCTTTATCTTGATTTATTTTGTGCATTTGTTGGTAAGATGTGTCCAAATGTAGCAAAAAAAAAAAAAACAGCTTATGAGAGGTGATTCTTGGGGTCTGGAAATGCTAAGTAATTTTTCCATATAAATTAATGGTAATGGCTTCTTTATGCCATTTGGCTTACAAAAGGTTTCATAGGAATATTCTACTTTTGGATAGTGAGGGAAACTGGCAATTATATGCTCATGCAGAAGATACTTTTGCTTTTACAAATAAAGATGTCTTAGAACAAAGAAAAATTTTCTTGTAAATATTTAACAAAGACACAATGGAATTCATAACATGTCTAGAATGTCAATAATTAAATATGACTAATTCACTTTAGAAAATAATGATCTGAAATACAGTCAATGGAAGAGTTTCTCCATCTGATTAGATCACAAGAACATTGAGAACTTTTTGCTCCGGAGATTTTGACTCAGTAGGTGTGTATGAATTATACACATTCTATGATTGATTACAACAGACCTTTATTTTAAAGTGAGGAAAAATCCAGTAACAAGACATTAATGCATAAGCAATACTCACCAGTACCGAAATTTTGAACCTAATGTAAAATAATGTGCAAAAAAATTCTTTTGAGGTGGAAGTGGTCTGTCCAAACGGAAGAATGTGTGATGTTCTACACATGCTTTCCACAAATTTTTGCATGCTCTGTAATTCACCATATTAAATCCCAATAATGTTTCTCTAGATTCATGCTGTAATAAATGACAAAATGCAGAGAATACCAGGAAAACATCAGGATCTAATGCTCCATTTAGTTTACTTTCTGCAGATAAATATTCTAGCCTTACGAACAGCTAATCCTTGTAGCACAATACCTTTTTTGCTTATCGAATAAAAAAGCAGTAAAATAAATGGAAAGGTTTGCAAAACGTGGATCTCACCTCATTCTGTAGTATTATGACTCCTAGGACTTCTATTTTAGAACACAGAAATAAGTTTAAAAACTGATATATATCTGTTTTCAAAACTTACTAGCTGCAACTCTATTTCAAAACATAACCCTAGCCCATAAATTAAACTTTAAGATATACTATCACACCTATTAAAAAATATTTTGAAATTTATAAACCTATCTAGATTGTTCAGTGCACAGGAATCTTCATTCAGTACTTCTGGACACTATTATGCAACTCAAATTTTAAAGTAAGTAACAACATAATAGAATCATTTCTTTAATTTTTCTCTAAAAGTTTGGCAAAATTTACTATTTAAATGGTTTCACTGAAGTAAATTATATATAGTAAGGCACACATGTTTTAAGTGTATAGCTCTGGTTTTCACACGATGAATGCAACCATCTAACACCCAACCAGAACAAGAAATGGATTATTACTAGCAACTCTTAAGTATTCTTTGTACTCCCTTTCTACGGGATTATCTTTGCAAAGTTAATCACTCTTCTGACTTTTATCACCATAGATAATTTATACCTGTTTTTGAACTTTATATACATGGAATCATACATACATGTCTTTAGGTGTGATTTCTTTTGTTCAGTATTATGTTTTTATGTTCATCCATATGGTTGTGAAAGTCATTTTCATTCTATGTAACATTCTATCATATGAATATACCAGTTTATTTATCCATTTGTTATTGCTAGACATTTGATATTTCCAGTTTGAGGATATAAAGATACTGCTATGTGTGTGCATTTCTGTTGTTGGATCATAAGATATTTGTGTTCATCTTCAGCAGATAATGCCCAACAGCTGGAATAGTTAGATCAATATATACTCCCTTCCACCAGCAGAATATTCTCCACGCATCAACCGCTTATCAATCTTTTCATTACACTATTCTGGTGGATGTGTAAAAGTATCACATTTTGTTTATAATTTACACTTCCCTGATGATTAATGAGGGTCAACATCTTCTCATGTTACTAGCCATGTGGATGTCCTCATTTCTGAAGTATCTGTTCAAATCAGTAGCATATTTTTGGATTGGGTTGGATATATAACCAAGGATGTGGGGTGTGTGTGTGTGTGTGTGTGTGTGTGTGTGTGTATGATATACATATTCTGAGCTACTTTACTCCCTTAATGATGTCTTTTGGTGAATACAGTTTTAATTTTAACACAGTCCAAGTTATTGATCTTTTCTTTTAAGGTTAGTTTTCCTTCTAGGTCCTTTTGCCTATCAAAAGATATGAAGATATTTTCGTAGCTAAAGTACAGTAAGATGCCCATGTATAAACATTAAACTACTATGTTAGAAGATAATATGCTTAAAATACCTCTTGATCACCAAAGAATTCTTAATCATGCTTAACAGTGGCTTTATAGGCCCTAACTGATAGTTTACATGTTACACCACACTCCATAAATAGTGCAAAATGACAGAGAAGGTCTTACACAGAGCAGTTCGAAATGATGCTTCTCAGAAGAGTAGATCTAAGAATCATATATGTTCTTTTGACACTTCCCATAGTTCAAAAATTCTGTGTGATTTTGACTTTCTACTAATTGTATTTGGACAATTTATAACAAATTTGCAACAAAAAGCACCCTCCACATTTTGTATATGATAGATACAAAGTGTTGTATTGAAAGATAAGTAGTTTGTATAAAGTTTGTGTATTTAAAAATGAAGAGATATTTCAGAGAGAAACATTAACAAGGCAACATTCTGTAGACTGTGACTATATACACTCCTTCATCAGTTGTTAGATGATTTTTGTTGATGTTATCTGTGGCTAAACACATTCCTAATGATATACTGCCTCAGAGAATGGTTTGAAGATTAAATGATATGAAACAGCTGTGTAATTATGAGACACACAGTAAGAGCTCAATAAATGTTAAATACCACAACTATTATTGCTAATAATGATAGTACTAATGGAAAAGTTGACTTCTACAGTGCCATCTACCAATATAAAAATTTAAAATATTTGTTCTCTAGTTTCTAGATGTTTTGAAACACGTACAAAAATTTTCACTAGCAGCCTAATTTCAAAAAAATTTCATTAGCAGTCATAAAAGCCACAACCTGGAAATGCCAAAATTGTCCAGTAACGTAAGAATGAGTAACTTACGGTATATTCACTCAATATAATACCAAGCAGCAATAGGAAAACTATTGCTATGCACAAAAATATAGATGAATTCACAATGTTAAGATTAGATTTTATTTTATTTATTTATTTTTAAAGATTTTATTTATTTAATTGACAGAAAGAGAGAGAGCACAAGTAGAGAGAGAGGAGGAAGCAGGCTCCTTGCTGAGCAGAGAGCCCGATGCAGGACTTGATCCCAGGACCCTGAGATCATGACCTGAGCCGAAGGCAGAGGCTTAACCCACTAAGCCACCCAAGTGCCCAATTTTTTAAAGTTCAAAAATAAGCAAACTAATCCATGGTGATACAAATAAGAATAGTATTTACCTCTCAGGAAGGTTAATAACACAAAGGGGCATCAGTTACATTAGTAATAATACCAAGGTGGTGGTAATGTTTTATATATTAACATTATATATTTATTATATACTTACCAGGAACACTATCCTTAATATTTATATACTTTTCTGTATAATTCAATAAACTATAGAAGAAAACATTTATATATTTGAGTATTAAATGATAAATCAGTCACTTAGATCATTACCCTCTGATAAAATGCAGCTGACTCAAATATTTTTAAGTTTTCAAATACATTTTACACAATACGCACACACAACCATCTTGAAATCTGCATTAATTTGTTAAGATTTATAAGAAACAATTTAAGATTAAATTATTTTAATTCTGATTAAATAGATAAAATCATTAACAAGGTGAAGTTCTTTCCAACACTGTATTTCCACAATAACTCAGTGGATTGTATTTAATATATAAAAAGGACATCACCATTCTCACAAAGGGAAGAAACGTACTATACATTAATGAACTAGAAACAAAACTAAACACTCAGTCTCCCTAATATAAAATGGGCTACTTATGAAAAGAAGTGCTGCAGATTAGTGTGTGTGCATATGTGTGTGAATATATATACATATATATAAATAAAATGCTTCGTTACCACCCTCACGGATAGACCCTGGTAACTGACAATGAACATCACAATTGAGATCAGTTTCAAAGTTCAAAAGAGAGAAAAACAAATATATAGAAGGACTTTAAATCAGAACCACAGTGACAGTGTGGAAATAAATAAACACTGTCATAAAATGTGAATTAACTAATTCAGTACGCAGTTATCAACACTTTCACTCAAAAGTTCGGCCATGAATGACTTCATTTCTTAAGACTTCATTTCTATAAATATTATTCATAATTATATACATTATATAAATATTATTTATATAAATGTTATTTATATTTATACAAATACTTAGAAATATATTCATTTATACTAATAATTATTAGATCACTACTCACCACTTCTTTTCTAAGTTGAATAAAAAACTGTTTGCACTTAAAAGAAATTTTTACAATCTTCAACCTGGATAAAAAAAGAATGAATTAGAGTGTTTAAAATAAGGAATAAAAATAAAAACATTAAGAAAATAATGCAAAAAATAATCTTTTAACTGTATATTCAGTAAAATCTAAACATTCAATCATGAATACACACATTATCTAAGAAATCTAAAGATTTTGGTGCTTCAGGAAAAAATAATTAGAATTTATATGCTCAACTAAAGAAAGTTTTATCAGAATAATTGCTGTGAACTATGCCTTTCCCAATTTTTTATCTAGAGAAATACATAAAAACACATGTCACAAATTAAAACTTCAAGATATACCAA
This sequence comes from Ailurus styani, assembly GCA_002007465.1. Lineage (NCBI taxonomy): Eukaryota > Metazoa > Chordata > Mammalia > Carnivora > Ailuridae > Ailurus > Ailurus styani. Next base: position 2,846,130 of record LNAC01000094.1, on the reverse strand, counting down.
TAAGATATACCAAAACTACAAGTAGTTTTCTGGTTCTGTAAGGAGCTTAGAAATCACCACTCCATTGTATTAAGTAAAAAGCTCAACAGGTTGAGAAATCAACACCTCTTCCTGGATTCATAAGAGAGGGGAGGGCACAGGAACTGCTACTCCCAAGATTTGAGAGCTTAACGGGTGAAGACGAGAACTGCAGCTTACCAGAGCAGAGACTCACTGAACACAAACTGCCAGAGCAACCAGTGCCAGAGGAACCCGAAATGTAATTTAAGAATTGGAGGCTCCGTGTGGACAAATTCAAGAGTGAAAAACTCCAGAGGGACCCAGTTACAGGGGAGGGGAGGAGACCTCCTGCAATATTGTGAAATTTACCTCTAGGAGTCCAATCAGATTCAGAGACATATCAGAGAAAAATACCCTTTGGTTTCCAGCAAGGGAAGGGGAAAAAGAACAACCCTGAAATACAACAGATCACTCTGTTCTTAATAAGGTCTGCCTTCAGGGGAAACTAGTTAACCAAATCCTCACCTGCTCAGGTATTAGCAGGGTTGAACCAACCTGGGGAAGCCTAATTAGCTCACTCAAACCATCCTATCCCACCTAGCAGGGAGGAAAAAAACAGGGAAACACTTGGGAAGCTCACCATCTAGAGGCATAGAGACATGGGCTCTCTAAAACACTGAGAGCTAATCATAGGATACAGAACACTTGCCATCCCCCTACACCTCACAACATTACTAAGAGCCTATTTATAGCACTTCCTTTTACTGGAATATCATGTCTGGCTATCAAAAAATTACAAGGCATACCAAAAGGCAAAAACACGATGTGAAGAGACAGAGCAGAACCAGACATGAAGAGATGTTGGAATGATCAGACAGGGAATTTAAAACATCTATAATTAATACGCTAAGGGTGCTAATGGATAAAGTAAAAAGCATGTAAGAACAGATGGGCAATGTAAGCACAGAGATGGAAATCATTAGATTTCATTAGAAAGACACCCTCCCCAAATGCTATGGGTAAAAAACACTATCACAAACAATACTTTTCATGACCTTATTAGTACACTGGACACAGCTGGGGAAATAATCTCTAAGGCAGAAGACATATCATTAAATCCTAAAAACCCCAAAAGCAAAGAGAAGGCTAAAGAAGAACAGAACAGACTATCTAAGAACTGTGGGACAACTACAAAAGATGTAACATACAGTAACATAATGGTAATGGACATACTGCAAGGAGAAGAGAAAGTAACAGAAATGTTTGAAACAAAAATGACTAAGGAACTTTCCCAAATTAACATCAAATGCCAAACCACAGATCAAGGAAGCTCAGAGAATACGAGCAGGATAAATGCCTTAAAAACCATACCTAGGTACATCACTTTTAAATTACAGAAAATTAAAGACAAAAAACATTTTGAAAGAAGCCAGAGGAAAAAACATCCTACCTACAGAGGAACAAAGGTAAAAAGAGTTAAGTCCGGGCGCCTGGGTGGCTCAGTGGGTTAAAGCCTCTGCCTTCGGCTCAGGTCATGATCTCAGGGTCCTGGGATTGTGGCCCGCATCGCATCGGGCTCTCTGCTCAGCAGGGAGCCTGCTTCCTCCTCTCTCTGCCTGTCTCTCTGCCTACTTGTGATCTGATCTCTCTCTCTCTGTGTCAAATAAATAAATAAAATCTTTAAAAAAAAAAAAGTTAAGTCCAACTTCTCAGAAATCATGAAGCAGGAAGAGAGTAGAGCGGGTAAAGTATTGAGAGAAAAAAAAAAACATCAACCCTAAATTTCATATTCTGTGAAATTATCCTTCAAAAATGAATGAAAAAAAGACTTTTTCAAAAATTGGGGGAATTTGTTGGAATGAGACTTGCCTTGCAAGAAATGTTAAAAGAAAAAAAAATAATAATATAGGCCAGAAACTTGAATCTATATAAAGAAAGGAAAAACACTGAAGAAGGACTAAGTGATGGTAAAATAAAAATTTGATTTTTCTTACTCTGATCTAACATATAACAGTTTGTTCAAAATAATAAAAGCAAAAATGTATACAATTATGTATGTTTATCAATTATATACTTATATATGTTTATCAGTATAAATAAAGCAGTAGGGTATAACCGGTATAAATACATCGGTAGGGTCTGGGGGCCAGGCCTCTGGGGACAGAAGCCTGAAAACCCAACCTAGGGTTAGGGTTAGGGTCTAGGGGAAACTATATATGTATATATATATATATACACACACATATATAAATAATGTCAATTATTTCTTATATATATGTGTATATACACATACGTACACACATATATATGTTTATATATAAGAAATAATTGACATCAATGATAGAAGGGACAGGAGGAAGAAATTAGTATACTATTATTTCAAAGTAGACTTGGACTAATGTAAATAAAATTGCAAAATCTAGAGCAACCACTAAAAAAAAATAAAAGGAGAAGTAAAACTAATAAGCTAGGAAAAGAGAGAGAATAAAATCATAGAAAATGCTCAATTAAAACAAGAATGGCAGAAAAAGAGTGAAACCCAAAAATGGAAACAAAGATCAAGGGCAACAAATAGAAAACAGTAATGGATATGGCAGATATTAATAAAAATATATTAAAAATCCTTTAAAATATCAAAGGGCTAAATATAACAATTAAGACATACTGTCAGAGTGGCTCAAAACACAAGACACAACAATATTTTGTTTAAATATAAAAACACATATAGGTTAAATGCAAACAAATGTATAAAAATATACCATGCTAAGACTAGTTAAAAAAAAAAAAGCAGGAGAACTAGGGATGTAATGTATATCACAGTAACTGTAGTTAATAATACTGTATTGTGTATTTCAAAGTTACTAAGACAGATCTTAAAAGTTCTCATCATAAGGAAAAAGATTTGTAACTGTGTAGTGATGTATACTGACCAGATATACAGTGATAACTATTGTGCAATATATACAAATACTGAATCATTATTGTACATCTGAAACTAATATGTTATATGTCAATTATATTTAAAAAAAGAATGAAAGAAAAAAAAGAGTAGCTCTAATAATTACAAAAAGCAAGACTTTAAAGCAAATAATTATTGAGGATAAAGTAGGGCATTCCTCAATGATAAAGGGATAAATTCTCCTAGAAGACATTATAAAACCTTAATGAACATGAACCTAACAACATCAAACTATAAGAGGCAAAAACTGATAGAACTACATGAATACACTATCATAGTTGGAGACTTCAACACCCCTTTACCCTAAACAGACAAATTCAACACACAGAAAGTCATTAAGAACATAGCTGAACTCAACAATATTATCAAATAGATATATCTGACCTTTATAGATTACTTCTTACAAAATGAAAATATACATTTTTCCAAGCTCATTTGAAACATTCACCAAGACAGATCATATTCTCAGCCACAAAACATACCTTAACAAATTTCAAAGAACAGAAATCACACAACACCTACTTTCAAAGCACAACAAATGAATCTAAAAATCAGTAACAAAAGAACTACTGGAATCCAAAAATGCCTGAACACTAAATAACACAACTATAAATAAAACATGAGTTTTATTTATGAGTCAAGAAATCTCAAGAGTAATGAAAAATTATTTGAACTAAATGAAAATGAAAACACAACCCATCAAAATATGTGAAACCTGGCAAAAGCAGTGCTTAGAAGGAACTTTAGGACACTGAATGCATATGTAAGCAAAGAAGAAAGACCAAAAATCAATAATCTAAGTTTCCACCTTAAAAAAAAAAGAGTAGAGGGGTGCCTGGGTGGCTCAGTTAGTTGAGTGGCTGACTCTGGATTTTGGTTCAGGTCATGATCCCAGCATCTAGCTCTGCACTCAGTGGGGAGTCTGCTTGAGGATTCTCTCCTCCCTCTGCCCCTCATCCCCGCTTGCACACTCTCTTTCTTTCTCTCTCAAATAAATAAATAAATAAATCTTTTAAAAAGGGAGCAGATTAAATCTAAAGTAAGAAAAAAGTAAAGAAAAATAGAGCAGAAATCAATGAAATTAAAAACAGGAGACCAACAGAGAATATCAATGAACCCAAAAGGTAGTTCTTTGAAAAATTAATAAAGTCAATAAGCCCCTAACCACACTAAGAAAAAAAGAGAGAGCACACAGATTATTAATATCAGAAATAAAAGAGTAGACATCAATAAAATTAAAAGCATAATAAAAGAATGCCATGAATAAGCTTATGCCCAGAAGTTTGATAATCTCAATGAAATGGGCCAATTCTTTCAAAGAGATGATCAACCAAAACTCACAAAGAAATACATGCTCTGAATAGACTATATATTAAGAAAACTTAATGAACAACTAAGGAAACTTCAAAAAAAGAAAGCACCAGGCCCAGATGTGTTCACTAGTGAACAACCAAGTATTTAAGTAAGAAACTATACCAATTATCTACAATCTCTTTCAGAGGATAGAAGCAGAAGGAATACAACTAAAGTCATTCTATGAAGCTAGCATTACCTTAATACCAAAACCAGACAAAAATACTACAAGAAAACTACAGAACAATCTCTCTCATGATCAAAGATTCAAAATCCTCAAAATAATAGCAATCAAATTCAACAATGTATAAAAAGAATTACACACCAAAACCAAGTGGAGGAATGCATGGCTGGTTCAACATTCAAAAATCAATATAAACTGACACATTAAAAGGCTTTTAGAAAAAAATCACATAGGGACGCCTGGGTGGCTCAGTGGGTTAAGCCTCTGCCTTTGGCTCAGGTCATGATCCCAGGGTCCTGGGATGGAGTCCCACATCGGGCTCTCTGCTCAGCGGGGAGTCTGCTTCTCCCTCTGCCTCTGCCTGCTACTCTGCCTGCTTGTACTCTCTCTCTCTCTGACAAATAAATAAAATCTTTAAAAAAAAAAAAAGAAAAAATCACAGTTATATATGCAGAAGAAGCATTTGACAGAATCTAAAAACCATTCATGATGAAAGCTCTCACTATAGTAGGAAGACAGTGAAACTTTCTCAAATTGATTAAAGGCTTTCTAAAAAAACCTACAGTTAACATTATACCAGTGGTGTGAAACTAGAAGTTTTCCTAATAAGATCAAGTAAAGAAAGGAGGTTTCAGTGCACCACTTCTTTTCAACATCATATGGGAATCCTGTGTTAATGCAATTAAGGCATGAAAAGGGAATGAAAGATACTGACTGGAAGGAAGACATAAAACTGTTCACAGATGATAGGATCATTTATGTAGAAGATCCAAGAAAACTGACAAAGAAATTCCTGGAACTAATAAGCAATTACAGCAAGGTGCAGGATACAAGATTAATAAAAAAGTCAACTTCTTTCCTGTATGTCAATAATGAACAAGCAGAATTTTAAATTAAAAACATAGTAATATTTACATCAGCACTCTCAAAAATGAAATACTTAAACATAAATCTAAAAAATATGTATTAGGGGCGCATGGGTGGCTCAGTCGCTTAAGCAACTGCCTTCGGCTCAAGTTGTGATCTCAGGGTCCTGAGATCAAGTCCTGAGTTGGGACCTGCTGGGTGGGAGGTCTGCTTCTCCCTCTCCTTCTACTGCTCCCCTTGCTTGTGCTCTCTCCCTCTCTCTCAAATATATAAATAAAATCTTTATATATATATATATATACATATATATATACATATATATATTAGCACTATATGAGGAAAATTACAAAACTTAAATGAAATCAAAGAACTAATAAATTCTAAGACACTCCATATTTATGGATTGGAAGAATCAGTACTGTGAAGTGTCAATTCTTTTCACTTTTAGATTCTATGCAACCTCAGTCAAAATCCCACCATTATTTTGTGGATATTGACAAACTAATTTTAAAGTTTATATGGAGAGGAAAAAGGCCACAATAGCCAATATGATACTGAAAGAGAACACCAAAGTTGGAAGACTGACACCATCCAACCTCAAGACTTACTTTATTTATTTATTTATTTATTTTTTATGGATTGGAAGAATCAGTACTGTGAAGTGTCAATTCTTTTCACTTTTAGATTCTATGCAACCTCAGTCAAAATCCCACCATTATTTTGTGGATATTGACAAACTAATTTTAAAGTTTATATGGAGAGGAAAAAGGCCCACAATAGCCAATATGATACTGAAAGAGAACACCAAAGTTGGAAGACTGACACCATCCAACCTCAAGACTTACTTTAAATCTACATTAATGAAGACAGTATGGTACTGGTACAAGATCAGACAAAACAAATCAATGAAACAGAAAAAAGAACCCAGGAATAACCCCACATAAATATATTCAAGTGGATCTCTTTTTTTAAAGATTTTATTTATTTATTTGAGAGAATGAGTGCTAGAGAGAGAGAGAAGGAGCAGGGGAAGGGGCAGAGGGACAGGGAGAAGTAGACTCCCTGCTGAGCAGGAAGCCTGACGTGGGGCTTGACCCAAGGACCACAGGATTATGACCAGAGCCAAAGGCAGATACTTCACTGACTAAGCCACCCAGGCACCCTCAAGTGATCTCTGAAAAAGGTGCTAAGGCAATACAATGGAGCGAAGACAGTCACTTCAACAAATGGTGCTAGAATAACTCAACATTCAAGATTGCAAATATGAATCTAAACAAAGACCTTACATCCTTTGCAAAAAAATAACTAAAAATGGATCAGAGACCTAAATGTAAAATCAAAGCTATAAAGCTCCCAGAAGATAACACAGGAGAAAACGTAGATGACCTGTGTATGATGATGCCTTTTTAGATAGAACACCAAAACAAGATCCATGGAAGAAATAATAAATAAGCTGGATTTCATTAAAACAATTTTGCTCTGTGAAAGACAGTATCAAGCAAAGTAAAAGACAAGACAAAGACTAGAAGAAAATATCTGTAGAAGATACATCTGACAAAGGGCTATTATTCAAAATATACAAAGAACTCCTAAAACTCAATAAAAATTAAAAAACCCAATAAACAATTTGCCCAAGGCATTAACAGACACCTCATCACAGAAGATACAGAGAGCAAATAAGCATGGGAAAAGATAACTTCACATCATGTCAACAGGGAAATGCAAATTAAAACAATAAGATAACACCAAGCACCTCTAGAATGGCCAAAATCCAGAACACTAACAACATTAAATGTTGGCAGGGATATGGAGCAACAGGAGCTTTCATTCATTTTGATGGGAATGAAAAATGGTATAGCTGTTTTGGTAGACAGTTTGTCAGTTTCTTATGAAACTAGACATACTTGTTCCAAACCATGCAGCAATTGCACCCCTTGGTATTTACTTAAAGAAAACAGGAATTTACATATACATTAAAAAACTACACATAAGTATGAATAGCAGTTTTATTAATAACTGCCAAAACTTGAAAACAACCAAGATGTCCTTCAGTAGGCAGATAACATGAATTAACTGTGGTACATCCAGATAATGGAAAATTACTCAGCTCTACAAAGAAATGATGTGTCAAGCCATGAAAAGACGGGGAAGGAACTTAACTGCATACAACTACGTAAAAGAAGCCAATCTGAAAAGGTTACAAAATATATGATATCAACTACGTAACATTTTGAAAAAAGCAAAACTATGGAGAAAGAGAAAAGTGGGTGACAGAGGTCAGTGGGGGCAATGATTATGTGAGGCACAGAGAATTCTTTAGGCAGAAAAATTATTCTCTAATGTATTACAATGATGGATATACAAACATCATTATAAATTTATTCAAACCCATAGAATGTACAATACCAAGAGTGAACCCCAATGCAAACTATGGACTTTGGGTGATTATGATGTGTCAATATAAGCTCATCCTTAGTAAAAAATATACCATTACAATAAGTGTTGTTAATGGAGGGAGGCTATGCATGTGTGGTGTTAGGAGATACATGGAAATCTCTGTACATTCTTCTGAATTTTGTTGTGAATCTAAAACTGCCTCCCCAAAAACAAAATCTTAAAAAAAATTAAATAAACAAATAAAACTATAAGCAATATTTGAAAGAAAAAAAATGTTAAAGAGTTCAAGATCTTGGGACGCCTGGGTGGCTCAGTTGGTTAAGCAGCTGCCTTCACCTCAGGTCATGATTGCAGCACCCTGGGATGGAGTCCCACATTAGGCTCCCTGCTCAGCAGGAAGCCTGCTTCTCCCTCTGCCTCTGCTTGCCACTCTGCCTGTGCTCTCTCTCTGACAAATTAATTAATTAATTAAATCTTAAAAAAAAAAAAAAGAATTCAAGATCTTACGGAATAACCCTAAAAATATTTTTATTTTTTTTAAAGTGTAATGATTTTTTAATTTTTCGTTTCTACATTGCCTTTCTTCTTCTATCCAAGTCATATAATCCTAGAAGGGAGTTCTCAAAGCTTCATTAGTATAATCAATACCAGCAAAATAAATTTGCCTCATTTTTTAAACCTTTCATTTCAATTTATTTTTTTAAAGATTTTATTTTATTTATTTGACAGAGAGAGACACAGTGAAAGAGAGGGAGCACAGCAAGCAGGGGGAGTGGGAGAGGCAGAAGCAGGATTCCCGCTGAGCAGGGATCCTGAGGCGAAGTGGGGCTTGATCCCAGCACCCTGGGATCATGACCTGAGCTGAAGGCAGATGCTTAATGACTGAGCCACCCAGGCGCCCCTTTTTTTAACCTTTTAGTAAGTAATACTCAAATCTTGTTTTAACCCTAACACATAAGAGGCCAGGAGATTCAACTTTACTTTGCAAAACTTGCTTTGGGATTCCGACCTAGTCATCTAAGTAAATATTTTCATGGTAATGCAAAGTTTGGATATTTATGACCTATGGTACTAATCATTCAAGAAACTCTCTGCAGAAGATAGAACAAAGAATTAAAGGAAGTAAAGAGGGAGCCTGGGTGGCTCAGTGGGTTAAAGCCTCTGCCTTCGGCTCAGGTCATGATCTCAGGGTCCTGGGATCGAGGCCCACATCAGGCTCCCTGCTCAGCAGGGAGCCTGCTTCCTCCTCTCTCTGCCTACTTGTGATCTCTCTCTCTGTGTCAAATAAATAAATAAATAAAAATCTTAAAAAAAAAAATGAAGGAAGCAAAGGAAGTATGAGCTCTGGGATTATAGCAAAAAAGTAAAATACTAGAATAATCAGGGTTCCAGAAGGAAAAAAGAGGTAGAAGAGGGCAGAGAGTTTATTTAAAGACATAACAGTGAACATCTCAAATCTGGGAAAGACTTGGACACACAAGTCCATGGAACTAACAGATCACCCTAGTATTTCAACGCAAAAAGGCCTACTCCTAGACATATTATAATGAAATGTCAAAAATTAATAATAAAGAATCTTAAAGACAGCCAGGAAAAAAAAAATGTATCTTATAATGAAGCCCCCATTATGCTGTCAGTGGGTTTCTCAGAAGAAATCTTACGGGCCAGGACGGAGGAGAAAGATGTATTAAAAGGGCTGAAAGATAAAAACTGACAGACAAGAATCCTTTATCTGACAAAGTTATCCTTTAGATATGAAGGATAAATAAAGGCTTTCATAGATAAACAAAAGATGAGGGAGTTCATCAACTCCAAAGCTGGTGAAAGGAGTTCCTGAAGCTGAAAAGGTGCTAATCAGTGACATAAAATATACAAAAAGTATACAATACACTGGGAAAGATGAAAAATATAGTCAGACTTAAAACATCCATAACATAAGCTCCATTTTGACAATACTAATACAAAAGGAAATAGTAAAAGGAAGAAGCTTTTGTGGCTGTTTGAAGATAAGATGCTATTGTCCTAAAATGAACTATTTCTAAGATAAACTCCAATGTAATCACAGAACAAAAACCTGTAGTAGATGTACGAAAGCCAAAGAAAGAGGAAATAGATGCACAAACGACAGAAAAAGGAAACAGAAAGTAATTAAACAAAGGTATGCAGAAATGGAGGCAAAAGAAACAATGGAAATACAAGAAAACTAGAAAGTGGTAAATAAAATGGCATTTTATATAAAGTTCTTACATATCAATGATTACTTTAAATGGACAGAATTGAATTCACCAATGAAAAGGCAGAGTGGCTTGACAGATAAAAAAATAAAACTCAACTATAGGTTTCCTACAAGACATTCACCGCAGCTTTAAGGATGCACATACCCTCAAAAAGAAGGGACAGAAAAAAGATACTCCATGCAAAGGGAAACCAAGATATATTTTATTTATATATATATATTTATTTATATCAAACAGAACAGACTTCAAGCCTAAAACAGTAACAAGAAAAAAGGAAGGTCATTCATTATATAATAATAAAGGGATCAATTCATCAAGAAGATACAGCAGTTGTAAATACGTATGCACCCAACATCAGAGCACCTAAACATATTTTGCAAATACTAACAGTTATGGAGAAACAGTACAATACAATAAGAGCAAAGGTGGGGCACCTGGGTGATTCAGTGGGTTAAAAGCCTCTGCCTTCGGCACAGGTCATGATCTCAGGGTCATGGGATCAAGCCCCGCATCAGGCTCTCTGCTCAGCAGGGAGCCTGCTTTCCCTTCTCCCTCTGCTTGCCTCTCTGCCTACTTGTGATCTCTCTCTCTCACTCTCTGTCAAATAAATAAATAAATAAATAGATCTAAAAAAAAAATAATAGCAAGGGACATTAATAACCCACTTTTAAAAATGGAAAGATCATCTAGATAGGAATTCAATAAGGAAACAATGGACCTGAACCATATGTTACATGAAATAGATCTAAAAGACATCTACAGAACATTCGATCTAACAGCAGCAGAATACACATTCTTCTCAAGTACATATGGAACATTCTCAAGGATAGATCATATGGTAAGACACAAAACAAGTCTTAGCAAATTTAAGAAGACTGAAATCAAACCAACTATCTTTTTTTTCAACCACAATGCTATGAAAACAGAAATCAACAACATGAGGAAAGATGGAAAAACTATATACATGTAGAACTAAACAACACACTCCTGAACTACAAATGGGTCAAAGAGGAAATGAAAAAGGTAACCAAAGAATATTTTGAAACAAATGAAACATAAAATAACAAAATATATGGAATGAATGCTGTAAAAGCTGTTCTGAGAGGAACATTTATAGCAATAGATGCATATACCATTGACCCTTGAACAATGTGGAGGTTAGAGGCATCAACTTTGCACACAGTTGAAAATCCATGTTAACTACTAGTATACCAAAAGCCTTACCAATAATATAAAGTCAATCAACAAATATTTTGTATGTACGTTCTATGTACAACATACTGTATTCTTACAATAGAGTAAGCTAGAGAAAAAAAATGTTAAGAGAATCCTAAGAGAAAATACTGTTTACGGCACTAAACTGCATTTATCGAAAAAATTCACATACAAGTGAACCTATGCAATTCAAATCCATGTTATTCTAGGGTTTCCTCTATTAAGAAATTAGATCACTAATGAAGAACCTAACTTAGCATCTCAAAGAACTAGAATAAGGAAGAACAAGTTAAGCCCAAAGTTAGCAGAAGAAAGAAAATAATGAAAAAGATCAGAGTAGAGGGGTGCCTGGGTGGCTCAGTGGGTTAAGGCCTCTGCCTTTGGCTCGGGTCATGATCTTGGGGTCCTGGGATTGAGCCCCGCATCGGGCTGCCTGCTCGGCAGGGAGCCTGCTTCTTCCTCTCTCTCTGCCTGCCTCTCTGCCTACTTGAGATCTCTCTCTTTCTTTTTCACTGAGGAAATTTCCAATCACCCTTTAAAAACAATCTCAAATATCATGCAGCCATTAAAATTTTCCCTAGGGAAATTGTATCCTTTTTGTTTCCAAAACAACTAGTCAAAAACTCTTCTAGAATCCTTGTAGTAATAAAAAAGGAATACATACACACACACACACAATACAGGGTTTTGAAAATAAAGAAAACTTTAGATTATCACTGTTACTTTAATCCACATCATTTGAAAAGAATTTTTTCAGATTTTCACATTTATATAAGACATAAAATACAATGTAAAATATTTTTTAAAATTATAGTAAAATGAGAAATATATTAAAGTAAAAATGTGCATTTATCATTTCACTGTTGTAAAAACTGACAATTATCTTCTCTGAAGATTTTAATTACATTTTCTCTTATTGTTATTAATTTTTAAAAAGATTTATTTATTTGCCAGAGAGAGAGAGAGAGAGAGAGAGAGAGAGAGGGAGCACAAGTAGGCAGAGCATCAGGCAGAGGGAGAGGGAGAAGCAGTCTCCCCAATGAGCAGGGAGCCCAATGCCAGGACCCTGGGATCATGACCTGAGCCAAAGGAAGAGGCTTAATGGACTGAGCCAACCAGATGCCCCTTATTGTCATTAATTTTATAATTAATTCTTATGTGTCCACTAATAGGCAGGGGATACATCTTGAATTGTTTTATATCCTGAATACACCAGGGCTTGAATTATATAGTTAAGCATTAAAAGATGTGAGATCAAACACTAAATGATACTTAGTTTTCTTTTATGGGCTTTACAGAGGTGTTATTTACATATACAATGAAATGTGCCAACTTTAATGTACAATTCAAAGAGTTTTAACAAATGTATTCAGCTCTGTAACTACCAGCCACTAAAATCATCGTATAACATTTGATCACCTCAAAATGTTCCCTTCGTGTCCTCTGTAGCCAGTTGTCTCCTCCCATTTTCAGTTCCTAGCAACCATTGGCCTACTGTCTCTATAATTTGGGTTTTCCAGAATTTCATATAAATAGAAACAGAGTATGTGGCCTTTTGTGTCTGGCTTCTTACACTTAGCATAAAGTTTTGAGAGCAAGGTCATCCATATGGTTTGACGTATTAACAGTTCTTTCTTTTTACTGCTTAATGGTATTCCATTGTGGAAATACACCATAATTTGCTTATCCTTTAACCAACTGGTATTTGTAGGTCTGTTTTGTACTGCTATAAATAATGTAGCTATGAACATCACTGTAAAAATCTCTTTATGAACCTAGGTTTTCATTTCACCTGGGTAGGTATCCAGGTATAGAAATGCTAGATTATATGGTAAATCTAGGTTTAACTTTAAAGAAACTGCCAAAATGTTTTTCAAAGTTGGTATACTAGTTTGCACTCCCACCAGGAATCTATGAGATTTCAAGTGCTCTGTTTTTTGCCATCATTTGGTATTTTCATTTTTTTTTTTTTTTTAACTAAAGCTATTCTTTGGGTGAGTAGTAGTTCACTGTGGTTTAATTTGCATTTCACTGATGACTGAACATCTTTTCATGTGCTCATTTGCCATCTGTATAAGTCCTTTGGTGGAAATGTGTATTCAAATATTTTGCCTATCCTTTTAAATCAGATTGTCTTATTACTAAGCTATGAAAGTTCTTCATATATTCTTGATAGGTCCTTTACCAAATATGTATTTTATAAGACTGTCTTGCTTTTTCACCTTCTTTAAAGTGTCTTTTGAAGAGCAAAAGTATTTAACTGTCCCCTGATGGCCATTTCAATTTTTGTATTTTCTGGTTCATATGTTTTTGTGACCTATCTAGGAGATCTATCTTTATTTTTTAAACAAAGTTGTGGCTATTTTCTAAAATAATTCCTTCTGTCACTTATCATATTTCTACTAAAGTGTTATTAAAGTGACTAATTACAAAAACCCATTAGATAAAAATCAGTGTAAAATCAGGACCAAATCTTTTAAAAGGAGATATAAAAAGAAACAGATCAATACAATGTACTTCTTTTGTATTTGTTCTGCTAAAGAAAATCATTCCATTTATTTTAAAAAACAAGAGCTACTCATGTAAGACATACGACTGATATGATTTTTATGATTTTCAATTTATCCCCTAAAGGAAAGTGACAGATGCTACTTTTCCTTTTTCCTCACTCTGGGATACAAAAGTAATGGTAGACGAGTCATCCTGGACAATGAGGACATATGCTAAGGACAGTACAGCAGTAAAACTAAAGGAAGATGAGTTTTAAACCCCAGGAGCCACCATATTTTCCTGCCACCAATATAAACCACTGTGATCATGATTTCTTAGATGCAGCAACCATGCCCATGTTCCAACTAATAAACTAGCACCCCACTGAATGCACTTAGATGGAACACTGATTTAAAGTAATCAACATGGTGTAAGACAAAGTAAACGTGACAGTATTAGCTATCACACTATAGTACAAATTCAGAGATTCTCAAAAATTCATGAAGTAGTATTCTCTATAAAATACTGCCCTATCTGGATTATGCATATTTTAAAATAAGTAATTAAATTATTTGGTATTCTCTAGTAGATTTCAAGTGGAGTAAGTTGCATGGCAACATTAATATAGTTTAACAACCACTTTCTTTTCTTTTCTTTTTTTTTTAGTTTTATTTAAGTAATCTCTATAACCCATGTGGGGCTTGAACTCAAGACCCTGAACAAGGTCAAGAGCACTACACTCCTCTGATTGAGCCAGCCAGGCACCCCAACAATCACTTTCTTTAATATGGATTATTATACTTGGTAATATAATGGTAAAAGCAGAAGTTCTTACCATGGAAAGGTATTCATTCGTACCCTGTTCTTATAAATCAGAATTCCTCCTGACATCACTCCAATCATAATTTCATTGTTACTTTGATCCTTCAAAAAAAGAAAATAACAAATCTAAAATACTGGGCTTTTCTTGTTAAATATATATATTTTAAAAATAGGGTAAGTTTTTTCTAACACAATATAACATTTTCAAAGTCAGCAAGCACATAACTGCATATATACAAACCCATATGGTAATTGTTACCTCATAAAAACAAAGAACCTATTTTACATCAAACTTAAATGATGCATTATTAAAATTCATTAATCCAAAGTAAAATGACCTCAGGATTTTCCATAGCTCAAAACGAACTGAGTTTTGAGATAAGGAATCAAAAGCCTTTTCATCTTGTAGAATGAAGAGTTAGTATCCATTTTTTCCATTTCCAAAACTATTTTAACTATATTGACTGTGTAAATATAGTGCCAGGACTGCAAAAGTGAATTAAACATGATTCCCAATATAATGATAAATCATATAACTAATATAATACAACAAAAAATCATGGCAGTATAGAGCAGGGAATCTACTGGAGAGTTTGAAAGATTCCAGAAAAGAAAATTTGAACTATGCTTTGAGGAAAGGAGAGTTTTCATGTTAACTGATCCAACTTGAAAAGCTAACCTGCACTACTACCAAAATGAGTAGAATTAAATTCTTTTCTCGGATGCTAACCAACCTTGAAATAGTTTTGCTACTGGCTGAAACTTTCTACAGGTAAGCTAATACAGCAATATTACTTTTACCCCCTACCTATTCATATGCTCAGAAGATAGAACTGATGAAATTATAATTAAAGTTTTTATAATTGTGTCCTTTAGGAAAAAATCCTTTAAAATGTAGTTCTAATAGTTTCTACTTAAATAAAATCTTACTAAATCAACCTGTTCAATAGGATAAAATGTAACAAATGGCCAAAGTAACACATCAGTGTATACTGTAAGACCACACAATTTATTTAGCAATAACCACCATTATTGTACACTATTATGAGAGTCATAAATAATTTCTGAAGGAACATCAGTTAGAAATGTGCGCCAAAATGGCTGGCTTAACATATGCTCCTATTGCTCCTTCTGCTCCCAATCTCATAAAACATGGGAGAAGATACAAGAAAACAACCTGTAACACTTGAACATATATAATCAACGGACCAGCCATTTTGAAGAATTTGTAAAGATTTAAAGAGGATAAAATGAGATTTAAGGAAAGAAAAAATGATCGACGACCAGAGCCTAAAGTACACACAGAAGAGAAAGTTCTATTTGGAGGCGGAAAGTATAGTCAAGAGATACAATATCACAGACAACAAATAAAAAAAATAAAGGGAGCCCTTGAATTACTGTCAGGATGATCAGGCAGAGAGCAACTAAGGTAATTAGCTCCTATCAACCCTATAATCCTGCCCTGTCTGGATTGAACTATGGAACACAGAAGTAGGTGCAGCCTAAAACAGTGCGTATGGATACTGGGGACAGAAATCAGAGTGATCCTCAAATGGATAAAGGACTCCAAACTGAGATAGGCAAACTATAGTCATGTTCTCCCTGGCACTATATTCCTCCCCTCTTCCACCATCACCTAAGGCAGGCCATAGCAAAGATAATATCCACAAGCAAGTGAAACAGGAATAAAAGATACAAAAGGAAGTATGCAACCAAGGATCACTAAGCATTTGAGAAGAACCAATACCATTAAAGAGATATGCAAAACTCAACAACCAGATAAACCAAACAAGCTGCTATGTTGGAAAAAAAAGTAAAAAAAAAAAAAAAAAGGAAAGAAACATGTTCAGGATATCTAATTCTTAAATTATTAATTTATTATTACAATAAATTACTATTAGAATTTATATATTATATAATTATATAATTAAAATTAAGAACTCAAATTCTTAAATTATAGCTATCTAGATTTGAAGTGGCAGTTCCCAAGGTGATGCCACAAGAGGGCAAGATCAAACAAAACAAGTCTTATGTCCTTAATAGACACAAATGCTATTTATTCCATTGTACAGGAAAATGCACAACCACCTTAGTTTAAAATACCTTTGCTTTTCATCACTTCTTACTATCTAATATAATGCTATAAATTGCCTCATTTAATCTGTTTATTTTTTACTCTTCTTCACTAGAACCTAAGCACCAAAGTATAGGGCCTTTGTTTTTCCCACCATTGTATTCTTAGGTGTAGAAAAGTGCCTTGTATAGTTACCCATGAACAACACAGGTTTGAACTGTGTGGGTTTACTTATATGCAGACTTTTTTCAATAAATATATTTGATTTTCAACAATTTCAAAAAACTTGCAGACAAGCCACGTAGTCTAGGAATACGCCCCCCCAAATTTTTAAAGTTAGGTATGTCATGACTGCATAAAATATACGTAGATACTAGTCTACTTTATCATTTATTACCATAAAATACACATGAATCTATTAGAAAAAGATTTATCAAAACTTCTGCACACTTACGGACCACACATGGCACCTTTACAGTTGAAAAATGTAAACAAATGTAAAGATACAGTATGCAATCACAACTGTATAGTATTTACTGTAGTACATACTGTATTACTGTAATAATCTCATAACCTTCTGCTGCTGTTGTGATGAGCACAAATGTTGCCAGTACCTGCTTAAAACACAGTGTGACACTAATCATCTCAGTGTAAGCAATTTAGTCTCTCCAAAAAATTGCATATAGCAGTAAAAGTGATCTCTCACAGTCATTGCTTATTTTTCAATTTGTTTAGTATAAGACTGTAAACTTCCAATAACACCATGGGACCCACACAAAGTGCTACTTAGTGATGCTGGAAGTGTTCCCATGAAGCAAAAAAAATCATGACATTACAAGAAAAAGCTGAACTGCTTGATATGTACCATAGATTGAGGTCTGCAGCTGTGGCATTTATTAGTAAGGCAAAGAAGCAAGCCTGTAGATTTAAAGCAGAAAAAGACAGACTAACTGTTTTGTGCAGATGCAATTGGGTTTTGGATCAGGACTGCCTATATCTATAAAGCTGCTAACCTTCCACCTTTGAAGTGAAAAGATGAATACCATCTGCCAGTCTTTTGGCTGTACAAGAAGGCCTGGACAATGAGAACCCTTTTTCTGGATTGGTTCCATCAATGCTTTGTCCCTCAAGTAAGAAAGTAATTTGCCTGTAAAGGACTGCCTTTTGAAGTTCTTTTGATATCAACAATACCCCAGCCATCTAGAACCCCATGAGTTCAACATCAAAGATGTTAAAGTATTCTACTTGCCCCCAAACACAACATCTCTAATTCAGCCTCTAGATCAGGGGGTCATAAGGACCTGTAAGCCTCATTACACAAGGTCTCTATGAAAAGGATTGTCCATGCTATAAGAAAGAACCCTGACAGAACATCATACAACGCTGGAAAGCTCACACTATTGAGAATGCCATTGTCATAAAAAAAAAGGCTGTGAAAGCCATCAAGCCTGAAACAAAAAATTCCTGGAGAAAACTGTGTCCATATGCCACCCGTGCATGACTTTATAGAATTTACAACAGAGCCAGTCAAGAAAATCATGAAAGAGATTGTAGATACGGCAAAATGATGGAGGGTGAAAGGTTCCATGATATGGACCTATGAAGAAATTCAAGAGCTAACAGACACCACATCAGAAGACAAACAGAAAATGACTTGATAGAGGTTGAGTGCTTCAAAGCCAGTGCCAGATGATGAGGAAGAAGAAGCAGTGCAGCAATGAACTGACATTTGACAATCTGGTAGAAGAGTTCTGATTATTTAAGCCTCCTTTGGTTTCTTTTACAACATGGGCCCTTCTATGATATCGGCAATAAAATGAAAACAGACAGTGAAAGGAGAATTGGTACCATAAACTTTTTTAGAGAAATGAAAAAGCAAGAGTCAGGCAGAAATTATAATGCATTTCCATAAATTTACATCAAGTGTGCCTGCCTCTCCTGCCTCTCCTGCCTCTCCCTTCCACCTCCTCCACTTCTTACACCTCTGTTATCCGTGAGTCAGTAAGACCAACCCCCATCTTCCTCCTCAGCATGAAGATGACAAGGATAAAGACCTTATAACAATTCACTCCCAATTAATGAATAGTAAATAATCATCACGCCATTCAGTTAGTAAACTTACCTGTTGTATCTGTGTGTGTGGGGGGGTATCTTTGTGTAGAAATCTAACTGTATGGCAAGAACTATGAGATGTTTCTGTGTCATCATCATTGACAATGTCTAACTATCTGCCTGTAGAACATCATGTGCAAGACTTGCATGGAAGTGGATAGCCTATCCTTATATAGGAATAAGCTCAGTAGTATTTAATATAAAGTTAATGAGGTGTTAGGTTTCTTAAGTTTTTTTTTAAGATTATTTTTTTAAGAGAGCACATGTGTGGGGGGAGGGGCAGAGGGAAGAGAGAGAGAATTTCAAGCAGACTCCCTGCTGAACACAGAGCTGAATGGGGGGCTTGATTCCAGGACCCTGAGATCATGACCTGGGCCAAAAATCAAGAGTCAGTCGCTTAACCAACTGAGCCACCCAGGCGCCTCAGTTTTCTTAATGTTTTATAACTTTGTTTTCAAAGAATATTATCATGTAGTATGCCTCTTTTTCTCATAATCAGAGAGACTGCATTTCAGCCTGTCATCACAGGTAAGGAGATTATTTTTTAATTAACAATATTTCCAATATGTATTAGGACTACAACTGCAATACTGTATGCCATAAACATTTTAAAGGGATTCATTCATTAGCATATAGGCTACACTACCATGTAACATCCATACTACTACTTCATTATTAATGTATGAATCATTACACCTATAAATATGAATTTTTTTCACATTAACTTTTCATTTTTGATGTCTAGTGTAATACATTAACATCTACAGTGTTTCATATCTATATATCATAAATATATATATTGAAGTAGGTACTGACAGATCATTCATCTTGAAAACAGATGGAGTACACTTATCGATACAGTACTATAAATGTATTTTTCTTCCTGATGATTTTTTTAGTAACATTTTCTTTTCTCTAGTTTAAGAATATACTATAATACATACATATAACATTCAAAATATGTATTAATGGTCTATGTTATCAGTAAGGCTTTGGGTCAGCAGTTGGCTATTAGTAATTAAGTTTTTGGGGGCACCTGGGTGCCTCAGTGGGTTAAGCGGCTGTCTTCGTCTCAAGTCATGATCCCAAGGGTCCTGGGATCAAGCCCCTCATTGCGCTCCCTGCTCAGCAGAGAGCCTGCTTCTCCTTCTCCCCCTGCCTGCCGCTCTGCCTACTTGTGTTCTCTATCTCTCTGTCAAATAAATAAATAAAATCTTTCAAAAAAAAAAAAGTTTTGGGGGAATCAGAAATTATATGAAGATTTCTGGCTGTACTGGTGGGAGAAATAAAGGGTTGACACCCCTAAACTGTGTTGTGCAAGGGTCAACTGTACTCATATAATTAAATGAATGGATCTCAGGATGCCTGGGTGGCTCAGTCAGTTGAGTGTCTGTCTTCGGCTCAGGTCATGATCCCAGGGTCCTGGGATCGAGTCTCACATAGGGCTCCTTGTTCAGTGGGAAGCCTGCTTCTCCCTCTGCCTGCTGCTCCCCCTGCTCGCTCTCTCTGACAAGTAAATAAAATCTTAAAAAAAAAAAAAAAAAAAAGAACGGATCGCTATCATCAGTAGGAAGACTCTCAGCTATTTACCTTGGCACTGAAGGTCTTTAAACAATCATCTCATCCCATTTTATACCCCCTTTCTATCTAGTTAAAAACTCTTCTCCTATCAGACCAGTTCCATGATGTTCTGTGCACCCATAATTACATGTTTTGTTAATGCAGTTCTCATGACTTCATGTCTGACAAATCAAACCAAACCAAAGTATAGATGGAGTCCATCTTCTCTGAAAATTTCATTAGCCCACATCTACAAGTTTCTCGTCTGAATATTTATCTATCTCTTAAACCACTTATCTGAAACCCCTAATTACTGTCAGCTATGTGACAACAGCTGGGATGGTATATATATAGGGACTGCCCATGGTAAACTACCTGTGGTGAAGGACCAGTTAGGTTTGTTTTGTTTAAATTTCTAAACCGTCAGGTACTAATACTTCTAACAAATTTTAGTGATCATACGGTTGGTGTCAGAATGCTATAAATATTTCTCAATGTGAACTCTCAATTTCTGTACTTATCTTATCGTGGACCAGTAATAAATAGTTCATGGATCATCGCCAGTCTGTGGTCATACTCTGAGCATCAGTGAACCATTATATAATTTCACATTCCTCACAGAGCCTGGTTCTCAAGGAAGTGTTTCTCAATTGATTACTGATGGTAATATTCTTACACTTAGTCACAATACTAGAGAAAATGTTTCATATACTTTCTGATTATAAATACTTATAATGAGCTTTACATACATAGTTACCTATGGAATTTAGATTAAATAATGATTAGAAGGGAGGGATCATAATATGCAGTGGCTGTATGATTTTACAATGTAAATTTAAAGCAACCATAAAAAACTGGGGAAAATTTTTAACCATTTCAGTAATAACTGATATGGTGATATTGCAATTATAGTTTTAAGTATAATATGTGATAAAAACATAATTGTGGAATATTCTAATTCTGGAATCCCTTGAGTCCTCTAAGAATTAAATATTCTGTATATCTCAATATAGGTATGTAGAAACAAAGATTCCAACTCCGTACACTTAAACAGCATAGAAATAATGACAAACCAGTAGGAATGAACATTCTTATCAGTCAGATTGAGATTTTAAAATGTCATTTTGCATTAAAAGAAACAAGGACTTCTTGAAGAAATAGCTAATTCCTGGTCTATGGCAGTAAATAGATAAGATGAGCCTGAAACATCTTAAAATACTAGGTAGCATGGAAGCTGACTACAAAGGTCACGTCAAAAGGACTAAAGGAGCAAAAGAAGAAGGGACAATTTGAGTTTCAATAAGGAAAAAAATGGTAATATATTGAAACCTGTTGAAAATATTTAATC
This sequence comes from Ailurus styani, assembly GCA_002007465.1. Taxonomy (NCBI): domain Eukaryota; kingdom Metazoa; phylum Chordata; class Mammalia; order Carnivora; family Ailuridae; genus Ailurus; species Ailurus styani. The sequence goes on along the minus strand of LNAC01000094.1, from coordinate 2,824,512 downwards.
CATGGTTTAATAACGGTATTATTTAAAAACTGTATTTGTGTATCTCTGACGATGGCAGGGAACCAATTCATTACCCTAAAAACTGGGTAAGTAAGAGGAAAGAATCAAATAACACTTTCCTTGCTTTTCTTAAATGAACTGTGCTACTGGGTTACCAAAGAGTAAAAGGGAAGGGACTTCCTATAAAATTATCCCAATGAATACATAAAAACAAAAATTGAATTAAGATTTTCTATTTTGCCGCCTCCAGTGAACTAATGGATCCAGGCACTGAACATCAATGGTTGCTAAAATTAAAAAAAAACTGGACATTATGTGCCTCCTCACAAAATACACAAAAAAGGGATCAATCTAACTCTGAGCATGCCTCTTGATCAAGCTGCCAATCTACAAGAAATACACAGAATAGCAGAACATGTTGAATTACACCATGAATATGTGATCACCAAAGTCCACACCTTAAGAAATTGAAGGTGAAAGTTCTTTCACAAGAAAATATTAAGGAGGAATTAAGAGATTAAAAGCTATCTAGTTTAAAAAAAACAAAAAGCGAAACCAAGTTGTAGTATCGAGGAAGGCATACTTGGTTGATAAAACCATAAAAAAAAAAAAAACAATGTAGGAAGGGGCTGTTATTGGGACAGGGCACAAAGAGTGTTTCTGGAACGGCTGGCTAAAACCTACTGCCGAGGGCACCTGGTGGCTCAGTGAAGTATCTGCCTTTGGCTCAGGTCATGATTCCACCATCCTGGGATCAAGCCCTACCATCAAGGCTCCCTGCTTCTCCCTCTGCTCCTCTCACATGCTTGTGCTCTCGCTCTCTCTCTTGCTCTCAAATAAATAAATAAAAATAAATAAAACTTTAAAAAAATCTGCTTGGCTAGAGATAATTGTTCACTAAAATATAGTACATACTTTTATCTCTGTTTTATTTTAGAAAGGTTAAAAAAATAGCAATGTAAAAGGATGAGATTTAGGATATGAATAGATGTTCTAATATTTTCCAGTCATCCTCAATTGTTCATTTCATGTTCCCCTATAGGAGCCTTCCCTCCTTTCCTTTGGAATTTACTGTTCTAAACATAAACTAAACAGCTAGGACTACTTAATATTCCAGCTTGTCTATTGTCATATGTTAAGATTAAAGTAACTCAGTCCCACTAAAATTTTATGTACGTGGATGGGATTTTTATGTATGTGTATGGGAACAACATTAATTTTAAGTGGTGTGGGGTAGCTATTAAAATAATTCCCTTCATTAGCTGCAATTATCAAAATATTTCAAAACAATAAAGAAGTATCAAGTAAGAAGTCAATGAGCATCCCTCCACCTTCTCTGCCTCATTCCCCAGAGATAGATTAATCTTTGAGATGTATACTCTTCTCGATCTTCATGTTTATAAAAAAATATAAATACATATTATACATAACTATGCAATTTCCTTAATCAACAAAAACTAGGATATATTATTCTGCAATTTTTCTTTGGCACTTAGCATTTTGTAGACATCTTTTCATATCAATATATATATCTCTAACTCATCAATTTTAATTGCTGCATATTCTTCCAAAATATGGATTTGTTGTAATTTCTTAACCACTTCTGTTCATTCATTTAGAGTGTTCCTAATTTTTTAGTATTACAAACAATACAGTATTTATAAACAATATTTATTTAGTAAATATAGTATTTATAAACAATATTGTAATAAAAATCATTGAACACATTAATTAAAACACCTATATAAATATTCTAAAGGATGGAATCTGAGAAAAGGAAGTGATCAAAGATTATATTCACATTAATATCTGCATTCCAAAACGATTAGGCCAAGATAAACTTCAACAATGTTTCAGAACGTCCACTTTGCATAATCTGACAAACAGGTGGTTGGGTGGCTGTCTTTGGCTTGGGTCATGATCCCAGGGTCCTGGGACAGAGCCCCACACTGGGCTTCCTGCTCAGCAGGGAGCCTGCTTCTCCCTCTGCCTCTCATCCCCGCTTGTTCTCCCTCTCACTCTCAGATAAATAAAGGAAGGAAGGAAGAAAGGAAGGAAAGAAAGAAAGAAAGAAAGAGGAGGGAGGAAGAGAAAAAGAGAAAGAAAGAGAAAAAAGAATGAAAAAGAAAGAGAAAGAAAAAGAAAGAAGAGGAAAGAAAGAAAGAGAAAGAAAGAAAAAGAGAAAAAGAAAGCCTTTCTTTCAGACACGTGTGTCTTTGAAGCCAAGTGAGTCAGGAGTGATCAGCTATGTCAGATAAGAACTGGATTAGAAACGTGGATGTTGTCAGTGACCTTGTAAGAACACTTTTGGGATATAATGATGGCCAGAGGCTGATTACAGAGTATTCAAGAAGACTGTGACGATAGTAATTTTGAGAGATTTTGCTATACTGGACACAAGTATTGCTTCTCGGCCTTTTGGCTAAGATCAAGTGTATACTGGACACAAGTAATGACAGTCAGCACCTAAATAGCATTCGGTAAGGACCCAATGCCTTCTTAGGTAGGACTTTATATCTATTAAATACTTACAACATCCCAGTGAGGTTAAGAGTATTATCATCTCCAATTTACAGATGAGGAAGGTGAGACACAGAGATATTAGGTAATTTAGCTATATGATAGCTATTTCTGTATTGAAGAACCAGTTTATAGCTTCTTCTAAAACCTTGTTTTTAATATGGCATGTATTTAAAAACTTTTTGACAGATTCGTTAGAATAATCAAAAATTTAAACGAATAATCATACAATTTAAAAATATAATCCCTTGAGGCCGCTTCCTCCTGGTCTCCTCTCCTGGTTCTTTCTCATCTCTCTAACCTCTCATCTCTGAAGTATTCCAGCTCTGAGACCTTTCTCTTCAGTATCCTCTAGATTTTCCCTCAGTGCACTCATTTCATGGCTGTATATATTAGCTGTGAGTAGACAATTCCCAGATGCCTATCTTCAGTCTAGACCTTCCTTCTGAATTCCAGTACCATACAATGAATTGCCCACCCTCCCTCCTGTGGATCTGTAAAAGTCTTCTAATTTAACTTGTCGTAAGACTAATTCCTGATGTACCCTCCCACACCTGCTTCTCTCTGGTCGTTTCCAACATCCTGAATAGTTAACTCCATTTTTCTAGTTGCTCAGGCCAAAATCTTTGGAGTTATTCCCGAATCCTTTTTCTCTCACATCCTATAGTCAATACATCAGTAAATGCTATCACTTCCATATTCAAAATGTATATAAAATCTATTTACTTCTCACCATCCAACTGCTACAACCACCATTATATCTCACCTTGATAATGGTTAACAGTCTGCTAGCTGGGCTCTTCTCTCAAAATGGCAGCCACTGTTATCTTTTCAAAATGCAAATCACACCACGTGTTTTATTTGTTCAAACTGTCTAATGGCCTTGCTTAGAATGAAAAGCCAAAGTCTTTAAAATGTCTTATTAAACCCCAGTCCACCTTAATCACATCAATACTCACCTCTCCTAGCTTTCACTGCATCAGCTATACTGGTCTCTCTGCTGTTCCTTGAACTGCTAAGCAATCTATTTCATGGCCTTTGACTGATGTTTCCTCTCCCCTAGGTATACGCATTACACCTTCTGTTTATCTTCTCAGTGAGGGCTGCACTGATACCCTACTTCTGGTTGTCTCAATCCCCTTTCTCAGGTAATTTTTCTCCATAGCATCTATTACCATCTATTACTTATACAGTTAACTAAAGAAAACTGAGTATAATGTATACATAGTAAGATGTACAAATCTTAAATGTACAACCCAAAGCTTTACACGTATACATATACATAACATATATACACATCTTTGTAACCACTACAATCTAATAAACATATTTTCAAAATCCAAGAGGGTGCTCCCTCATAAGCCTCCCAGCTAATAAAACCCTTCCAGGATTGACTGCTATTCTCACTTCTATCAGTATAGGTTGGTATTTTGCCTGTTACTGAACTTTACTCCAATGGAACATCTGCTATTTATTCTGATGTACTCAATTATTTGTTTATAATCTGTCTTGCCCAACAGAATGCAACCGTCATAAGGGTTTGGTTTTATCCGCCTCACTCACTGCTGTATCCATGGTGTAGCTATAAACAGGACTTGCAACATAGAAGGTGCTCAATAAATATTCACTGAATGAATGAATAATCAAAATAGCATCATTAAAAGCTTTCCTCTTCTTGAAACTTTGACGGGCAAAATTTACTTTTTGGTAGAATTATTTTCCTCATTATTACAAATACCTATGGAAATAAGATATTCACAATGAAGCCTAAAACTTGGGTAGACTGTCTGTTCTATCAGTGATTGAATAAGGAATATTAGAATCTATCACTTTCTTTTGCTCTGTGAAAGATACCATTAAGAGAATAAAAGGGCAAACCAAAGAGTGGGAAAAAAAATACTTGCAAATCACATATCCATCAAAAAAGTGTATTTAGGGGCACCTGGGTGGCTCAGTCAGTTAAGTCATCTGCCTTTGGCTCAGGTTATGAATGCTGGGTCCTGAGATCGAACTCCATGTTAGACTCCACAATGAGTGTGGAGCCTGCTTCTCCCTCTCCTCCCTACTGGTGCTCTCTTCCACTATGTCTGTCTGTTTCTCAAATAAATAATACATAAAATCTTTTTAAAAAATAAAGTGTATCTAGAATATATAAAGAGTTAAAAAAAAACAAAAGCAAGAAAAGAAACAATGAAATTAAATAATGGGCAAAACGTTGGAATAGACATTCATCTAAGAAGATATAATGCTCAACATCATTAGCCATTAGAGAAATGCAAAATAAATCCATGATGAGATAAAAGACACCTATTAGACACCTATCAGAAAAGCTTAAAAAGAAACAAAACAAAATGGATGGCACCACATGCAAAAAAGGATGTGAATGACAGGAACTTACAAATATTGCTAGTAGGGATACAAAGTGGTTCAGACACTCTGGAAAATAATTTGGCAGTTTCATATAAAGCTAAATACACACTTACCATATGACCCAGGAACCCAACTCTGGGGTTTTTAGCCTACAGAAATGAGAACTTAAATCCACACAAAAATGAGTAAATGAAGTTTTTGCAGTAGTCTATCAATAAAAAATCAGAAACAAAACAAAACAAAACTACCAGAAACAATCCAGATGTTCTTCAATGGGTGAATGACTATACAAAAAAAGGAATGAACTATTGAAAAACATAGTAACTTGGATAAATCTCAAATATATTACTGTAAAAAACCAGTCTCAGAAGGTTACATAAGATAAGATTCCATATATGAGACCTTGTGGAACGGATAAAACTATGGAGTCAGAGAATAGACCAGTGGTTGCCAGGGATTAGGGGGAAGCAGAAGGTTAGATTACAAAGGAGTAGCACGAGCAAGATTTTATGGGGTAAGGGACTATGTGGTGGTGGTTACATGAATCTACACATGTGCTAAAATTATACAACTGAACACACACACACCTACCACAAAAAATTTTTTTAAAAAACCCCAATTACTATGTTATTTTAAAAAACAAAATAACCCCCTGCTTTCTCCCCTTGAAATCTTTCTCTCCATTTTATCCTGAAGTTTTCACTCTTTTTTTCCCCTCTATATTTCCCTTTTCCCTTATTCATATAATCTTCTAGAGATACAAAATGTTCTTATTTTCTCAAATATGCCATGTTCTCTCTTGATTTCAGGTCTTTATTCATACTGATGGTCCACACTGAAAACCACTCTCTTAGCTAATTCTTATTCATTCTTCTGGCTTCAGTAAATTACTTCTTCTAAAAAGCCTTCTCTACCTTTTGCTCCCAGGCTGGATTAGATATTCTGTCATATAATCCCATATTATTCTGCACTTTTCCCTTCATATCTTCATATATTTAATTGTCAATACATGCTTCATTTCCTTCTCCTCCACCATCCTGCAAGCTCCATGAGGGAAGGAATAATTGATGTTTTGCTCACCAAGTAACCCTTAGCACCAAAACTGTGGAAAGCACCTATCAGACCCACCTCAATGAATGCTCTAAACCCTATTTGTATTTTGCAGACTGCTATAAATAACTTGTTCTACTTTCTGGTTTTTACAATCTACATTTTGAAGGCAGTCAGAAAACATCTTACCTCATTTTTCCAAATAAAATACTATTTCAAACACACTTTTGCTTGTGACAGTGAGTTAAAACTTAAGTATTCTCTTTTGTATCCTCTCCCCTCCATTTTTTTTCCTTTTTGTTCAGGATGTTGTAAAATCCCCCTTCACATTCAATGAACATCTGCATGTTTTCTTCTTGAGTTCTTGGTATCCACACACAGCCGAAACATCCTTTCCTGGCATTTTTTATCAGTACAAATACATTTCTAAATATCTTTGATCACATAAAATTTAAATTAATTTAATGTTACTCTACATTATGGCCTTCTTAGAAAGGATTTTATAATCTAATAACTTAAACGACAACAAAAATCCTACCTTAATCAAATCAATAAATAACAATATGGTTAATTATGTATGAGATCCAGCATGTTACTTAAATTAAAAAAGGAACGTCTTAACACTCTTGTATTTCATTTATACCAGTTAGTGATACCAGTATACCCTACCTTTACAAAACTGCTAAGGACTAAAATGCCTGAATTTAGTGATCTTTTTATTGTTAACCATAGTTTACTTCACATATGTAAAGTTCCATTAGTTTTAAACTTTATATGATAAAAAACAAAATCTAGTTGCACAAATATTGACCACTATGTTACATTTTGGAGAACCATGTTAAAATATAACAACCCCCAAATAGGGATTTAGGGGGATGGGGCATATTTTAAAGAAAACAAAAAGTTCAAGAGAGCCTTACCTACACATTTTAAATAGAATCAGACAAATAGATTTCCAAGTTACAAGCATTCAGAATTACCAGATATAGTCAGGTGAGGAAAGCAAGTCATTTGGTTTCTTATTTATTTATTTATTTATTTATTTATAAAAGATTTTATTTATTTTGACAGAGAGAGATTACAAGTAGGCAGAGAGGCAGGCAGAGAGAGAGGAGGAAGTAGGCTCCCTGCTGAGCAGAGAGCCTGATGTGGGCCTCGATCCCCGGACCCTGAGATCATGACCTGAGCTGAAGGCAGAGGCTTTAACCCACTGAGCCACCCAGGCGCCCTCATTTGGTTTTTTAAAGGAGAGACTGACATAAGCTTTGTGAAATACAAGAACTGACATTCCTCTCTAGAAGAACATGGTCAGGTGAAGCCCTCAACAATAAAACCACTACATGGAACAGAACTTTGAATGTGTATATTAAAATAAATTTAAAATATCTAAGGAAAACTTAACTCCCTTTTAGGCTGTTATCCTTATTAGGCTTGGCAATTTGTCCCAAGAGAATATTAAACCTATCACCAATTCCAACAGTGAAGGTCTATAATTCCACCTTTCACTGGTTATGTAGAAAAGCTGTACTCCAGGTATTTCTAAAGGACTATAACCTCTTGATGAAGAGATCATGACAAGGAATCTAGTTAGAGACACACAAATGAAGGACAACCACTTAGAAAGATGCCTACAGCAGGGGAAAAGGGTTTTTGGAAGCAGAAAAGTTTGACACAATAAAAAAGTTGTTACAGACTGCTGTGTAGAAGAAGCCAATGATTGTAAATTCCATCTTACTAAAGGGATTTATGGCAGAGGAGAAACACAATCAAAGTATGTTAATATACTTCATTCTGTGCTTTATAAATAAAAATTTATAATGATGTCACTAAATGATGAAAACAACACAAGCCTCACTGAGGTGAAAGCATCTTTTATAATAATGATGATGAATGCAAAAAACCCTTTTTCTATAAGGTTTTGTTATCTCTTATGGTCTGCAAAAATTATCTTTATAACATAGACCACTAGCGTGAAGAAAAATAACACAAAAAAATCCACTTCAACCATTCCTCTCTTTAGGTACTAAATCTTAGGTGACTGCGAAAATACTTCTATTTAGAGGAAATTTTCAGTGCAACTATGTTGGCAGCACTCACTAGTTATTCCATTTGCTTAATCCTAACAGCGCATTCAATAAAAACTTTCATATTGAGTAAATGAAGCCTAACTCAACAACATCAAATTAGTTCTCTCACTTACCCTTGCATAGTGGAATTCAACTCCATAGAGTTCTAAGGTACGTGCTGTGTTCAGGTAATTAAATTCTGCTTCTGCAGGAGATAAACCTCTGTAAAGACATTATGTATAAAATTATACCAATCACAAATATGGCCAAATTAGAAATTAAAGTTTATTTATCAATTAGAAAAAAAGTTTATTTATCTGGAAAAATTTTAGCATTCTAGTTGAACCTTTTATAATACACCATGCATGACTACTCCTCTTAGTTCTGCATAGTAATATCTAACTTACCTGGAGGATACATTTTCAGGGACACAAATCATTATTTTGTAGAATATTTTATTTTCCAGAAATACAAGAACATACCAGAGGATGTGAAGAAAAAGGAACCCTGTGCACTGTTGGTGGGAATGCAGACCAGGGTAGCCATGGTGGAAAACAGTATGGCAGTTCCTCAAAAAATTAAAAATACCATATGATGTAGTAATTCCAGTAGTGGGTATTCACCCAAAAAAAATGAATTCAAAATAATTCAATTCACTAATTCAAAAAAATATACGCACCCCTATCTTTATTGCAGCATTATTTACAACAGCCAAGATATAGAAGCAAGTCAGCATCCACTGAGAGATGAATGGATACGACGTGATTTATTTACATAATGGAATATTATTCAGCCATAAAAATGAGATCCTGAAATCTTGCCATTTGTGACAAAATAGACCGAGAGGATATCATACTAAGTGGAATAAGTCAGGCTAAGAAAGACAAACACCATATGATTTCACTTAAATGTGGAATCTAAAAAATTAAGAAACAAAAAGCAGAAACAGACCCATAAATACAGAGAAAAACTGATGGTTGCCAAAAGGGATGGGCAAAATGGGTGAAAGGGAATGGGGGATATAGGCTTCCAGTTATAGAATGAGTTAATCATGAGGAAGCATGACACATAGCATACAGAATACAGTTAATGGTATTGCAATAGCATTGTATGGTAACAGATGGTAGCTACATTTGTGAGGGTAGCATAAGGAACAGACTTGCTGAAATACTATTACTATACACCTGAAAAGAATATAACTGTATAACTGGAAATATATTTTTTTAAAAAAAGGATGAGGTTTTAAAAGTCCCTAGTTGCGATGCCCGGGTGACTCAGTTTGTTAAGCCGGTTGCCTTTGGCTCAGGTCATGGGGCCAGGGTCTTGGGATTGAGCTCCATAACAGGCTCCTTGCTCAGCGGGGAGTCTGCTTCTCCCTCTGCCTGAAGCTCCCCCTGCTTGTGCTTGCTCTCTGTCCCTCTCCCCCTTTTCTGTGACAAATAAATAAATAAAAATTTTAAAATAAATAAATAAACAAACAACCATCAAACAAACATCCCTAGCTGTTCTATAACAAGTATAGAAATGGAGAGAGTCAGAGTCTTTTATATTTCATAGCATTCTGGCAGAGTAATTTCAAGTCTATCGAATCTAATAAGAAAAACAAAGACTTGTAATTTTTTATGTCTCTATATTTCTGTATTCTACTTTCCTAGTAATTCAACTTTATTGTATCTTTCAGAAGTTTCATTCCATGACAGACAGGGGAAAAATTAGTCTTTCATCACAGATAGGTTCAGAAGTACTGGTGTATACAATCTGATATAGAAGGGATAATGTCCAAATTATTTATATTTAAGAAATATCCCAGTTGATTCTTATCAACAAAGTTTGAGAACTACTGCTCTAGTAAAGGCTTTCAAAACAGATTTACTCCTATATTACATATGCGTCTAACAACCTTCGTTATCTGATATTATCTCACTATAGCAGAGCAAAAACAGCAAATTATAAAAGCAAAGATATCAACCTTTCACTCACTATTGATACCAGAAAAGGAAGCCAACAGCCTGCAGATGGATGATCATAAAAATGGGATTCCTAAAAAAAGCACATATACCTCAATTTTCTGTAAAATTCGATTAAGTTAAATAAATACCCTACCACCTCACCCTACCCCCTACTCCTCAGTTAAACTGGATGATTCTATTTTTTCTTTGTTAAAAGATCTGAGGAATCATTTCTTTAAACCAAATATAATATATAACCAATATCTCGTCAAACGTTTTCCTTACAGAACGAGATTTTTCCATTAGTGGCAAATTTTTTAAAAATCTGGTTTACCTTTAAATGCTTGAGTCAGATATACTATAGGTAAAACTTTTATTACAAGTAGCATTTTTACTGTTAGACCAAAACAGCCCCCTCACCGACATCAGGCCAGTCTACTAAAATTCTCATTTTTTTAGTCTTATTTTAGATCAAAGATCAGCAAACTTTTATTGAAAAGAGCTAAATAGTAAATTATTTTGGGCTTTCAGGTCACATGGTCTCTGCTGTAACTACTCAACTCCACTGTTAAATGAAAGCGGTCACAGATATGAGGACAAATAAGGGAATCTATGGTCCGATAAGTGTTCATATATGGACACCAAACTGGAATTTCTCAAAATTTCACATGCTACAAAATGTTATTCCTCTTTTTGTATTTTTTTCAAACACTTACAATGTACAGATCATTCTTAGCTCATGGGCCATACAAAAGTAGGCAGTGGGCAAGTCTGCCAACCTATTTTAGATACATGGGCCATTACCAAATGAAAGGTAAGTTTCCTTAATATTAAGAGCTAATATTTCTTTAGTGCTTACCTAATGGGCTGGACACTGTTCAGAGCAGTTTGTATATATAAACTCACTTAATCCTTGCACTAACTCTAGAGGTAGCCAATTTACAGTTAATGAAACACAGAAACCAATTTGGCCAAGATTATAAGACAGTTAAACTGTCTTAACCAGAATTTCAGACCAGGCAGTCTGGCTCTCTAGTTCAAACTTTTTCTTAGCCAATAAGCAGTACTGTCTTAGTTCCACCATTAAGCATTTTGAATTGCATGTTAAAGCAAGAGTAAACCAATAAACAGTATTGTTTTCTATTCAATGCAATAAATCTCTTCTTGAAACAAATTTTATCACAGAAAATTAAGAATCACAAAATATCAAAGTTGAATATTGTTATGAATGAAAAAATACTACTTTTTAAAGGACTTTTAATAATTAATTTTTTTTAAGATTTTTTTAAAATTTATTTTGACAGAGAGAGATTACAAGTAGACAGAGAGGCAGGCAGAGAGAGAGAGAGAGAGGAGGAAGCAGGCTCCCTGCTGAGCAGAGAGCCCAATGCGGGCCTCAATCCCAGGACCCTGAGATCATGACCTGAGCTGAAGGGAGAGGCTTTAACTCACTGAGCCACCCAGGCAGCCATTAATAATTAACTTAATATTACATAAGGTTCTTTTTCTCCTCTTGGCTCACTACCAAACAAATGATTGCTTTCACATAGCTAAAAACTAAGAAAGAATTGCTAAGTAGATTGATCTGTAACATATTCTAAAATTCCTTCTTGAAGAACTTTCAACTTTACATAATAGCAATTTTTCCCTCTTCCTTCCTTCCTTCCTCCCTCCCTTCCATCCTTTCCTCCCTTCCTCTCCACCTCTCCTACCTTCCTCCCTCCCTCTCCTCCCTCCTTCCCTCCCTTTCTTTCCTTCCTTCCCTCCTCCCCCCACTCCTCTTCCTTTCAGTAGGCTCCATGTCCAGCATGGAGCCCAACATGGGGCACGAACTCACAACCCTGAGATCAAGACCTGAGCTGAGATCAAGAGTCGGAGGTTCAACCAAGTCGCCCAGACACCTCAATAGTGAATTTCCGTTTACATATAGTTTTATGATTCTCACTAGAAATGAAAGAAAGCCTCATATATTCTATGAAATTAGGAATGATTTTTTAGTATAGATAGCCCACATTTCCTTACATTAATTTTACTATTTTACATAACAGTAAACTGTTCTGTATTAAGTAAATATAACGATCACATTAGAAATAATTTAAAACATTTCTCTAGAAAAGATGCCATTAAGAAGTTTATGAAATAAGCAGAAAAATAAATCCTTACGTATGTTGCTGATGTAATTTTGCAATTTCTTTTTCAAAATCTTGAGGTTGATCAGGAATGAAAGAATAATCTGAGAGGTAGCCTGGCAAGTTTTCTGACTGATTGTAGTCTCCAAGTTCAGCTATTACATGGAAGGAAAGTAGTCACAATTTAATAAACACGTTTCGTAATTCTGATAGCCAAACCAACAATGTCATGAATTCCATTACACTTCTGGGAGTAAAATATTTGTTTAAACTGCTAGCTACCATGTAAGTAAGTTATAGTAACACACTTAACATTCTTCTAGGCTTCAAACAACTTCAGAAGAACTTTTTTTCAGGCATCTAAGTAACTGCTAACGAATCGAATATTCTACTATATTTCCTTTGCAATCACTTTTTTCTGTATAGTAACTTAGGTCTAAAGAACTCCTGCATTAAAGGTACTGTATTATCAACACAGACCCATGCAATCACATGCTATGTGACTCAAAAGGGGATTGATACTTACACTGAACAGCAAATGAAGCCAAAAGGGCAGCAGTATTATAAGGACAGGGCAATCTACAATATTGAAACAAAACAGAAAATACATAACCCAAGGTTAAACACAATAATTTCAAAAGCACTGTAATTTATATAATACTATTCACATATGAAGTTTCCATGACTTATATTTTAACTATTAAGTAATGAACTTATCTGATGAAAAAAATTCATGCTGCATATAACCATCTTTTAATAGATAATCCATTTGCAATGATCACAAGTTACTTAAGTAATACACCATTAAAAGAACTTTCAAAGCCCATTATTAAAAATTTAAAATAGCCCACCTTCCAGTAAGAATGTCTTGTTTAATTTGCAAAAAATACTGGTACCTTAAAAAAAGAGCAAGAGATAGCATTTAGCATTTACTAGAATTACAATATTTAGGGTTTAAAAACTGTATACTTATATTAACTAATAAAATTGAAATATTTAAGTGATCGTTTTTATAATCTACATATTAGCACATGTAAAGATATTTTTAAAATAAGCTTTCATAAATTCATGAATCCCAATCTTTAAAATTCTTTGATAAACAAAATACTGTACTTCAAGTAACTTGTTTCCACTAGCTTCTATTATAAAAATTCAAGATCTTTAAGGGTTATATGACTGAGGGAGATTATGGAAACTGCTCTGAAGATTGGTGTTTGTAGAAATTAGAACTGAAAAACAGAAACCTTGAGTCAGAGACATAGGAGAGCTGACAGTGGCAACGTACTAGAGATCAAGTGGAGAAAGTCATCCTTTCTGCCGAGACAGAACACTAGCTGCAAAGAAAGGCCTATGGTCCTCTTATCATTACGCGCTGCCAGAAGCTGCTAAATGTAGAAAAGCACCTTTCCATTTTCATTTGAGTTAAGAAAGCTCTTTATGATCAGAAACGAAACAAAACAAAAACCTTAAGCTCCCTCCCCTACCATTAGAATTGCCAAGTACCCAACTTCCTTTAAAACCAACAAAAATATAAATTTCTATTAAAAAGAATGCTGAGATTGCTTATAAGATGGTATTGTCTTCCTGTCTCCACTAGTGGGGTAAGCCATTCCCTCAGAGATGTGTCAATGCTTGCAACAAGTCATCTACGCTGTGTAACATTGGCACAAGACCAAATTTTGTGGCTTTAAATGCTTAAACAGGGAATTTTAATACATTATTTTACCCCCCTGAAAAAACTATATATACTCCAAGACTCAAATACCAGGTTTAACAATTTCAGTTGTCTGGCTGATTAAAATTATTAAAGAGCTCCATGACAATATTCAAATTACCAAAAAATGTAATTAAGGATTTCAGAGAATCAGCTTTCACTAAAAAAATTTTTTTAAAGTTGACACAAATATTCAGGTTCACATATTAATGAGGTACATAAACTACCTGTGAAAATTAATATGTAATATTGTAAGTATTACCTACTTATTCAATTTAAGACAATATATTTCTATCTAGCTTACTTGGGTTCATAATTAGAAGTTCCTGGTAGGAACAAATCTTATAGTTAAGATTGAAAAGGCATCTATACTCTTGACATAATATTGTAAATCTTGCAGACACAATACCATGCTCACTTCGGCAGCACATATACTTACACACATAATACCTATGTCTGCTGAATTTTATTTATATACCACCCACTAAGAACTGAAGTGGAAACCAGAATTCAAGTCCTAGCTAAACCAGCTGGTGCTCTTTGGCAAATCACTTAAAATTTGGCTGAGCCTTCGTTTCTGTATTTGTAAAAAAGGAAGGAATATCACTTGTCTAGTATATGTATCCCATGGGCTCTAAATAAGGTGATAAAAAACCAATTTTTAAAGACAATTAAGACTTTTATGATTGACTTATTTCACTTAGCATAATAACTTCTAGTTCCATCCATGTTGTTGCAAATGCCAAGACTTTTAAGATAGATTAATAAAGTCTTAGGTAAATATAGAAATATATGTTTAATCTGTAAAAATAATACAACTTTTCTAATCCAGACAATAACCAATACCATGAGCACTTATGATGTATTGAGTATACTTAAGCACAAGAAAGGTACCAAAGAAATGTCATCTGTAGTGTCATGACTCCTGAGAAAACTCCAATTCTAAGGATGCCAGCACCTGCTAATGCCAAATGACCTGTAGGCTCTACAGGTCCACTCTTTCCTACAACTTATCTAGAATGGAATCTCAAGGTAAGGAGGTGTTGCATGGTTCCTATTTTGTGGGCTTAAACTGTCCTTAAAATTTAGCAACTGTGGCTGAAGGTGTCATATTATTAATCATGACCACTGCATTAAGGCTATCAAGCACTAAAGTTTTAAAGGGGTACTTCTTAACCCTGGCTGCATAACAGAATCACCTGAGAAGCTTGTAATAATGTCTATGCACAGGTCCCATCTGAGACCTAATTAAATCAGAATATCTCAGGGGTATGACCAAGGCACCAGCATATTTTAAAGCTCCCCTAAGTGATTCTAAGCTATAATGAAGGTAGAGATCCGCTAATATACTCTATGGTTATATAATAAAAACTCATTTTACCAAATAACCACCAGTTACAAGCTTCTAGGACATTCTATTATAACAGACTTTTGAAAGAATACATTACTTTTAGTGAAAACAGATAATTCTCTAGACAACAGAGTGAACACAAAGTAATTGCTTTATTACTACCAAACTTGGCTTTACTTTCTTCTACTTCAGGAATATATTATAACTTATCACTGAAATACACTTATTCCTTGATTATGCTTTAAACATAGGCTATAAAAGAATCAACACATTCAAGCTCCAGTAAGAAACTCAAATACGTTATTTTGAGAGAAATAAATTATGAATATGGCTGCAAATGACAATATTTTAATGCTATGCTAACAAACTTTTCATAAATATTAAAAACATTAGAATTCTACTTTTCAATTATTGGTCTTTTAATTACAAATATTTCTTATACATTTAAAACTGTGATTACAAAAATATGTATTATGGAATACTCTGCTACTGCATTTCAGGTTACATTTACCAGGAAGGAGTAAAATGCAATTAAAAATGTTTTATAATTCACAATTTCCATTAATTCACAGTAGATTTCTTGAAGTTAAGCCAAAATTAGGGAAAGTTTTACAATACTAAGAACTATTTATTAAGATAAAAGACTTTATTATTTTAATTATTTAACAACAACAAAATCTGACTGATTAAGAGCTATAATATTAAACTGAAGGTTATTCATATAACACAACTTTGCTTTGCAAGATAAATTCCTTGGAAATATTATTAGTTTTGAATGTCAGGACTGCCCTGGATGAATCCAGGGCCTACATTCCTAAATTCTGTTATAAAAAAGGTAACATCCTGTCCTCAACAAAAACACAGAAAAGGACTCTCAGGAATGTCAATCTAACTTTTCTTACCTGGCCTACTGAAAACCCTATTTTATAAACACCTGAGGATTGGCAGATACAGCTAAATATCTTTTTTTTTTTAAAGATTTTATTTATTCATCTGATACAGAGAGAGAGATTACAAGTAGGCAGAAAGGCAGGCAGAGAGAGAGGAGAGAGGAGGAAGCAGGCTCCCTGCTGAGCAGAGAGCCCGATGTGGCCCTCGATCCCAGGACCCTGGGGTCATGACCTGAGCCGAAGGCAGCGGCTTTAACCCACTGAGCCACCCAGGCGCCCACAGCTAAATATCTTTAATTTATTCTTTTGTTGCTCCACATCACCACAGTATGCTAAACAGTGGCCAACGTAGTAACATCTCACAGCCTATCTACAGGTAGCTTTAGGTACAGATTGCTAATTTAGCACCTAACTTTTAGAGTAATTCTGAATATAATCACTGACCTATATTCTTTTATGAGACTTTTATGGAAGGTCTTATATGCTAATGTTTTACTTAGTCATTAAAAACAAAAACTAACTACTAATTCTGTCTTTCAAGCAATACACAAGATTCAGGTACAGGTACCACATGGTGATATTCCCATTTCTAACTTAAACAGCTCACCTAACATTCATACACTTTCAAAATGCTCATCTGGGTCATTCTTGTGTACACTTTGTCAAGTAGACGTGACAACAAAATTAGATCGTGACTCAAGAGCAGACTTAAAATGGCCAATAAAGTGGTCACTTGAAAGTGTGCTAGTGCAATCCCTGCCGACATCCCTTTAAAAAGGTACCTGCTCACTTGAAACTAATAATAATGTATGTTAATTATACTTTTAAGGAAAATGGTAGGGGTGGAGGAAAAAAATAAAAGACTTTGACTCTTAGCAAAAGGAAACTACAGATTGTATTTTCAGGGGGAAAAAAAGTACCTGTTGACCATTACTCCTGCACATAATGGTTACATTTTTCCAAATTCTGTGTTCTCCTCAATGGAAATAAAAAAAATATATAGAATATGCTTTTACATGAAAAAAAAAAGCAGACACAATTCCCACTATGCAGTATCACTTGGATACAATTATAATATCATCTGATTACCTCAAGTAATTACATCAGTGCTTCTTAACCATTTTTTACAAGTAGAAAAATCTAATTTCATATGGTTCAGGAGGTTGCTTGTGGCTGGATGGGGTGGCCTTGAGGTTCCAATCTCCTAAAGCCCTCCCAGCCATCCAAGAGGGGAGGAAACATGAGATCCATAACCATTCTGTGTGATGGCTGGGAATCTCAGAATTACACACCATGACAATATTTCAACATAAATAACTTCAAAACTTCATAATAATTCTGACAATATTTTCAGGAAAAATATGCTCCATAAACCCACCTTGTGTATTCTTCTTGTAACTTGTTGGGGTCACTTACAAAAAATTTGACTCTAAAGTTCAAACTGTAAGGAGATCCTCCTAGAATTAATAAAAGCAGTTCTAATTAATCAGATTATATTAATCCTTTAACTTTATAAAGTATACTTGTAAAATGTCAAGTAAATATGTATGCTCACTCTTTAGCTGCTTCCTTATTGGTTTGTTTGGATCCAGCCACCTCTGAAAAATAAATAAATAAATAAGACTGATTTTTTTCCTTGAGGAATATATCAATTCTTGCAAATCTGTAACATTTGAAGATCAATGCTAAAAACTGCATTTTGAAAACAGTCTAGGAAAAAATAATTTACAGATATTCATATCAAATATAACAAAATTACACTAGAAAGTATTCAATGTATTTGTGGTAGCTCTAAGTTTTTTATTTGAATTTCCCATGAAATTATACAGTGTGCAATAACCTCTATTCCAAAAAGAAAAATGCTTAATAATAGCAATCTGAAGTGACTTGTTAATTTAACTATATTATGTAATAGTGTGGCAAGTTTTTAAAATCCTTGATATCTTTCATAAAAGTCTAGTTGACCTTATACTCTCCTTCAGACAAAATCTAACTACACATCATGAAAATAGACTCTTGAGAAAGATTTTCTTTTCTTTCTTTCTTTTTTTTTTTTAAAGTAGGCGCCACATCCAGCATGGAGCCTAATGCAGGGCTTGAACTCACGACCCCGAGATTAAGACCTAGCTGAGACCAAGAGTCAGATATTCAACCAACTAAACCACCCAGGACTTCAACTCTGAAGTAAAACTTTCTAACTTCCACCTATTCCTTCAAAAATAAAACTATCTACCCCGGCCCCAAAACAACAACAACAACAACAACAACAACAACAACAACAACCACCACCACCACCACCACCACCACCCCACACTGATTTTATAAGAGATAATTTTAGTCTGCAGAAGGACTGATTTTTAGGTGTGAGAATTTTAAGTAGCCTCAACACTTCTGAATGCCAGTGAAGCTCTGCTTCAGGAAAAGTATAACTAAATTCAGACTTCCAACATGCTTCAGTTAAAAAAATTAAAGAACCCACAATGAGTATTAGATGTGGCAATATTTTCAAAGCACTACATAAATATCAGCTTATATATTATTATGTATAAAACATACTCTTACCACCCATACTTGATTCCATGCAGAGTACATAGATTTTTAGTAAGAAATGGCTAAAAATAATTCATAAATCTTCCCTTTCCACTATCCACAACATCCAACACATCAAATCCAGCTGATTCTACCTTCCAACTATACCTTGAATTTAAAAGTTCTTCTCCATCCACTCTGCCACCATCCTATGTCTGGGACAGCTCTGGCCATAGCCTCTTTATTTTTTTTTTTAAAGATTTATTTATTTTAGAGAGAGTGTGTATGCACATGCACACAAGCGGGGAGAAGCAGAGGGAGGAACGGAGGGAGAGAGTGAGTCTCAAGCAGACTTGGAGCTGAGTGTAGAGCCTAATGAGGGGCTCAATCTCATGACCTAAGATCATAACCTGAGCCCAAACCAAGAGTCAGAAACTTAACCATCTGTGCCACCCAGGTGCCCCTGGCCATAGCCTCTTAACTGCTGTCTCTGCTTTTTTCCTTACCGTGTTCTTCTTCATTCTCTATCCCAAAGCTAGAGTAGTCTTTCACAACATGTCACTTCTTTGCTTAATAGCTTTCGATAATTTCTCAATACAAGGTCCAAAGTCCTTACTAGGGCTTACATGATCACTTCTTACCTCAATGTACTAAACTCCAGACATAATGGCTTCTTGTCTGTTTCTCACAGATGCCATTCTAGGGTCTTCAAGTGAAGGCTTCATTGTGCATACAAGTGTCCTTCTCCAAAATTCCCATGGCTGATTTCTTTTAAGTCTCAGCTTAAATGATACCTCCTCAGAAAGGCCTTCACTGGTCATCACTGATCACCCTGCCAAAAGTATGTCACAAAGCTCCTATTTCCGGGGCACCTGGGTAACTCAGTCATTAAGTGTCTGCCTTTGGCTCAGGTCATGATCCCAGGGTCCTGGGATTGAGCCCCAAGTCAGCCTCCCTGCTCAGTGGGAACCCTGCTTCTCCCTCTCTCTCTCCTACTCCACTTGCTTGTGTTCCCTCTTTCACTGTCTCTCTCTGTCAAATAAATAAATAAAATTTTAAAAAAAAAAAAAGCTCCAACTTCTCTAGTTATTTTCTATAAATAGGCAAGGAATATTAATTTCTCTCATAACATTTCCTTAATCATAATGTTTGTTTTGCCTTTTTATTGCCCATCTCCCATTACAAATCAATAAGAAAAAACCCAATGTTAAAAGAATATAGATAATGGGTAGGAACAGAAAGTTCACAGGAAATATACATAACATTTAAGAAAAAATATTCAATCTTGATCATAATTAGAGAAATATAAAAGTAATCTACATTAGGTTTTCATTTTTCAGTAATAACACAATGGCAAAGATTAAAACTTTTAATGCCATACCACAATGGCTTCAAGAATGTGGAAACAGGTACATATACATAGCTCATGAGAATAAAAATTACACCATCGCACTGTAGGATAACTTGGCAATATTTATCAAAATGTAAAAATGTAAATGACCACAACCCAGCATTATTTTATGTATCAATATTTACTGAGATATATTTCACACAATATAAAATTTACCATCTTAAAATGTATACTTCAATATACTTGAGTAAATTCACTATATTGTATAACCATCAACAGTAAATGTCAGAATACCTGCATCACCCCAAAAAAGAAATCCTATACCTATTAGCAGTCTCAGTACCCCCCACCAACCCATAGCCCCTAGCAACACTAATCTACTTACTGTCTCTATGGATTTTATTATTTTGGACATTTCATATGAACGCAATCATACAACAGGTGGTCTTTTGTGTCTAGCTTCTTTCATTTAGTGCAATGTTTTCAAGGTTCATTCATGCTGTGGCATTTAATAGTACCTCATTCCATTTTATAGCTGCCATTTAGGCCTTTTCTATCTTTCGGCTCTCATGAATTACACCGCTACAAACATTCATGAACAAGTTTTGTCTGAACATCTGACTCAATTCTCTCCAGTGTATGTCTAGGATTGGTATTATTTGCTCAAATGATAACTATATATTTAACTTTTTAAGGAACTGCCAAATATATTTCCATAGTGGGCTGCAATATATTACATTACAACCACCTGTGTAAAAGGGTTCTAATTTCCTTGTATCTTCATCAATACTTGCTGTTGTCTTTTTAATGATACCCGTCCTACTAGATATGAAGTGGTATGTCATTCCTTTTAATCGATAAATTATATTCTACTGTAAGAGATAAATCATACTCTACTGTATAGATACACAACTTGGTTTATCCATTCATCAGATGGTGGACATGAGTGTTTCCACTTTTTAGCTATTACAAAAAATTCTGCTATGAACATCTGAGTACTAACTTTTGTGTGTGGACGTTTTCATGTTTGGGTACCTACTGGGAGCAGGACTGCTTACAGTACCTTTTTTTTATTACATCTTGAAAACAAGTATTCTTGTAAGCCCTCTAATTTTGTTCCTATATAAATGGGCACTAAGATTATATCATTACCTATATTTGTCATATACCATAATCTGCTGTGCCCAAAATAGCTCTGCCAATTGAATTACTGTGCTGTATCTAAGAGTCTTCCATTGTTTCCAACGTGATATACGTGAATTTAAAGTGTAGCATCTTACTAAAAGTGATTAATAACTATCAAGTATTAATAGCTAATAGGGAGGTTCTGGTTCATGATAGCAATGTAGGAGAATTCTAAACTCACCTCCTCCCATGGACACATTGAATCTAAAAACTACATATGGAACTATTTCCTCTGGAAAAAAAAAAACCCAAACTAAGAATGACTTCCTCCTACTGGGTGAAAAAGAAAAAACTCATGTCAAAGTGGTAAGGACAGGCCAAGACACAATCTCACCATAAACCCCACACCCAGCATGGTAACCCACAATCAGGAAGGAACTCACAACCCCATGCTTCTCCCTACAAGCAAAGGGTTTGAACCACACATCTGGCACCCCAACTTTTAAGACCTGCACCTGACAGATGAGCGCCCAAAACCTCCAGCTTTGAAAGTCAACTAGAGCCTGTGACCCCAAGACTCCCAAACTAGAGTAAACTGAGAAACAGTTCTTAAAGGGTTAGTACAAACTCACCTACCCTAGGGCAGAGCAAAGGCAGCTAACTGAAAAGTGCCCAGACTTTCTGCAAGAAAGACTTACTTATCTTAAAACACAGGCCTAAGGAGAAGATATCTAATTTAACACATATCAGGGGGTGCCTACTGAAACACTCTCCAAAGATGGAGGCCAGCAAATACCATCTTTGCACTCCCCCTCTGCCTTACTCTATGTCACTGGTATCTCTTGTATATTCCTTATCTGGCACCCTGATTTTTTCAACTGCTGCCCAGGAAAAATGAAAACCTAATGTAGATTACTTTTATATTACTCTAGATTGCTTGTCTCTGGTGACCAGTGGGGCTAAAGACTGTAGGTCCCACAGGACTCTAACAAATGTATCGAGTTCTTAACCAGTTACCACCCACAGTAGGTACAGCAGAGAGGCAACAGATCGAGGCACCCAATCTTTCTGTGAAGGAGGCCTATTAGCTTTTCTTATAGCTGTAGTCAGAGTAGCAGGCTTCCAATTAAACATTCACCTAGGGGCGCCTGGGTGGCTCAGGCGGTTGAGTGTCTGACTCCTGGTTTCAACTCAGGTCATGATCTCGCAGTCCTGGGATCAAGCCCTGCATTGTGTTTGTGCTCAGCACAGAGTCTTTTTCAGATTCTCTCTCCTTCCCGCTCTGCTTCTCCCCCCGACTTCTGCTCTCTCTTTCTCTCTCTCTCAAATAAATAAATAAAATCTTAAAAAAAAAAGCAACAACAACACACATCTAAAAGCTGACTATAATCCTCTCAAGAGACCTCAGGGGGCAAGTGCTATCTTCAAGTGCTCCCTCTGCTGTGCTCCAGATCACTAGTGTCTCCCAGAGGAAAGCTTATACATATGTCTGGTGACCTAGGTTTTATGTCTGCTGCCCAAGGAATACCCTTTGATCATCTGGTTCTGTTGCCCCGCCCCCCATGGCTTGTGTTCATGGGTCCAGTGGGACTAATAACAAATGGAAAAACAGTTCTTGGTTGGCCACCATCCTCAGTGCAGAATGCAGAGACAGGAGAATGAAACACACCCCAGTCTTTATGTGAAAGAGGTCTATTTGCTTGTGTTGAAGATTTGGCCTTAGGGGCAGGCTTCCAGTTTGGCACACATATAAGAACTTACTTAGGCATTCTCCAGGGAAGGAATATGGTGGGTGCCATCTTTGTACTCTCTTGCCCCACCCAGGTTGTTGGTGTCGCTAGGAAAGGAGCTTGTGTTGGCTGCCCAGAGAACACACCCTTTGATGGTTTGGTTCTGAGAGGCAGAAGGGCTTGGGTTCACAGGTCAAAGGGGGACAGAAGCAAACAAAAAATAGTTCTTAACTGCCTATCACCCCAAGGTTCAGTGTGGAGGGAGCAGACAGAAAAGCCCATTTCCCAGTGTTCTCCTAAAAGAGGCATATTTGCATACTTCAAAAGCAGCTGTGGAGGGTATGGCTTTCCAGTCAGCCAGAATCCAGGTGCTGCCTGAGATGTTCCCCTTTGAGACACTGACAGGTCTTGGCACACTTTTAACTACTGGGAGCCACAAAAAATAAAACCCGCTGCTTGGGAAATCACGAGCTAGGGCAGGGGTAAATGATAAGGTTCACTACAAAGCCATTTCTTTGAGACTGGGAGAGGTGACTGATTTACCCAATGCATAGAAACAAACACGGAAAGTAAAGCAAAATGAAAAATCAGAGGAATACTTCCAAACAAAAGAACAAGAGGAAGCATCAAAAAAAGAGCCTTAATGAAATGAAGTGATTTATTTGATAAAGAGTTCAAAATAATAGTCATAAAGTTGCTCACCAAGCTCAAGAACGGATGAACACAGTGAGAACTTCAACAAAGAGATAGAAAATGTAAGAAAGTACCAAAAGGAAGTCACAGAACTGAAGAACACAAATAGATGAACTTAAACATACATTAAAGGGGTTCAACAACAGACTTAAATGAAGCAGAGGAAAGATCAGTAAATTCAAAGATAAGATAGTAGAATTCACCCATCAGAACAGCAAAAAGAAAAAATACAATGAAAATAAGTACAGACAGCTTAAAGGACTTATGGGACAATATCTAGCCGTTCAGTATTCATATCATAGGGCTCCCAGGAGTAGAAAAGAGAAAGGAGCAGAAAACTTATCTGAAGAAATAATGGCTGAAAGTTATCCTAACCTGGAGAAGGAAATTGACAACCAGATCCAAAAATCTCAAAGAGGTTTTCAGAGGTTTCTAAGTAAGAGGAACTCAAACAGACCCACTGTAAGACATTTTTTCTTCAAGAAAAGAATCGTAAAAGCAGCAAGAAGGAAACAACTTGTTATGTAAAAGGGAAATCCTGTAAGACTGTCAGATAATTTCAGCAGAAACTTTGCAGGCCAGAAGACAATGGCATATTCAAAGTGCTGAATGAATGAAACAAAAAACTGACAAACAAGAATACTCTATATGGCAGAACCACCTTTCAGAATTGAAGGAGTGATCAAGAGTTTTCCAGATAAGCAAAAGTTAAGAGAGTTCATCACCACTGGATAAATGTTAAAGGTACTTCTTTAAACTGAAATGAAAGGGCACTAATTAGTAACAAAAAACCAGAAAAGTGTAAATCTCACTGGTAAAAGTAAATATAGTAAAATTCAGAATAATCTAATGTCATAAAGGTGGTAGATTAATTATTAAGCCGGTATGGAGGTTAAAGGATAAAACTAGTAAAAATAACTATAACCACAATAACTTGTTATTGTGGGACTTGATCTCAGGACCCTGGGATCGTGACCTGAGCCAAAGACAGACGATCTAACCGACTGAGCACCCAGGCACCTGACAGTAGAGGACTTTAATATCTCACTTTTATCAGTGAGCAGATCATCTAGACAGAAAATCAGAAAGAAAATATCAGCCTTAAACAAGAAAGATCAAGTGTTGGTGAGGATGTGAGAAAAAGGAATTCTGTTCCACTGTTAGTGGGAATGTAAACTGCTGCAGCCGTTGTGGAAAACAGTACGGTGTTTCCTTAAAAAATTAAAAACAGAACTTCTATATGGTCCAGCAATTCCACTCTGGTATTTATCCAAAGGAAAAAAAACACTAATTTGAAAAGATATCTGCATTCCTGTGAACACTGAAGCATTACTCTACAATAGCCAAGATATGGAAGCAACCTAAGTGTCCACTGATGGATGAATGGATAAAAAAGATAGGGCGTGTATACATACACACATACATATACACATACGCAAGCACATGTGCGCACACACACACACACAGGAATATTACTGAACCATAAAAAAGAAGGAGATCCTGCCATTTTTGACAACTTGTATGGACTTTTGAGGGTATTACGCTAAATGAATCAGACAGGGGGAAACAAATACAATTATGATCTCATTTACAAGTGGAACCTAAAAACACAAAACCCAAACCCAAACCCTATCAAAATGCTGAACTCTTATACACAGAGATCAGGTAAGTGGCTACCAGAGCTGGCGCATAGGGCAGGCGTGAAATGGTAAAGGGAGCCATACAATACAAATTTTGTATTAATGATAGTTACTATATTGTACATTTGAAAATTGCTAAGAGAACAGATCTTAAAAGTTCATCACAAGGAATAAAAATTGTAACTATATGGGATGAATGTTAACTATACTTATTGTGGTGATCATTTCATAATATTGAATTATTATGTTCTATACCTGAAACTAATATAATGTTACATGTCAATTATATCTAAATAAAAAGAAGAAATAGCTGTTAGGGATAAGTACTTCATCATCAACTCTATCAAATCTTGAAGAAATTTCAATTTAGGCCTGGAGTTCTGTTTATAGTCTTCTCAAAATTAACTGCTCATTCTTTTCCCTTCATAGAGTCTACTGTTAAATCTTCAAAGTGTATCATATTTACAAGTTAATTTTTTATCTTCTAAAATGTAGTATTTAAAAAAACAAGGAGGTTATGTGATTGCCTGATAAAACCTGTTTTATTTGTTGTTGCAATTTCTATTATTATTAATTATTATATTCTATTAATATATTCTATTAATGTTGAAGCATTAATATTGAAGCATTAAGTCTTCTACAGCATCTACTCTATTTATTCTAACAGAACCAATGAGCTTTTTATTGTGACAATTATATTTTTAATTTCCAAAATCTTTCATTGTTCCTTTTGCATGGATACAATATCCTCTCTAATCATGCCAATGTAAATTAGAGTCCTTTTCATTTGTTTATTGATAAATTAATATTTATCAAGTATTTACTATGCTTCAATCATATTCTAAGTTCTTCTCATGTAAAAATTCACTTCATCTCTACATTAACCAAGAATGACACTACTTCTATTTTTATAAACTTTTACAAAATGTTTTATAAATATTTCTATTATTTCTATTTTACATATTTCCCATTTCCATAAGTGTAAAATTTGCTGACTTCAGTGGTTTTCTTTCTGTAGGCTTTCCTCAAATGTTGGTATCTGTTTTGTTGAGTGCTTATTTTTAAGGCTAAAATTCCCTGCAAGCTCCTTTATGAATCTTTCATGTATCTTCCTACTTGTGGAGAAGAGACAGGATGTACAGCTTACTCCAGTAGTTGGTTAAAGACAGATTGTGTTCCCAGTAGGGTATTATAGCTAGCTAGTATCCTAGGCAAAGGGGATTTTTTTTTCATTTCATTAGGTGTCACCAACCCTTTAAGACACTGACTTGCCTCTCTAATTTAAGAACTTACACTTAACGGTAAACTTAGGGGTAAGTACTGCTAATTGTTTACCACACGACCCATGGGTAGGGGAATGAGCTGACGCTTAACGACTAAGCCAGGCGTCCCCACAGTGTTTATAATACATGCTAGTAATATACACTCAGTTTGCCATCTTGCTACAGAAACATTATATTTTTAAAAATAGGATGCTTAAATATTTTTAAATGGAGGATTTCAAAATGCGTGAAAGCTCACCTTTGAAGCAATCCATGGAACAACAGCTCTCTCTCTCATACATACACACAAATAAATGAAACGAAAATGAAAAATGAAATGAAATTAAACAAGAGAGTTAGAGAGGGAACCAGAAATAAGATATCTACTTGAAATTGGATAACAAAGATACTCTGCTTTGCTTTCTGATGCCAGGAGGCTCCAATCTCCCAAAATCTTCAGTTTGCAATTCTATATGCCACTGGCCACACTGTAACCAGGGTGGTTATGTCTAAAATACAAGTCTTATGTAACTTGTATAAATAAATCTTTAGGTGAATATAATCTTACAGATTAAAAAGTATTCCATGGGACACTTGGGTGGCTCAGTCATTAGGCATCTGCCTTTGGCTCAGGTCGTGACCCAGGGGTCTTGGGATCAAGCCCTGTGTCAGGCTCCCTGCTCAGCTGGAAGCCTGCTTCTCCCTCTCCTACTCCCCCTGCTGTGTTCCCTCTCTTGCTGTGTCTCCCTCTGTCAAATAAATAAAATAAAATATTAAGAAAAACAAAAAATAGAAAGTATTCTATGATCTGGCATACCCAAATTTCATATTAGGCCCACTTTCTCCCCTTTCTCTTTATTCCACTGATTTATATTAAAAGTTTCTTTCTGTTCCTCAAATAAAACATTCCTCATTCCTCATTCTGGAACATTACACATGATGCTGATTCTCTCTGAAGCACTTTTCTGCACCCCAAACCTGTCATTCCCTCCTAAAATGGAACAGGGTTAAAAGAGACCAGAAACAAAAAATCCAACATTCAGCAGACTACCAGAGAGGTGTATACAATAGGTAGTAAAAGCCTAACTAAGATATCACAGCAAAACAGATGAAATATAAAATACGAGAGATATACTGAGATATATGAAATAAAAGCAAGCGTTTTAGCAATCATATTGTCCTAAAATGCAGCTTGTTGAAATAAGAGTGATCCTCTATGTGACTTTTCCTATAGTTTCTCAAACCCGATGAATTCAAGAATTTTGAGTGTGTAAATAATCTCCAAAAAAACAGACCAAGCCATTTGGTATGAATTATTTCTTACTTCAGTAATCTTAGTTAGCCTACTGGGTTAGAGCAGTGATTTTCAAAACATGGTTCCTTGGACTAGCAGCATTATTATAAGTGGACTTTTTTTGCAGTGCAAATTATTGAGCTTTGCACTGCAAAAGCAAATAATTCACACCAGATTTCTGAATCAAAAACTCTAGGCATAGGGCCCAGAAATCTGTATTTTAAGAAGTATCCAGGTGGTTCTGATATAAGTTAGGTTTGAAAGCCACAAGGTTAGGGAATATAGAAATAGCAGTAAACAGTAAAAGATCCTAACGACAACACAAAGTATCAGAAGGATGAAACTGTAGAAAGAACAGGTCAACAATAGTTGTTAATCTACTCTTTGTCCCATACTGATGGACACTAAGTCACTTTAGGGACAAAAACCCAGAAAACAAAAAAATAAATGCACATGAATAATATAATTGGAGGGTTCCAATGAATACCATACTGATAAAGGCCAAAAAGGAAGAGCCACCTTTAAGTGCTTATAAAGAAATTATGTATAATGAATTGTAACCACATTATTCATTACTTTGCTCACTCAATAAAAATTCACTGAATACTACTATTAAACCATACATTACACTAAGAGCTAAAGCTGTGATAAATAGGTTTTAATGAAAACAGAAGAAATTTTGAAAAGTCAGAGCTTTTAAGTAATTATGTTTGTTGTTAACATTAATTCATTACTTAGGAAGATTGTAAAGAAAAGGATAACCTCTATGAGTCCGTATTTTTATGTACAAGATCACAATAAAACATTGGTGCCTTTTTTAGTTTATCAATTTTAAGTCCAATTAAATTAATTTCAATGTTTATGTGCCTAAAGAATATTAGCTCTGATCCTCTAAAACTATTATACACACACACGCACGCACACACACATATGTACATACAACACATACATATATACCTAACACATTTGTATACATATACATATATTACAGGGGCACCTGGATGGCTCAGTCAGTTAAGTGTCTGCTTTTCGCTCAGGTCATGATCTCAGGCTCCTGGGGTTGAGCCCCACATCGGGCTCTCTGCTCGGTGGGGAGTCTGCTTCTCCCTCACTCTCTCTCTCTCTGTGTGCTTTCTCTCCTTTTCTTGCTCTCTCTCCAATAAATAAATAAAATCTTTTCAAAAATACATACATATATACAGGTATATATTAACTAAACAAACTGTGAAATGAAAAAAATCTGAACTAAGGACTGACACGTATTAATTCTTATAGAACATAAGATCTTTTGATCTATGCTGGCAATTTTATTGCATGGATACCTCCTCTCCTCAACATGTTCATTTTTTATAAGTCCTGTGCATCTATATATCTTCATCTCTTGAGAAGCAATATTTTATGGTAGGGAGAGTACATGCTTTGGAGTCAGATGCAAGTTCAATTCCTTTCTCAGCTACTTAATTATCTATGTCATCAGATAAGTTTTGTAAGTTTTTCATCCTAAAACCATTTTAATGATACATTCATAAAATTGAGAATTTGGTTTACAAACAAGTCCATAATAGATGTTTTATAAATGTTAACCCCTTACTTCTTTCCCTTTTTCAGAATGGCATCCCTCTGTCAGTCCATCAATTATCCTCAAAGTCTTGATGGTGTATTTTCATACTGACAATAAGAAACAGGACATTACTTATAATATTTGTGCTGTCTACAGGCCCTTCTATGGTATTCTGGCATTTCACAGATTCTTCTGAATATTTATTTTTTTTTAAGATTTTTTATTTATTTATTTGACACAGAGAGAGAGACATTACAAGTAGGCAGAGAGGCAGGCAGACAGAGGAGGAAGCAGGCTCCCTGCTGAGCAGAGAGCCCATGCGGGGCTCCATCCCAGGACCCTGAGATCATGACCTGAGCTGAAGGCAGAGGCTTTAACCCACTGAGTCACCCAGGCGCCACCTCTTTTGAATATTTAAATACTGAAATTGTAATACCGTGGAAAAGACTTGCATGGGGAGCTGTGAGACCCAAGACTAGTTTCATTAATGCCAGCAAGTAACTTGGGCTTTATCCCATTGGATTGGGATAATTTCTCATGAAAAATAGGGTGTTAGACGAGATAATTTCTAAGGCTTCTTCTAAGTCTTTGAAATTTTAATTCTAAATTTTGGGGAAGAATTATTTTAGATCATTAACAATTGGACCCTTGGGCCTAGGAATATATCTCATTTGGGAAGGAAAGCTCAAGATAGAAAAGTAAGACAAAATATGAAAAAGCAGGGGACTGGAAAAAGATCAACCCAGCTAAAAATACCTCTGCTTCCCCATATTCATCATGCTGTAACTGCCTCAGAATAAAAATGTCTTCCTGTATACAAACTTATGTAACAGGATTTCTTATCTCTTATAATATATGCGATTTCAGTATGAGTCCTTCTAGAATATTGTGTCACAAGTGATGGTTTTTCACACTCATGGCAGAAACAATGGTCGTGAGTAGCCACTCTTTCTCCTTTGTTGTCTTATCACTTCTCTGATCAATCTACAGACAGACTTCCAGCTAGAGGGTTGGACCTAGAAGTGGCAGCAAGATAATCTAAGAATTATTTATTTATTAGCTCAGCATTGCACAAAGTGAGGTACAGCTGACACCTCTGGGGAATTTGCCTGGCTCACAATTTATCTTTCTGGGAAATGTTGCACTACTAACATTTCTACTCACTTCCATTTTCACAATTTTTTAAAAAAGATTTTATTTAGGGGCGCCTGGGTGGCTCATTGGGTTAAAGCCTCTGCCTTCAGCTCAGGTCATGATCTCAGGGTCCTGGGATGGAGCCCCACATAGGGCTCTCTACTCGGCAGGGAGCCTGCTTCCCCCTCTCTTTCCGCCTGTCTCTCTGCCTACTTGTAATCTTGTTCTCTCTGTCAAATAAATAAATAAAATCTTAAAAAAAAAGATTTTATTTATTTATTTGACAGAGAGAGACACAGTGAGAGAGGGAACACAAGCAGGGGGAGTGGGTGAGAAAGAGAAGCAGGCTCTCCACCGAGCAGGGAGTCCGATGTGGGGCTCGATCCCAGGACCCTGGGATCATGACCTGAGCCGAAGGCAGATGCCCAATGACTAAGCCACCCAGACACCCCAACATTTGTTTATCAAGAAATAATACTCCTCCTCTAGGCCCCTGTAGAAGCTCCATTCTCTTTGAAGGCTTCAACTTATAGAAGTTTGTTTTTATTTCAGTTCAGTACAAAAGGACTTCTTTGCACTGAGACTAGCTAGCTCTTGCTTTCTTTTATCCATATCATCCTCAGTTTTTCATACAAAACCGGTAAACGATGCCAAGAAATAGTAATATATAACGTCTCATACTTACTTCCTGTTAACCATTCAGAAACCTAGGATTCTGACTATAAGAGAGACAGAACAAGAGATGGAGAGAAACTCCACTTTTCACAGGAGTTACTTTATTTTCCATAGCCATTTTATTAATATGCCCTTACAAACTGATTTTTAAAGCACTGATCTCAATTTTCTAAACTATATTTACAAAAGGTATCTTTCAAAAGAGTCACCTCCTGTACTAATCAAAAGAATACCATATTCTTTTGTAAAAGACCCTATCTGTATGAGCATACAAATTTTCAAAGAATTCAACATTTCTGTTATTCGTCACACACTATCTATTTCTATAATGGGATTTTTTTTCCAACAAAAAGAACCATGATTGCAACTATTAAAGAATTAGTAACAATCTAAGTAACTTAATGCCTAAGAAATGTAGAGCTGTGAAATTTAATCTCTATCTTATTTGGGAGGGTCTCCTTTGAATCCTCCTACTTGGAAAATTTACATTTAACAAATTAAGAATTTTAGTTAGAAACAGATTGCCATGAATGCCACAAAAAACTGATTTTATTTTAACGGAGGCTAATTTATGTAAGACTAAGATACATTAACATTTTAAAATATCTTACTTCAATATTTTAATACTGCATTAATATTTTAACCTTTATGCCCAGTTTTCTTTCAGTCAAGTACCATGAGTTAGATTTACATCTCAGTTGTCTGAGACACATAAATAAAGAAACTGGCACTAGATATATAGACTGACTTATAATTATAAAAACCTTAAGGAAAAAAACTTTACAAATTGAAACATCAAGAAAATGAGGAACAAAGGCAAAAGAATCACCTCTAATCATCCTAATGAAATCCTTTAAAAAAAACCCTCACTAATTAGATTAGTAAACATTATAAATTGGAAAGGACTTTATATTATGAACAGAGAGAAAAACTGAAATGAAACAAAATGCAACAGCTTAAACTTACTGGGTTGTCTGTGGAATCGTCAGCCAACTGTAAACCAAAATAGTCACGCTCAGTCAAATCAAGATGCTTGAAGACTATATCCAACAGAACTTGCCCCTGATCATGTTTCTAGAAGAAAAATAAAAGGAAATCAACACTGGTAGGCAATATACTTTCAGATTTTTGAGCTCCTGAACTTTTGTCCTCTTCTATTAAATTGGCAACTGTTTCCACAACAGTGACTTGATTCGGGATAAAGAGAGTTTGCACGTCACATACTACTTAAAAATCAGTCTGACTTGGGGAGGCTGGCTGGCTAAGTCGGTAGAGTATGCAACTCTTGATCTCTGGGTCATAAGTTTGAGCCCCACACTGAGTGTAGAGATTACTAAAAAAATAAACTAAAAAAACAAAAAAAACAAAAACCAGAGTCTAACTTTAGCTCAGATGACTCAATAATATAATAAATATGATGACATTGGGGTGACTGCCTGGTTGGCTTAGTCAGTTAAGCATCTGACTCTTAATTTTGGCTCAGGTCATGATCTTAGGGTTGTGAGACTGAGTCCCGCTTCAGGCTCTGTGCTGCTGTGGACCCTGATTTAGATTCTTTCTCTCCCTTTCTAACTCTCTCTCCCTCTACTCTCTAAAATAATAATAACAAAGAAGATGCCATTTAGGAAAACCTTTGATTGAAATGGCTTCTGCTTTCACGCTATTATCACAGTATTTTTATAATTTTATATTGTTGCCACATTAACTCACCCATATATCTTTATCATTTGTCTTACTGTTTTTATTCTTCCATTTAAATTATGACTGGACAGTGATACATTCCTGGTATTAACTGTCCTTTGTAGGCTGTTAACAAGATCGTCATAGCAATTTCAAAATTCATACCAATACATGAAAATGTATTAAAAAAAACCTTTTTTGTAAGATTATCTTACCAAGAACTTTTCTTTATGTCTTATTGACCAGACTGGGTCAAAAAGCTGCTTGCAAAATTCATCAGTGGCAGAAAACACGTGCTTCAAAGAGTGCTTCACAATGGTGTCTGTCATTCTAATAACATGTAAGTATTTTTCATATGGACACAACTTACCTCCCCCACCCCTCTCCCATTCTCATTAACTTAGTCCAGGATGACGATCACCACTGCTACTCAACACAGTACTAGAAGCCCTAGCCTCAGCAATGAGACAAGAAGAAGAAATAAAAGGCAACTGAATTGGCAAAGAAATAGTCAAACTCTCATTCTTTGAAGATGATATGATACTTTCTGTGGAAAACCCAAAGACTCCACGCCAAAATGGCTAGAACTCATACAGGAATTCAGTAAAGTCTCAGGATATAAAATCAATGCACAAAAGTCAGTTGCATTTCTATATACCAACAACAAGACAGAAGAAAGAGAAATTAAGGAGTCGATCCCATTTACAATGGCAACCAAAACCATAATATACCTAGGAATAAATCCTAGCAAAGAGGCAAAGAATCTGTACTCAGAAAACTACAGAATACTCATGAAAGAAACTGAGAAAGACACAAAGAAATGGAAAAACATTCCATGCTCATGGATTGGAAGAAGAAATATTGTTAAAACGTCTATGCTACCTAGAGCAATCTACACATTTAATGCAATCCCTATCAAAACACCATCAACTTTTTTCACAGAAATGGAACAAATAATTCTAAAATTTGTGTGAAACTAGAAAAGACCCCAAATAGCTAGAGGAATATTGAAAAAGAAAAGCAGAGCTGGTGGCATCACAATTCCAGACTTCAAGCTCTATTAAAAAGCTGTAATCAAGACAGTATGGTACTGGCACAAAAAATAGACACATAGATCAATGGAACAGAATAGAGAGCCCAGAAATGGACCCTCAACTTCATGGTCAACTGATCTTCAACAAAGCAGGAAAGAATGTCCAATGGAAAAAAAGACAGTCTCTTCAACAAATGGTGTTGGGAAAATTGGACAGCTACATGCAGAAGAATGTAATTGGATCATTTCCTTACACCACACACAAAAATAGACTCAAAATCGATGAAAGACCTAAATGTAAGACAGGAAGCCATCAAAATCCTTGAGGGGAACACAGGCAGCAACCTCTTTGACCTAAGCCACAGCAACTTCTTCCTAGAAACATCACCGAAGGCAAGGGAAGCAAGGGCAAAAATGAACTATTGAGACTTCATTAAGATAAAACACTTTTACACAGCAAAGGAAACAGTCAACAAAACCGAAAGACAACTGACAGAATGGGAGAAGATATTTGCTCATGACATATCAGATAAAGGGCTAGTACGCAAAATCTGTAAAGAACTTAACAAACTCGGGTGCCTGGGTGGCTCAGTGGGTTAAAGCCTCTCTGCCTTCGGCTCAGGTTCCTGGGATCAAAGCCCGCATCGGGCTCCCTGCTCAGTGGGGAGCCTGCTTCCTCCTCTCTCTCTGCCTGCCTCTCTGCCTACTTGTGATCTGTCTCTCTCTCTCTGTCAAGTAAATAAATAAAAATCTTAAAAAAAAAAAAAAACTTAACAAACTCAACAACACCCAAAGAACAAATAATCCAATCAAGAAATGGGCAGAAGACATGAACAGACATTTCTCCAAAGACGACATCCAAATGGCCAACAGACACATGAAAAAGTGCTCAACATCACTCGGCATCAGGGAAATACAAATCAAAACCACAATGAGATACCACCTCACAGTCAGAATGGCTAAAATTAACATGTCAGGAAATGACAGATGTTGCGAGGATGCAGAGTAAGGAGAACCCTCCTACACTGTTGGTGGGAATGCAAGCTTGGTGCAGCCACTCTGGAAAACAGTACGGAGGTTCCTCAAAAAAGTTGAAAATAGAGCTACCCTATGACCCAGCAATTGCACTACTGGGTATTTACCGCAAAGATACAAATGTAGTGAAAAGAAGGGCCATATGCACCCCAATGTTCATAGCAGCAATGTCCACAATAGCCAAACTATGGAAAGAGCCTAGATGCCCAACAGATGAATGGATAAAGAAGAGGTCACACACACACACGACAGAATATTATGCAGCCATCAAAAAATGAAACCTCGCCATTTGCAACGACGTAGATGGAACTAGAGGATATTATGCTAAGTGAAATAAGTCAATCAGAGAAAGACAATTATCATATGATCTCACTGATATGTGGAATCTGAGAAACAAGGCAGAGGATTATAGGAAAAGAGAGGAAAAACACGAAACACGATGAAATCAGAGAGGGACACAAACCATAAGAGACTCTTAATCTCAGGAAACAAACTGAGGGTTGCTGGTGTGGACGAGGGTGGGAGGGATGGATTGGCTGGGTGATGGACACTGGGGAGGGTATGTGCTATGGTGAGCACTGTGAATTATGTAAGACTGATGAATCACAGACCTGTACCCTGAAACAAATAATACATTATATGTTAATAAAAATTAAAAGAGAAAAGAAAAGAAAAGAAAAAGTCCAGGATGGAAATCAAGTGTTAGTCTTTTAAAAAGCTACTAAGGGGAGTCTAGTGTATTCCTCTAGAGACAAGATGGAATAGATCTATTCCTCCTGATATCTCCTGCTAAATGAAACAAAGAAACAAAAAACAGATTAAAAATAAGAAAACTCTGAAAGGTGAAAAGAAAGTCGCAGCCGGCTAAGGAACTCCTTTTTTCTTTCCATTTCTTTTCATTGAGGCAAAATTCACATAATCTAAAACCAACCATTTTGTACAAATTAGTGGCATTCAGTACACTGACAATACTGTGCAATCATCAATTCTATCTAGTTCCAAAATATTTTCATCACACCAAAAAAATACCATACCCATTAAACAGTATCCCTCCCCACCCTCTGGCAACCACTAATGTGCTTCCTATCTTTATGGATTTATCTATTATGGACATTTCATATAAATGGAACCAAACATATTTGTGCCTAGTTTCTTTCACTTAGCATACTATTTTCAAAGTTTATCCATGTTGTATCATGTATCCACCCTTAGTTTCCTTTTTGTAATGGTTAAATAATATTCCATTTTATGGATGTATCAGAATATGTCACTTGATGGCACTTGTATTACTTCTACTTTTTGGGTACTGTGTGAATCATGCTACCAAGAACACTGCTTTCAGTTCTTTTGGGTAGGTACAAAATGGAATTGATGGAGCATATGGAAATTATGTTTAACTTTTTCAGGTACCACCAAACTTCTAACTACAGCAGCTCTAGCAATTTATATTCCCACCAGCAATGTGCAAAATTCCAATTTCTCTAAATCCTTGCCAACATTTGTTATTTTCTATTCTTTTAATTAAAGCCCAGTAAGTATGAAGTAGTACCTCAATGTGGTCTTGATTTGCATTTCCATAAAAACTAATGATATTGAGGATTTTTTTCATGTAGTTATTGGTTATTTGTACATCTTTGGAGAAATGTCTAATCAAGTTCTTTGCCTATTTTCTTTTTTAAGAGTTTTTATTTATTCATTTGACAGAGAGAGAGATCACAAGTAGGCGGATAGGCAGGCAGAGAGAGAAGGGGAAGCAGGCCTGCCCCTGAGCGGAGAGCCTGATGTGGGGCTCGACCCCAGGACCCTGAGATCATGACCTGAGCCGAAGGCAGAGGCTTAACCCACTGAGCCACCCAGGTGCCCTGCCTATTTTATTTTCTTTTGGGGGAAGATGCAGAGGGAGAAAAAGAATCTTAGGCAGGCTCCACGCCCACCATGCAACCCGATGTAGAGGGCTCAATCTCACAACCCTGTGATCATGACCGGAGCCAAAATCAAGAGTCAGACACTTAACTGACTGAGCCACCCAGGTGCCTCTCTGGCCATTTTAAAAACTGCGTTGATAATCATTTGTTGTTGAGTGCTATAAGTTTTTTTATATTCTGGATGCAAATATTTTCTCCCATTTGCAAGTGTCTTGATCATATACTTGGATACACAAAAGTTTTAAATTTTTGTAAAGCCAAATTTATTTACTTATTTTGATGTCATACCTATGAATTAACTGCCAAATCCAAGGTCATGAAAAATTACTTATGTATTTGCTTCTGAAAGTTTTATGGTTTTAGCTTTTAACATGTAGTTCTTTTACCTTTTGGAGCTTATTTTTACATATAGTAGGTATATACCTAGATAGGGGCGCAACTTCATTCTTTTGCACGTGGGTATCTTGTAGTCCAAGCATCATTTGTTGGAGAAACTATTCTTTCCCCACTGAATACATCTTGGTAACTTTGTCAAAAACTTGTTGACCACAAATATATGAATTTATTTCCAAATGTATGGATTATTTTTTTCTCTGAGTCATCAGTTTTGTTTTCATCTCCCACACATCATAGATTTGGTTCTAGAGATTCCTACAACCCAGGAAAGCCAACAGGCACTGAAGAAAACAGGCCAAAAACAAACAAACAAAAAACCCAAAAAAAACTGCTCTCATGGGTTGCCTGGGTGGCTCAATCAGTTAAACATCCAACTCTTAATCTGAGGGTTGTGAGTTCAAGCCCCATGATGGGCTCCATGCCCACAAACTAACAAACAAACCTACTTTCCCTAGTCAAATGACCAGGAAAAGAGGAGTTTCTTTTTTTTTTTTTTAAGATTTTATTTATTTATTTTATTTGAGAGAGAGAGGGAGGGGACAGGGAGAGAGAGAGAGAGAGAGAGAGAGAGAGAGAGAGATCAAGCACACACACATGGCAGGGAAGGGAAGAGGGAGGGGGATTTAATCTCAAGATGACTCTGCAACAAAGGGCTCAATCCCATGACTGAAACCATGATCTGTGTTGAAACCAAGAGTCAGATGGTTAACCAGCTGAGCCACCCAGGTGCTGACCCTACTCCTGCCAAACTCAATGGAAAAAACTGAGCCCATCTCCAGTAGTGCCATGGAAAGCAAGTAGAAAGCCTAGAGTTCCACATGCCTCCTGGTACTAGCTGGGAGCCAGTGGGAAGCCTGGTCTACTTTCTGCCAACCAAAGGCAAGCTGCAAGACACAGTTACTCC
Organism: Ailurus styani; assembly: GCA_002007465.1. Lineage (NCBI taxonomy): Eukaryota > Metazoa > Chordata > Mammalia > Carnivora > Ailuridae > Ailurus > Ailurus styani. The sequence goes on along the minus strand of LNAC01000094.1, from coordinate 2,786,506 downwards.
TTACTGGTAGTATCAGCAGAAACTGAGTATATTGTTGAACTTTCACTTCAGCTTCATGGGAACAGGCAGTGTTTGGCTTCCCTCACTAGTGGAGACAGCAGAATGTAAGAGGGAAGCCTAGACTTCCACTAACACCACCATTCAGCTATAGCACATGGCATCTATCAAACAGGAAAAAAAAAAGGAGGATTTGGGCTATGAATAGGAACAGTTAAGTCTTGAAATAATAGATACCCATGTTGAATTTCATATAAAACTAACCAAAATTAAAAGAGCAAAAGGTTTTAAAACTCAACTACAGCATGGATTACATACCCGGCCTTCAGTCAAGTCTTTGGACAACATATACACAAAGCAGAACGAAACAATAATACAAAGGTTCTGGAAACCAAATTATCATTAGAACCACAACCGACAAAAGCAGGCCAGGACCTATATGCTAACAAGATGACTCCCTGAAAAAACGAAGACTGAATATGATCCAGAGTCTCACAAAATATTGCCCCAAAATGTCTAGAATACTACCTAAAATCATTCATCATACAAAGAACCAGGGAAACCTCAACTAGAGTGAGAAAAAGCAATCAAAAGATGCCAACACTGACATGACTCCAATGTTGGAATTATCTGACAAGGATTTTGAAGCAGCCAACCTAAGAACATTTCAGTGAGCCACTAATGAATGCTGTTAAAAAAAAAAAAGAAAGAAAAAATTGGGCGCCTGGATGGCTCAGGTCATGATCTCAGGGTTCTGGGACTGAGGCCCACATCCGGCTCCCTGCTCAGCAGGGAGCCTGCTTCCTCCTCTCTCTGCTTGCCTCTCTGCCTACTTGTGAACTGATCTCTCTCTGTGTCAAATAAATAAATAAAAATAATCTTAAAAAACAAAAGAAAAAATTAATTAGAATATTTCTGCAAAGAAATATAAGATATAAAAGAACCAAAAGGAGGGGCGCCTGGGTGGCTCAGTCGGTTAAACGTCTGCCTTTGGCTTAGGTCATGATCTCAGGGTCCTGGGATCGAGCCCCATGTTGGGCTCCCTGCTCAGCAGAGAGCCTACTTCTCTGCCCCCTCCCCCACCCTGCTTATGTGCTCACTCTCTATCTCAAATATATTAAAAAAAAAAATCTTCAAAAAAAGAATGAAAAGGAAATTATATAACTGAAAAATATAGTATAGAAATAAAAACTAACTTGATGTGCTCAATAGCATGAATATGAGAAAGAAAACAATCAATGAATTTCAAGACAGATGAATAGAAATTACCCAATGTAAACCAGAAAAAGAAAATAGACTGAAAAAAAGAAAAAGCCAGACCTTCAGGGACACTGAAAGAGATAATGAAAAAAATATAACAGTCTTGTCCCCTAGAGTCCTGAGAAAAGAAAGAGTTCCAGGATAATAAAATATTTAAGAAAATACTAGCTAAAATTGTCACAAATTCGGCAAGAAGTAAAAACGCAAATTCAAGAATCCAACTGAATTCCAAAAAAAATGAATCTAAACAAATACACTGAGACACTCATAATCAAACTACTGAAAACAAAAAGAAAAAAGAGGGGTGCCTGGGTGTCTCAGTCAGTTGGACATCCACCTCTTGGTTTGTGCTCTGGTTGTTACCTTGGGGTCATGGGACTGAGCCCTGCCTGGGGTTCTGTGCTCTACAGACTCTGTCTGTCCCTCTTCCTCTGCTCCTCCCCCGACTTGTTCATGCGAGCTCTCTCTCTAATAAATAAATACATAAATCTTTTAAAAAATAAAAAACAGAAAAAGGAAAAAATCTTAAAAGCAACTAGAAAAAGAATTAGACATTTAGCTATAGGGAGTGACAATTCAAATTAGGATAGAAGGAAGTTGTACATAACATTTTCCAGGTGCTAAAAGAACAATCAACGCAGAATTCTCCATTAAGAGAAAATATGGTATAGGAATGAAGGGTAAATAACAACATTCTCGGAAAAAGAAAAATTCAAGAGAATTTATCACCAACAGACCATCACTCAAGGAATACCTAAAAGTTCTCCAAGCCAGAAAGGAAACAGTAACATGGAGAAACTTAGAAAAACAGCAAAGAAGAAAGAGCAACAGAGTGGAAAAAACTAGGGAAAATATAAAAACCTATGCTTCTCTGTAGGATTAAAGTATATTTGACAGTTAAAAACAAACATTTTAACTTTATTTCACATGCTGCCCAATGTATGTAGAGAAGAAAAATTAAGACAATTATAAAGAGGGGGGGAGGTAAAGGTCCCTAAAGGCAGGTAAGATTTCTATACTTCACTCAAGGTAATAAAATGTTGTGACCCATATATAGTTGATTCTTGAACAACACAGGGGTAAGGAGTAACAACTTCCACCCCTTGTCCACAGTTGAAAACCCAATTCTTGACTCCCTAAAAACTTAACTAGTAATAACTTCCTGGGACTAGAAGCCTTACTGATAACAAAAACGGTCAATTAACACATATTTTATATGTTATATGTATTATACACAGTATTCTTACAATAAAGATAGAAAAAAGAAAATATTAAGTTAAGAAAATCATTTTAAAAAATACATTTATGGTCCTGTACTGTATTTATCTAAAAAATTCTGCATATAAATTGACCCATGCAGTTCAAACCCATGTTGTTCAAATGTCAACTATACTACTGCAATTTGTATATATAAAATAACAAGAGCAATCATCAAAAAAAGCTATGCAAAAATATACTCTCAAAAACACTAAAATAAGAGATTCTAAAAAATGTTAAAATAATCTATTAGAAAGGGAAGAAAAAAAATTTTTTTAAATGTGACAAAAGGGCACCTGGGTGGCTCAGTGGGTTAAAGCCTCTGCCTTTAGCTCAGGTCATGGTCTCAGGGTCCTGGGATCGAGGCCTGCCTTGGGCTCCATGCTCAGCAGGGAGCCTGCTTCCTCCTCTCTCTCTGCCTGCCTCTCAGCCTACTTGTGATCTCTCTCTCCCTCGGTCAAGTAAATAAAAAAATCAATCAATCAATCAATCTATGGAAATCTGATTTTTGACAAGATCAATAAAATTGAGAAACTTCTAGCAAGAGTGGTAAAGGAAAAAAAAAAGAATCCACAAAGTACCAATTATCAAATTAAAAGTAAGGATGTCATTACACACTCCAAAAACATTTACAAGGTAAGTAAATAGAAGAAACATTTGTATACACATACATCTTACAATTGGATGAAATAAACTAATTCCTCAAAAAGCAAAAAACTACTAAGCCGAAGGTAGACGTTTAACTGAGCCACCCAGGTGCTCTGCATAATTATTTTTTAATGAAAATATGCCTTAAAAAAAACAACAACAACACAACAACAACGAAAACCTCTTAAAAACAAACTAAAACACCTCACCTCCCCAAAACTGAAGTGTCCTGGGGCTAATGATTTCACTGGAGAATTCTAATAAACATTTAAATAAGAATTAACAATTCTACTTACAGTGCCTGGATGGCTCAGTGGGTTGAGTGTCCCACTCTTGATTTCAGCTAAGGTCATGGTCTCAGGGTCATGGGATTGAGCCCCACATCTGGCTCCACACTCAGTGTAGAGTCTGCTTGTCTTTCTCCCTCCCCCTGCCTGTATGAGCTCTCGCTCTCAAATAAATAAAGTTGTTTTTTAAAAATCTTATAAAAAAAGGAACAATTCTACTCAGCCTACCACCAGACAATCAACTCACTCTATGAAATCAGTATAAGCAGACATCAAAGCCAAAGTACAAAAAAAGAAAACTATAACCAAATATTCCTTTGGTTTACATGCAAAATTCCTCAACAAAATATTAATAGATGGAATTGAGCAATCCTTAAAGGATTATACACAATGAATAAGTGAGGTCTTCCAGGGATGCAAGGCTGGTTCATTGCTCAAAATCAACCAGGGAATGATGCCCTGAAAGCAGTTCCATTGACCTAGTCCCCAGCAAAACAACTATTGCTAAAGAAAATAACTAAACAAACAAACAAAAATACACACAAACCCCAACAATTTAATGTCTCAGGAAATTGTGGTAAGAACACAAAACAAATGAAACAGCATTCATTTAAAAAAAATTAAAAACTGTACTAAATCTTGGTAAGAACAGGGAGAGTCTGTGGCACTTGAGCCATGATCCATTTTCTCTTCCTCCAGGCCAATACTACGCAAGCTCCATTCCAGTGTGGCCAACAAGATGGGAATCCCTCTATTCTTAGATCCTACTTTCTAGATCCTAGTAAAGGGATACAAAATCACCACAGAAGTGGCAGGCCAACAGCATTTCTCATACATCTCAACTCTGTGTTACAGATTTTTAAACAGAGGATGGTATGGGTCAAAAGCTGGAGGCCTCAATACAGCCCTCACTCACAGGGCAGAAACTAGACTCAATCACAGAAAGTAAAAAATACTGAAGCCATAAAGTAAATGTTTTTGCCCAGGGCCAGAAGAAACAGTAAGGAAACAGCTAATGGAGAATTTTGACGTGTACCAAAATCCCCAGTAGGCAGAACAGTGACTGCCAGAGAAGGCAATAAAAATATATTTGGTAATTGAATAAATGAATGACAAAATGGCCTACAGAAAAAAATTGTTTATATGGCTTTTAAGTCCCTTTGCAAGCCTTCCTGGTTCTTCAGTTTTTCTGACTTCATAAGAGGACCAGTTAAACGACAAAGCATGTGAGAATATCTCTAAAGCACAAGGGATAGTGCATCTGCACAGAAACTAACTTACTGTAAACAGTTCTTTTAAAGACAAAGAAACTGCTCCTAACAGAACTTATCTAGGTTTATCACTAGAACTTTAATAACAACTGCCAGGCAAAGCTGAGATTCCCGTTGGCAGGCCCCACACAAAGATAAATGTGTTAGACGAGTTTATAAGAAAACACCAAGCTGCAGCACTACAAAACCTACGGCAGAGAAAAATCCTTTGGAGGATGGTACAGTAAAATGGAAATAATAAACAGGTCACGTCCTTATTTGGGCAATTAGTATGCACCTTGGGTGAACTTTGTTTCTATCTAGGCCAGTTCCATCAACTCTAGCCTATGGGAATAGTCAAATTCATCTGTGTATTGAGGGAGGAAAGGCTAAATTTAGGCTTCCTGCTTCAACCATAGTAAGTGTAACTGATCCATTACACCCACCAACCTACCCACACATAAATGTGTGTACATGTATCTTCACAGCAGAACAAAAAAAGGATTCCACACTTTAAAATGTCTGAAAACAACTAAATTTGATTATTTCTGAGGTCTCTTATTTCTAAAGATGCTCTCCTGAAGGTGAAAAAGAGGAATATTTTCACATAAGGAAAAAGACAATTATGTAACAGGTAAGCAGGTTGGAACACTGATGGGCGGCAAGAGTTATTTTCATAATGTTTAGATCAAAGGCATATTGCTCTTAGAGGGACTTTGATTATATCCCTGGATGAAGCATACGCCATGGGAAAGGATTTTCTTTAGGAGTCTAAAGTGAGGAGAGGTTCTTAACAGACAACATAAACTTTAAGAGGTAACAAACACACACTGATTTTGACAAGAAATGGAGGTAACTTATTGAGTTTAAATTTAAAATTTAGAAAGGGCTGAAGGTTTCTTTTTTTTTCTTTTTTAAGATTTTATTTATCTATTTCCAGAGAGAGAGTGTGACAGAGAGAGAGCACATGTACAAGCAAGGGGAGCAGCAGAGGGAGAAGCAGTCTATCTGCTGGGCAAGTAACCCAATGTGGGACTCAATCCCAGGACCCTGGGATCATGACCTGAGCTGAAGGCAGATGCTTAACCAAATGAGCCACCTAGGTGTCTCAAGAATTTCTTCATTCTGCCTGGGATGAATTTATAAAACAAGAGGAAGGAAACAAATATTATGGTACTCCAAATGTAAACTATACCTTCTACAGTTAAAAAAAACTGCTTTCTTTTCCTATATAGAAGTCAGAGAAAAGGTTTTGCATAAAGAGAAAGAACCTCAAGAAGTATTATGGCTAGCAAAGTGAGTAATAATTAACAATAGAGATAGCCAACACTTACTAAACACTTGCTATGTCGGACACTATTGTAAGTGAACATGTACTGATTCATTTAATTATCATAACAACTCTATGAGGCAGGGCCTATTAAGACTCCAAGACACAGAAAATAAACACAGATTTCTAAAGACCCCACAGGTAGTAGCAGAACTTATATTCTACCCAAATTATCTAGCCCAAGAACCTATGCTTACAGCCACCATAAAAATACTGTTTTATAGAATTATTTTGCCATTATCAACAATGGAAGACTATACTTAGTCTTCTCATCTGAAAGGAAAATTTTTAAAGCTGAAAATATACAATTGCTTTGTACAACCCATTTAAAAATACCAACTTTCCTCTAGCTCTTTGCAACAAAATCCCTCGAGATGATGGATAAAATGTAATAAACATCCTTTTAATAATACAGCTGGGCTGAAAAGAAGCCTACAGCATGGAGAAAGGAGGAAATAGAAAACTTAAAAGCTGTACTAAGACTGCCATGGAAAGGCTTGTTAAAGAATGAGGAGTTGTGCCGCCTGGATGGCTCAGTTGGTTGAGTGCCTGCCTCTTCAGTTCAGCTTGGATTGTGATTTTGGGGTTGTGGGATTGAGCCCCAGGTCGGCCTCCTCACTCAGCAGTGAGGGAGATTCACTCCCTCTCCCTCTACCCCTTCCCATTCACACACACATGCACATTCTCTCTGGAAAATAAAGATTTTTAAAAAAGAATAAGCAGGCCCCTTCTCCTTCCTATTGGCTGGAATGTGGATTTAGGGGCTGGAGTTGAAGTCCCATCTTGGACCATGAGATGAACTTGTGATGCCACACCCAGGGGACCAAAAAACCCCCAGTAAGATCTGGGGTTGTCTGACATGGTTAACCAGGGTGACTACCCAGACTATTAGGCTCCGTGCCCACCATGGAGGCCAATGTGGGGCTTGAACTCATGACCCTGAGATCAAGACTGAGCTGAAATCAAGTCAGACACTTAGCTGAGTAAGCCACCCAGGTGGTGCTCCCTTTGTTACCGATTTCTAACCTTACTCCTCACTTCACAGGGATGAGGTGTAGCCATGTGTACAGCTCAAGTCTTGCAGTCCCCAGTTTCCACCACAGCCAGGAGTGGCCATATGCCTCAGCTCCGGGCCACAGACCCACTCTCCAGAGAGAATATTATTATTATTTTTTTTATCTCCAACATATACATACAAGGAAACAGGCTCAGGAGCTGAAGGACATGCCTGAGCGGCAGGGCTAGGGCTAAATCCTACCCAAATGGGAAGACAGCAGCACTGCCTTAGGCCTATGTCTGACCCAGACCACTGTATCCTGGGCTGACATTGTGTAGGTGGGGCAGTCTTTGGGGGATACAGACAGAAGGATCCAGCCACCCCTACAGAAAAGAAGTTAGGTTTATTTGCAATAAAAACTGTGGTCTGGAAAAAAAAATAAACTAAAATAGAAAATAAAAAAGAATAAGCAGTCTAAGTTTATCACACACAGGTGAAACGATGAGTAGGACATGGGCTCAAACATGGTAAGAAACAGGACTAAGACTTTCCCATTGAAACTCCAAACTCGGATGGTGGCATTATTAATGAAAGACAGACTAAGGGTGAAAAAATCCTCCCACCAGCCCAAGATGAAATTAAAGAAGTGTTTCTGCCTCTACCTGGAATCCAGATAAAGAGGAAAAGTCTACCCAGAAAATTCACAAACATGAGGCTGCCCTCACATGGGTCTAAAGTTTGAGTTTATACCATTTATTGCTTTTAGATTCCCAAAGGTGAATAATTAGTCCTGGGTAAAAACAAAACATCCCTAACCCAGACTACAGATGATTCCCAGAGATAATGCTTACCTGAAGACAAGGTCACAATCCAAAATTATAAAATACCAATGGAACCAAAAGCAGAAGTCAGGAAAGGTGAATTACATTTCTTTTAAAACTTCAAATAAAAGAACTATAAAAACTATAAACTTAATGAGTAAAATCATTAAAAATATAAAAGGATTTTCTCTAACACAAAGACTTATTATAAAGCTAAAATAATTAAGAAAGTGTGGACTGGCAAAGACAGATGAAGAGATCATGAGTATAGGGGAAAAAGGCCAGAAAACAGACCCACACAAACTTTACTTCCTACAGACTACTACCAAAGGGCACTGGGAAAAGAAGTTCTTTTCTATAAGATGCTAGTGAACCAACCAGATATTCATATGGAAACAATAAAACTTAACCCAAATCAATACTTCACCATACTCCCAAGTTACTTATATATGGTTTGAAAAAATTAAGGACACACAAGCCTCTAACAAGACTGAATAAGAATAACAATAAAAAAATTAAAAACATAACAATAATGCAAAATAGAACCACACAGAGCATATGGACCTAAAACAAGGAAAGGAAATCAGTAAGCTGTTTAAAATCTCACACCTAAAAGGCACATATAGCATTATGAAATCTGTTAAGTTCTAACCTTCAGAGAATACATAATCTTCATTTATCTAAACTATTCCAAAGAATAGAAAAGCAGGGAATGTTACCCAATTACTCTTATGATTCTACTTCAAGAGGGAATAATAACAGTAAAAGAACATATAAAGGCAAATCACATTAATGAATAGAGACACAAAAATCTCAAATAAAATACTAGCAAACTGAATTTGGCATCACGACAAAAAAAGATTCAAAGATTCTGTGGAAGATTTAATATCACAAAAACTATACATATAATTAACAATTTAACATTAACAGAATGAAGGAGAAAAAGCATACAAATACCTCCTTACTCAAAGGGGGAGAAAATAAAATGAAACCACATAAATTTTGCTGTAACAAAACACAAAGAAGGGCATTAGATAAAAGGGGGTCAATTCAAAAAGAAAATACATTAATAAATATTTACTCACCCAACATAGGAGCACCTAAATATATAAAGCAAATACTAACAGACAAAAAGGGAGAAATTGACAATAATACAGTAATAGTAGGGAACTTTACTACCCCACTTACATGGAAAAGACTGATCAACCAGACAGAAAATCAATAAGGAAAGAGTGGCCTTAAAAAACACATTAGACCAGATTAACTCAGTAGATATATACAGAACATTTTATCCAAAAACTGCAAAACATATTCTTTTCAAGTGCACATGGAACATTCTCAAGGATAAATCGTATGTTGGCCCACAAAACAAGTCTCAATAAATTCAAGGAAACTAAAATCATACCAAGCATCTTTTCTAGCCACAACAGTATAAAACTAGAAATCAACTACAAGAAGAAAACAGGAAAAAACACAAACACGTGTAGACTAAACAACACACTACTCAACAAATCATGGGTCAACAAAGAAATCAAAAGAAGAACAAAAAATACCTTGAGACAAATGAAAATGGAAACACAACTTTCAAAAATCCATGGGATGCAGCAAAAACAGTTCTAACAGGAAGGTTGACAGTGATAAAGGCCTACCTAAAGAGAGAAGAAAAATCCTAGATACACAATTTAATCTTACATTTAAATGAACCAGAAAAAGAACAAACAAAGCTCAAAGTTAGCAGAAAGAAGGGAATAGTAAAGATCAGAGCAGAAATAAATGAAACAGGGGCACCTGGATGGCTCAGTCGTTAAGAGTCTGCCTTCCACTTAGGTCATGATCCCAGGGTCCTGGGATCAAGTCCTGCACTGGGCTACCTGCTCAGCGGGAAGCCTGCTTCTCCCTCTCCCTCTGCCCCTACCCCGACTTGTGTGCACTCTCTCGCTGTTTCTCTCTCAAATAAATAAAATCTTGAAAGAAATGAAACAGAGACTTCAAAAAACAACAGAAAAGATCAATAAAACTAACAAGTTCTTTAAAAAAATAATGAATCTCTAACAAGACCCAAGCCAAAAAAAAAAAAGAGAGAGAGAGAGAGAGAGAGAGAGAGCAAGGGCCCAAATATAATCAGAAATGATGAAGTTACAATTGACCCTGCAGAAATACAAAGGATAACAGACTACTACAAACAAGTATATGCCAACAAATTGTAAAACCTAGAAGAAATGGATAAATTCCTAGAAACGATGACTTATAAAGACCAAATCACAAAGAAATAAAAAATCTGAATAGACTAATTGCAAATATTGAAATTAAATCTGTAATTAAAAACTCCTAAAACCCTAATGCCTAGGACCAGATGGTTTCACAGGAGAATTCTACCAAACTTTAAAAAGTGAGTACCTAGCCTTTTAAAAAAAAAATGAAGAGGAAGGAATGCTTCCAAAATCCTTTTACGGAGCCAGATTTCCTAATATTAAAACGAGACAAAGACACCACCAAAACAAACAAAACAAACATGCCCATATCCTTGATGAACATAGATGCAAAAATCCTCAACAGAAGATGTCAGCAAACTGAATTCAACAATATATCACAAGGATCATAACCAGGATGAAGTTATGCTTATGGTTCAGGGATACAAGAATAATTCAACATCTATAAATCATTCAAAGTGATACACCACATCAACAAAGGATGAAAAACATAATGGGCATCTCAGTAGATGCAGAAAAAGCACTTGACAAAATTCAACATCTACTTATGATAAAAAGTCTCAACACTAAGTGAGCATAGAAGAAACATACATAATAAAGGCTACATACGAAAATCCCATGATTAACATCATACTCAATGTTGAAAAGCTGAAAGCTTTTCCTCTAAGATAAGGATTGAGACCAGGATAACCACTCCAATCTGTTACTGAGCTAATATTTTTTTTTAAAAAAGGTAGAAACAACGATCCAAAACAAAGTGAAATCAGGAAGCCTAGCTATTCAAAAATGCTAAAGTCAGTTTCCAGCCCTTATGTTTTCTAGCTTCTACTTCAACCAAAGGATACATACGGGAATCAAAAGTGATACCAGGATCAGTTCAGGTTGGAAATACAAGAGACCCACAAACTTTATATTGGTAAAAGTAAATAACAACAACAATAACAATCATACCATGCAGAATGGCACAGAAAAATATAAGAAATTAAAAAGTAAAAGTACAACTTGCCTACCTGGTCAGAATTCATGCTACAATGTGGTCTGAGAACCCCAAATGAAAAATACAAGATATCCTGGGGTGATGGCGCCCTCAACTCACTGGCAAAGGCACATAAAGGTCTTCTCTTGAAAGAGCAATTTTCAACCAGGACTCAAACAGAGAATGACAGGCAGAGAGGATATAAAATACATGACCTAACTGTATGCTGTCTCCAAGAAATTCCAAATATAAAGATTTGGTAAGCTGAAAGTAAATGCCGGAAAAGATACTGATGTAAACATTAATCAAAAGAAAGGATGAGTGTGCATATTAATATCAGATAAAATAGACTAATGAGAAAAAAAATTTACCAGAGACAAAGCAGATATTTTAGAATGACAAGAGTCAATCCACTACCAGGACACAAAAGTCCTAAATGTGTCTGCAACTAAAACAATCTTGAAAAAGAAAAACAAATGTTGAAATATATTTCTCAACTTCAAAACTTATTATGAAACTATGGAATTAAGACAATGTTGTGTTCATTAAGGGGAGATATTGGAATAGAAAAGAATACAAAATTGAGACTCCAGAAATAAAACTCTTATATTTACCGTGGACTGGTTTGTTACAAGGGTATCAAGACAACTCAAATGGGAATGATTCTGTCCTTTCAAAAAATGGTGTTGGGATCACGTTCTCACACCATACACAAAAATAAACTCAAAATGGATTAAAGAGGGACATCTGGGTGGCTCAGTCGGTTAAGTGTCTGCCTTAGACTCAGATCATGATCCGGGGTTCTGGAGCCTGCTTCTCCCTCCCCCTCTGCCCCACTCCCCACTCCAGCTTACTCTCTCTCAAATAAAAAAAATAAAATCCTTTAAAAAATGGATTAAAGACCTAAATGTGTGACTTGAAACCATAAAAATCCTAACAGAGAGGAAAGGCTGTAATTTCTCTGATATCAGCCATAGCAACGTTTTTCTAGGTATATCTTCTGAGACAAGGAAAACAAAAGCAAAAATAAACTCTTAGGACTACATCAAAATAAGAAGTTTCTGCACAGCAAAGGAAACAACCAACAAAACTAAAGGCAACCTACTGAATGGGAGGCTGTATTTGCAATGACATATCCGATAAAGGGTTAGTATCCAAAGTATTTTAAAAAATGATACAACTCAACAGCCAAAATAATCTAATTAAAATATGGGCAAAGATGTGAATAGGCATTTCTCAAAGAAGAAATACAGATGGCCAACAACATGTGAAAAGATTCTCAACATCACTCATCATCATTTGAATGCAAATCATGGCTAAATTTATTTTTTTTTAAAGATTTTATTTATTTATTTGACAGAGAGAGAGAGAGAGATCAGATCACAAGTAGGCAGAGAGGCAGGCAGAGAGAGAGGAGGAAGCAGGCTCCCTGCTGAGCAGAGAGCCCGATGTGGGCCTCGATCCCAGGACCCTGAGATCATGACCTGAGCCGAAAGCAGAGGCTTTAACCCACTGAGCCACCCAGGCGCCCATCATGGCTAAATTTAAAAAAACTTTCTTGCTCTCTCTCAAAAAAAAAAAAAAAAAAAATACATGCACACCCCTATATTTATTGCCCCATTATTTACATAGCCAAATTATGGAAGCAGTCCAAGTGTCCACTGATAAATGAATGGATAAAGAAGAGGGGATATATATAATATACACACAACATAGTGAAACTACACACACACACACACACACACGAATATTATTCAGCCAGAAAAAGGAATGAAATCTTACCATGTGCAACAACATGTGTGGAGCCAGAGTGTATAATACTAAGTGAAATAAGTCAATCAGAGAAAGACAAATATTGTATGATTTCACTCACATGCAGATTTTAAGAAACAAAACAAATGAGCAAGGGGGAAAAGAAAGAGAGAGAGAGAAACACAAATCAAGAAGCAGACTTTTTTTTTTTTAAGATTTTATTTATTTGACAGAGAGAGACACAGTGAGGGGGAGTGGGAGAGGGAGAAGCAGGCTTTCTGCTGACCAGGGAGCCCAGTGTGGGGCTTGATCCCAGGACTCTGGCAGACGCTTAATGCCTGAGCCACCCTGGCGCCCCAAGAAGCAGACTCTTAATTATAGAGAAAAAACTGATGGGTTACCAGAGGGGAGGTAGATGGGAAGTGAAACAGATGATGGAGATTAAGAGTACACTTATTGTGATGAGCACCGGGAATGTACAGAATTGCCAAATTACTACGTTGTACACCTGAAACTAATTTAACACTATGTTAACTAGACTGATATTAAAATTGAAAACTTAATTTAAAAAATGGCGTTGGGACAACTGGATATCTACATGCAAAAGAACGAAATTCGATGGCGCCTGGGCGGCTCAGTGGGTTAAAGCCTCTGCCTTCAGCTCAGGTCATGATCTCAGGGTCCTAGGATCAAGGCCCGCATCGGGCTCTCTGCTCAGCAGGGAGCCTGCTTCCTCCTCTTTCTCTGCCTGCCTCTCTACCTACTTGTGATCTCTCTGTGTCAAATAAATAAATAAAATCTTAAAAAAAAAAAAAAGAATGAAATTGGATCTTTACCTCTAGCCATATAAAAGGTGAACTCCAAATAGACCATAGGCATAAAATTAATAGTTACCACTATAAAACCCTTGGAAGAAAACGGGAGTAAATCTCTGTGACCATGGTCAAGGAAATGGTATTTTTTTTTACTATTTTTATTTATTTATTTGACAGAGAGAGAGAGAGAGATCACAAGTAGGCAGAGAGGCAGGCAGAGAGAGAGGGGAAAGCAGGCTCCCCGCTGAGCAGAGAGCCCGATGAGGGGCTCGATCCCAGGACCCTGAGATCATGACCTGAGCTGAAGGCAGAGGCGCCACCCACTAAGCCACCCAGGCACCCCGAGGAAATGGAATTTTAGATAAGACACCAAAAGCATGTGACAAAAGAAAAAAATAAATTGTAATTTCATTAAAGATAAAAACTTTTGTGTTACAAAAACAGATACCATTAAGAAAATGAAAAGACAACCCATGGCATGAGAGAAAATATTTGTAATCACATATCCGATGAGTCACATGACTCCAGAATATATGAAGCATTCTTAAAACTCATTGATAAAAAGGCAAATAATTATAACATGAGCATGAAATTTGAATAGACATTTCTACAAAGGAGATATACAAAAGGCCAGTAAACCCATGAAAAGATTAAAAGTTAAAAGACAGGAAAAAGATACAGAAAGCAAATACCAATCATACCTATCAAAGAAACCTGGTAGAAATTCTTACATCAAATAAAATAGATTTTTAAAAACACCGCTAAGTACCAAGAAAATCATTATACTATATGACAATAAAAACTGCAATTTGCCAAAACAATATACCAATTCTTTACTTCTATGCAACAGAGTAGTTCCAAAAATACAGTGTAAGCCACAATAAAAAAACAATTACCACCTCATACCTACTAAAATGGCTATAATTTTTTTTAAAGTGGAAAATAACAAGTGTTCACAAATACATGAAAAAACTGGAGCTCTTAAACACTGGTGGTCAGAATGTGAAATGGTACAGCCATTATAGAAAACAATTTTGCAGTCCCTCAAAAGCAAAAAAAATTATAATGTGATCTGGCATTTACACTCCTGGGTATATACCCCATGGAAACAGGGACTTAAATAGATACTTGCAGGCTAATATTCATTGCAGTTTTATTCACAAGAGGTGGAAGGTGAAAACAACCCAAATGTCCATCAACAGTTGAAGAGATATACAAAATGTGGTATATCTATACAATGGAACATTTTTCAAAAACAAAAAGGAATGAAGTTCTGATACATGGTATAAACACACAAGAGTATTTTTGTACATGCATATATAGTTTTAAATTAATTAGTAGAAGGTAACACCACAATACTACAACACAAGCATCAAAATGGCTGAAATGTAAAAATACCAAGTGTTGTGATGTAATGAGCACTGGGTGTTATATAAGACAGATAAATCACTGAACTCTACCATTGAGAAGCCTATAATACACTACACATTAATTAATTGAATTTAAATGTAAAAAATAAAAATATCAAGTGTTGGTGAGGATGTAGAATACATGTAACTTTCATAAACTGCTGGTGGAAGTGTACATGAAAATATAACCACTCTGGAAAACTGTTTCATAATATCTGACCCAGCCTTTCCACTCTTAAATATTTGCCCAACAGAAGTACACATATATATATACATGAATATATATGTGTGTGTGTGTGTGTGTATTAGAATTGCTTAGAGCTGCAGTATTCATAGCAGCCCCACAGTGCAAACAAACCAAGGGTCCACAAACAATGGATTGGATAAATTTTGGTATACTTGTGCAATGATATCTCACTATTGTTTTGTGGCAAACACACCAAAATAATTTTTAAGAAGTACTAATATCTCTCATGCTTCTGTGGGTTGATAGGCCCAGCTTTGGTTCTTACTTGTGGTTCCAGTTAGATGGCAGCTAATAAATTCATCTGAAGTTTGACAGTACCATGATGTACAAGATGACTCACTCACATTGTTGGCAAATGGCACTTTATGTTGGTGAAAATATCAGCTGGGGCTGTTAAGGGAGAGAACCTACATATATGGCCTCTCCGTACGGTATAGACTTCTCACAGCATGAGAGCTGGATTTGGGGACTGTTCCAAGAGTGTGAATTCTAAGAAACCCAACTAAAAGGTGGAAAGCTTCATATTACTGGTAGTCACAAAGTCTTCTTTACTGCCATGGACAAAAGTGAATCACAAAGACCAGACAAAATTCAGGGGTGAAGAATTCTGCAATAGCGTGAATACTAAGAAGTATAGTTCACTGAGGGGCCACTTTTGGAGACTGGTTACCAGAAATGGAATATTGTACAGAAGGGGGAGTAATATCTAGGTTGAACTATATATGAAACTGTGGACACCAACTTACAAAAACAGCAATTTCAAATTATTTATTCTAATAACAGTAAAAAACAAACAAAACTAATCTATGTCAGTCTGGTAACTGCTCTGGGCAAGTAGTTAAAAGTAACAAAAAGGAAGTACAACAAGAAGGATGCTTCTAACATGTTGGTAATATTCTATATCTTGATCCAATGGTTGGTTTCACAGAAGATTTCACTTTATAATTCATATCAATTATATTTGTAAATCTTACATTTAAGATTTTTTTTTTACGTAGGCTCCATGCGCAACGTGGGGCTTGAACTCACAACCCCAAGATCAAGAGTCGCATGCTCTACTGACTGAACCAGCTAGGTGCCCCAAGATTTTATTTTTATTTTATGTATGTTATACTTCAAATAAAAAGTTAATTCTGCTCCTCATGACTACCAAAACCCTCAATGAAACACGAATTCATACTCATTTAGACTGGGAAAAATTTCTGTTTTACCAAGGAAAAATAGCAAGTAAGTGGCCCAGTGGGAACTCTAATGTATTTTTTTTTCTTTTAAAGATTTTTTATTTATTTGTCAGAGAGAGAGAGAAAGAGAGAATGCGTGCACAAGCAGGGAGAACAGCAGAGGGAGAAGCAGGCTCCCTGCTGAACAAGAAGCCTGATGCTGAACTCGATCCCAGGACCCTGGGATCATGACCTGAGCAGAAGGCAGAAGTTTAACTGACTGAGCCACCCAGGCGTCCCATCTAACGTATTTCTTGATGATGCACACAAAACTTGCAAATTTTACTCTTTGCATAGCAGAAACCCCCTATTTCAAAATTAGTCCCTAAAACATCCCTACTTTCTTTCTTTGCCTTCCTTTAAAGGTGAACTAAAATAGACTTTTTCACAGGGAGATGAGAGATCTGTGCACTAGTCCGTCTTAATTTAGTCCTTCTCATTTATCCAGTCTTATTAATATGCAAATGCACAATCCAAAAATCTACTTAAGAAGAAATGTTTGTGTATGAGGGTGTGCTAAAGGGCAAAACAAAATCTCTTAACTCGTAACTTTCAAAAGTAAGAACACCCAACTGGTAGAAAACTGCAAATAAAGGAAGATTCTTTCAAAAAATAAATGTATTTATCAAAAACTTTTCATTTAACACTAACTTTAGAGCACAGTTTCTCAACCAACTCTGGCACTGAGGACATTTTATGTCAGATAATTCTGGGGGCGGGGCCTGTCCCATGCATTACAGAATGTTTAGCTGCATCCCTGGCTTCTACCCACTAGATGCCAGTAGCTCCTACCAACTGTGACAACCAGAATGTTCTGACATTGCCAAATGTCCCTTGGGGGAGGGGGAGCAGGTACAAAATCAGCCCCATTTGAGAATTATCACTATAGATGTACAAGGGCTCAAAACTTCTTGCTAAAAACAACACTTATAAAACTAGAGATTAGTTTCTCATTCAAATCCAGAAAAACACTAAACAGAAAACCTACTCTGAGTGAGAACATTAAATATAATACAGCTGTGAACTAACATGGATTTTCATTATGTCCCATTTAGTATATGCAATGAATAAGCAGGAAAATGTGCTCTACAAATAATGGCTAATTGCAGAATGCTAATGAGGCCAAGGCAGTCTTCAGTCCCTCCCAACTATGTTTTTCTATAAGGACAGAGATTATATACATCTAAATTATCTTGTGTACTCTTGTAAAACATAGTTTTCTGAGCCCCAAAACAGACCTATGAAATTGAGGTGTGGAGATAGCGATCTGAACTTCTAATAAGCCTTAAGAGCCCACCATTAAATTCCTATACATAAAAAAATATAAGAAAAACAGCACCATGGACTACTTATCTCTAATCTTTCGTGACCACAACTTGTAACATATTTGTAATATGTGTCACTGATCAGAAGAAGATATAGAGAAGGAACACACCAGTCAACTGATAGCAGATGGTGAGGAAGATAAAAGCATCAGTTTGAAGAGTCAGAGGGCCAGGATTTTGGTCTTCATATACCACCCACTTGGCCTGTAGCTATGAGCAAGGCACAAACTCCCTGGGTTTCAACTCTCTGCGAAAAAGATAATTGTCATACCACATTGTTACTGACAAAAAAGAACCAAAAACAGATGAGAAAACTCTAAGGAAATAACACGGCACGATTCTGAATGATTAGTATTATCTGACAGATATAAGTACAAATCTACAACTAAGAAGGGAGCCATACTCAGTAAAATTATCCAACAAAATATTCATTTGGATATGTAAAAGAAATTTGTTTCTAAAGAAACCTATTCTAAATATTATTCAAACAATAAAAAATAAAAGCATAGTCATGAGGTATCTAGGTTAAGCAAGAGAACATATTGAGAAGCAGGAAAGTTTCTACAGATGAGAAGCTGAGAATCAGTCAAGTGTCACTTTATAGAAACAAGTATGAAAGTAGGAAAGATCATACACAACTACCAAAGAAAAACTTGTTCTAGTATAATATAGCTAAGAAAAGATTCATATTAAATTTCTGGTGCAGACCAACATGAAATAAGCACAGTAGAAGCTACTTTTCTCACTGATTACAACTCAAGACTTGAGATAAAAATATATAAAGCAATTATATGAGTAATCCAAAAAAGTAAATTACAGCAGGCAGAGTGGAGAGGCAAAATCGCAACCTGAGGTATGGTGAACTTTCCAGGTTTTCTTTTGTTCCCCTTTCTTTAATTTTCTTTACTTAAACCTTTGACTCAAAGGTGGGTTGAATTAGGGAACTGCACAGTAGGCATGGGGAGCAAAAGAAGACAAAGGAAGGCCAATTTTCTGCTAAGAGAACCAGAGAAGGGGCCCTGTGAACTGAAGAGTGTGTCAGGGGGCGGGGGAGGGGCGGGGAGAACAGACACATTTTTCCTCTCTACCAACTTTGCCCCAGGGACAACTCCAGTTGTGTAATGGCATGGCCATGGTGATGATACCATAGGGACTAAAACTCCCAAGAGAATACCCATCTCTGCAGAGAAGAACAGAAAAAAGAGTTTTTTGAAGAGTAGGGAGTAATCGCTGCTTGTTTGTTTTACACTTCACTTTTCTCTCACCATTATACTCTAAGGCAATCCTACAGCACTGCCCACCACAGAAAGACTGCACTACACAGAAAAGAACCTCAACCTTCTGACCACAGCAATTATGAAAAGTGGCCACCAGAAGCCAGAAAATGTGGAGAAAAGGCTGCAAAGTATAGGAGACTATAAATCAGCATAAGTCCTGGGCTCCTGCTAAAGCTGTGCATGTGCCAAATACACCCAAAGAACCACAGCAGTGACTTGAGAACTGAGCTACAGTGTCAGCCTCAAACTAGACCTCCAATGCTGCAATGCAACGTCAGACCCAAAGATTACAGGCTTTGGAACAGAATTCAAGTTGGAACCAATGTCCCCCAAAATGAGAAGAATTTGAGTATGGGTTAATCTCCCAGTAAAATAACAACAAAATTACTATTATATAATAGGTTTTAACAGGACACAGAATCTCTAAGATTCCAAAATGTCCAGGATACGATAAAAAAATTACCTGGTATACCAGAAACAGAAAAATCTAAATAATTTTCAAGATAAAAGATAGTCAACTGATGAGTACCTTGAGATGATTCAGATGTTGGAATTATCAGGCAAAGACTTTAACATACATAGTACAACCATCCTTCATGAGTAAGAAAAGTGAATACTCTTAAAATGAAAGAATAGACAAATTCAAGGAAAAATTATATACATACACACACACATATATATACCTGGAAAGTCAATTTATAGGTGACGAGTAACATATCTAATCTGAAAGAAAGAGAAAGTTTTTATAAAAAATGAACAGCGACTCAGGACAAAATTTAAATTCCACACTACTAGAGTTCCTGAAGAAGATAAGAAAAACATTTGAGGGCGCCTGGGTGGCTCAGTGGGTTAAAGCCTCTGCCTTCGGCTCAGGTCATGATCTCAGGGTCCTGGGATCGAGGCCCGCATCGGGCTCTCTGCTCAGCAGGGAGCCTACTTCCTCCTCTCTCTGCCTACTTGTAATCTCTCTCTGTCAAATAAATAAAACCTTTAAAAAAAAAAAAGAAAAAAAATATTTGAAAAAAGTAACAACTGAAAAGTATCCTAATTTGTTCCAAGAAATGGATTTAAGGATAAGAAAATCTCAGTTAAATAAAACCAAGGCCAGATCCATCAAAATCAACCTGCTGAAAGATAAACTCAATTTTTTAAAAATTTTAAAGGATGGGCATATTTTTAAAATATGCATTTCATATAGGGAAACAATAAACTGAATGACTGCAGAGTCTGGATCAAAAACTATGAAGTGGGGCACCTGGGCAGCTCAGCTGGTTAAGTGTCTGCCTTCAGCTCAGGTCATAATCCTGGGGTCCTAGGATCAAGCCCCCCATCATGCTCCCTGCTCAGAGGGGAGCCTGCTTCTCCCTCTCCCTCTGTCACTACACCTGCTTGTGTTCTGTCAAATAAATAAAATATTAAAAAAAAAAAAAACTATGGAAGTCACAAAACAGCTAAACTACATACTTAAAGTACTGAGAAAAAAGAGCTATCAACCTAGAAATCTGTATCCATTGAATATATCCTTCAAGTATAAGACAACTCGAAACACTGTCACACAAAGGAAAATTAAGAGAACTTAAGAAATTCTTCATTTAATTGAAAGGAGGGCACCTGGGTGGCTCAGTAGGTTAAAGCCTCTGCCTTCAGCTCAGGTCATGATCTCAGGGTCCTGGGATAGAGGACCACATCAGGCTTCCTGCTCAGCGGGGAGCCTGCTTCCTCCTCTCTCTCTGCCTGCCTCTCTGCCTACTTGTGATCTCTCTCTCTGTCAAATAAATAAATAAATAATCCTAAAAAAAAAAAAAAGAAAAAGAAAGGAAACCACAGGGAAATCTGAAACTTCAAGCAAAAGGAATGGTAAGTATCTGGGTAAATATAAAAAACTATTTTCCCCTACTAAGTCACAGGGGCACCTGGGTGGCTCAGTCAGTTAAGCATCTGCCTTCAGCTCAGATGGTGAGTACGGGGTCCAGACCTGCGTCAGGCTCGCTGCAGAGCGGGAAGTCTGCTTCTCCCTCACCCTCTGCCACTTCCCCTGCTTGTGTGCTCCCTCTCTCTCAAATTAAAAATAAAATAAATAAAATATATAAAATATGCATTACGGTTGAAAGTAAAACTTAAGCATGTTTGGGGAGATTTCCTTCCATATAAAATTAATACGTACGACAAAAATAACCAAAAAAGGTAGAAGGAATAGGGAACTGTATGGATGGAACTTACAGTTTTGTGTCCCATTTATTTATTTTTAAAGATTTTATTTATTTGTCAGAGAGAGAAAGAGAGAGCACGCATGCTCAAGCAGGGGGAGTGGTAGGCAGAGGGAGAAGCAGACTCTCCCTGCTTCCCTATAACAGCAGTTCTGTGTTAGAAGTGAGACACAGTAAGACTTAAGAAGCTAATATCTCAACTAGATGATAAGCTCTGAGGAAGCAGTTTAAGTAGAAGAATGAGGGCTGAGGAGGCAACGTTGTGGTATCTATTTTTTCAACCTTTATTAAACTATAGTTGACAAATGAAATTATATATATTTAAGGAGGACAATGAGATGCTTTGATATATGTACACATTATGGAATGATTAGACTGCAATATTAGATGCTTGATGACAAAGTAAGATGACTCTTGTTTTGGTCTGCCAAATAGCACATAAAAGAGAAATGGGAAGGGGATATCAGGGATAATAAATCAATGATAAAACTTCCAGTGCCAATTCAAAAGTTAAGATTGACCTGATATACATCCTTGAGTTAGTTATCTCTGTAGGATCTAAACCTCTCTGAGCACTCAGACACAGACCAACTAGAGCCAGAGAATTGATGATTGCTGGCCCTCATGATTTTGACTTGGACCCAGTCACCCTCAGATGACTTCTTCCCCCCTTCCACACTATATTCCCCATTGTGCAAGCCCCTTCATGAATATGTGCACACCCTTAGCTTAAAACTTCCTCAATTTTGTTGTTCATGAAAATCTGCTTTGGGAAAGATCCCCAGTGTTCTCCTCTACTTATTCCAAGTAAAACCCTTTCTTTTCCTATCCTTTAGCTTAGTTGCATCTTTTGGTTCAATAGCCACTAAGAGGCAAACCCAGTTTTGGGTAACACTGCCACCTACCTAAAAGCTGACAAGCATGTTAGAGCTCTAAAAGCTTTCCTGGATCATGAAGTGATCTTATGTACATAGCCATGCTCTCAGGGAAGCAAAGGACAAACAGGGAGCCTGACTCCTTCGTAACTGTGAAGTTGTTGTCGCTTTCCTGGACCATCAATCTCTAGAATTCTTTAATGTGAAAGAAAAATGAACTTTAACCTCCTTTAAGTTATGGTTATTTCTAGTTTCTTTTATTAGAAATGTAATTCTGATAAATAGAAGATAGATAAATAGTAGATATAGGGATAGATAAACAGATACACAGATTTAACTAAAAATTATGACAAGAGAATTTGGGCAGGGTGTGGAGATGTAAAATGGACTAAATATTAAATTCTCATCTTGCATAACAGCAAGTCAATATAATGTCCAAAAGAGACTGGGGAAAGAGTGGTAAAAAAATAACAATTAGTCCAAAATAAAAAACATAAACCAGCACAGAAAAATGGGACTAAATGCCTAAAATAAAACTCCAAAGGTATTTGGAAACTAGCACTAAAAGAGCGAGAGTTGATTCCAGCCCCACCAAGCAGGAGCGCACAGCCAGCATCCTGGCCATGGCTGATCAGGAGTGTATGATTATTGCCATCAAACTGGATGGTGTGTAGTGCACCCTGGTGGGTGAGATCATTGAGCACTTCGAGCAGAAGAGGTTCCACGTCATGGCCATGAAAGTCCTAGAGGCTTCTGAGGAACTCCTGAAGCAGCACTACATTGACCTGAGGACCACCCATTCTTCCCAGGGCTGGTGAAGTCCATGAGCCCCAGGCCGGTTGTGGCCATGGTCTCGTGGGACTGACTGTGGTGAAACAAGGCAAGTGATGCTTGGGGAGACCAACTCAGCAGATTCTAAGCCAGGCACCAACTGGGACTTCTGCATTCAAGTCAGCAGGAACAACATTCACAGCAGCAATTCAGTAAAAAGTACAAAGAAAGAAATCAGCCTATGGTTTAAACCTGAAGAACTGGTTAACTAACTACAAGTCTTGTGCTTTTGACTGTGACTGTGAATAAAACGTGACCTAAGCATCAGTCCCCTTTGTCACCACTTGATGTG
This sequence comes from Ailurus styani, assembly GCA_002007465.1. Lineage (NCBI taxonomy): Eukaryota > Metazoa > Chordata > Mammalia > Carnivora > Ailuridae > Ailurus > Ailurus styani. The sequence continues at coordinate 2,763,223 of LNAC01000094.1, read as the reverse complement.
TCCCTAGACATAGCTCTTCATTCCACTGACTTAAAAGTAACAGAATCAATCTTTCTTTTCTAAAACATACCTACCAATAAAGCCTTTGGAAACTGGAAAATAAATAAATAAATAAGAGGGTAGGAGCATGTCATTAAGCTTTCATTATATGCTTTCTTCTTTTGACTTTGAAAAGCTATTTAAAATTGTATGTTACTACTTAAAAATTAATAACCGAAATATTAACTACTGAATAATTTCTACTACAAATTGTAGCACTAACACGAAGAAATTACCTTTTGCAAACAGAAGCCTGGCCTTTGCCCTTTGCTAATGGGAAGTGATCTCTAGAACCTTGGAATGCTCCACTTGACAGGAAGGTCTTTATTTGCCTGGGGCCTCGGTCACCTGACAATCTAACAGTATGATTTATGATGAAGTTTTGGGCCATATCACATTAGTTCTAACCTACAGAGGAATTGGAGACTAAGAATATTAGCCGGACCTCTGGAAGAGGTTAGACATTATGTCAGTCAGGCAGGGAGTATGCGGTCAAGTCCCAGTAAAAATACAAAAGGTTTGGGGAAGACTCCCTGGTTGAAAACAGTCTGTGTTTTGTCACACATGGTGGCAAGAAGAAGGTAACTCTTCTATGACTCCTTGAAGAGGACTTGAAGTTCTTGGTTTTGACTCCTCCTAGACTCTGCCCAATTCATTTCTTCTCTTGGATGATCTTAATCTGTATCCTTTCCCTGTAATAAACTATAACCATGAATATAACAGCTCTCAGTGAGTTCTGCAAATCCTTCTAACAAAACTCAGGGTGGTTTTAGAAATCTCCCAAATGTGCAACTGATGTCAGAAGTCAGGGCAAATGGATGGACACTGCCCCTAAACTCTGCACTTTGGCTGACTCTGGGTAACTAAAGAGGAATGAGAGAAAAAAAGATAAAGGGCAGGAAGGGATATTTCTAAAATGCCTTAATAGAATCCTCGTTGACTGCTTTATATACACTCATTTAATCCTGATAACCTTAATAGGTGATATTATTTCCACCTATATATAAGGAAATTATATATATAAAAGTCAAGTGAGTAAGACAATGCCACAGAGTATTTCATAAGTCCAAGATACAAATCTAGCTTTTTGAATTCCAAGGCCCATGCACTTCTCATTATACTATGCTACCTCCCTACATCACAACTTCATCATTATTTATGGTGCTTAATCTCAATTTTGACATCACTCTGTGTTTAAATAATCTGTGTGGGGTAGTCTATTAGCTACAATCCATGGCCAGACCCAGATAGTTCTTTGTAGAACTAGCACAGTTCCATTCAAGTTTTTTTCTTTTTTAAAAGATTATTTGAAAGAGAAAGAGAGAGGGAGCATGAACAGGGGGAGAAACAGACATGGGAAAGGAGAGGAAGAGAGAAAGAATCTCAAGCAGAGTCCACACTGGGTGCAGAACCTGACACAGGGCTCAATCTCACGACCCTGAAATCATGATCTGAGCCAAAACCAAGAGTCAGATGCTTAACTGACCGAACCACCCAGGTGCCCCTCAAGTTATTCTTGATGAGGAAAAATGAAACTCACTTCACAGTAATTCAAAGTTAAATGATATCAAAAAATATGCAGTGAATCCATTATGTAAATTAACCTACTACTAAACTTAAGTGCCTATTCACTTCCAGATTTAACATGGGGAAAAAATTAAATAACTGCAAAAGAAACAGTGAAAGCACTATCAGCACTGAAATTTATTATAAACAAATCAAAGGAAGCATCAAAAAGAAGTGTCTGCACATTCAGAAAAATGTCTGTCATAACAGTATTACTGATTCATCACATATGACAGCTGTTGCTTTTCTTTGTGGAAACTAAACAAGTTACATTAAAAACTATGTATAGAATGCAGAAGGTGAATGAAAAAGTCATAAAACCAGTTACTAGGAAAATATTTAAGAGGAAAACATTACTATACTGAATTCACAAGTAGGAGAAAAGAATTTTGGGATAAGTGAAGATTTCTGAAAGTAAGCACTTTGCTACACTGTACATACAACTCATGCATTTGGAAGCATAATTATTTTAATTCTTATTTTGGAAAAAGAATGTTAAAGAAGGACAAAGACTCAAGTAAGGCTAAATGGATGCTACCTTTAATACATAACCTAATTTCTAATATATAGATACTAAACTATCTAATTTTGAGTTAGGAGCAACATTCAAAATGGGTACAAAGAAGAGAAGCAAGTTCTTTTCTACAGTATTGTGATCATCAAAGTCCATCTACCAGCCCCGGACAGAGGGTCATACTGGGCACCAAAGGATTCCAGAGGTCTCCAGAGGATTCCTGGTTCCACAGGAGATTCAGAACAAAGAATTACCCAGGGGAAGGGGAGAAGCAGTGGTGTATCAGAGAGGGAGTCATGCAGCTTACCTGTAAGGTAACAAGTACATCTCTATGGTCACCAACACCATTCCAATGAATACTGAAAGCATGTTTGCAAGTTTTAGCACAGAAACAGGGCTGTGACATATATTCTTTCTCAGAGAACAGGACTCAAGTAGCTGAGAAGGGCATGCTATTCAACTTCAGGAAAGACACACAGAGCAAAAGAGAGAAAGTAGACCCCAAGCGAACCACCTAGTTGTATCAAATTACTCATGGTAACCTGTGGTCTAGACAAACAGCCCTTACATTCAGTACAATACAAAAAACAACATGACAGCAAAAACATTTAAATGATTATTCCCTCAAAGAATATGACATAAGGTAATAAAATAGTGTGTTACCAGGTCTGTACTTCATATACACTGTTAGTATGGTAGTTAAGAGATGAACAGCGTGGGTTAAAATAATTAACAATTGTTGTGAAGATGCTGGATATGTAAACAACAAACACAAGATAGTTAAATAATTAAGAGCTATCAGCCAAAGTTTCTCTGATCATAGGTGAGCCCAGACCAACTAGGATTAAGGTGCATCTCAAATGTGGCAGATGACTTGAGTTGAAATCTTCTAAAGAACAAACCCAAAGGGCTTCATCTTTGGAAATCAAGTGCCATTTTATCCCTGTCGCCAAATCAATATATCTCAGACTAACTTGATTTTATAGGGTGCATACATTCACCATTAATATTTACCATTATTAACTGAGATCTGAGTTTTTCTATTTGGCTCAACTAAATATTGGACAAAGAACACAGCCAGCAACATGTTATATATTTCAAATCAAAATCCACTATTATATAATGAGATATATTCTCACATTTTAAAACAATCAGCATTTTCAGTTCTTGTCATGATAGAGTAGCTAATGTCCTGCTATAAACATCTATAAAAGCTGGACCAAATACACAAAAAAACAAAACAAAACAAAAAGCCTATTTGTAGGCTAAGACAATAACCAACAAAGCACCATGATCCTTGATAGAAGAGAACCAAATAAATCAATTCCCATATTCACACTGGCTTTCTCCGTAAGGGCATTTTCCAAATCATGGTGTAGAGAAACAGAGCCCAACCAGTGTGGCAGTGCTGGAAGAGAAGACTTCAATTAATGTTTGGGACTGCTAAGGTAACTGGATGGGGGTAAGGGGAGCAGATTATTAGAGAGGAAAGAGCCAAAAAGAAAAAGTTACAAAACTCTACATAAAAATTCCCCTCTTGAGGGGCACCTTGGTGGCACAGTCAGTTAAGTGTCAGACTCTTGGATTTAGCTCAGGACACAATCTTAGGGTTGTGAGATGGAGACCCATGTCAGGCTCTGAGCTGAGCATGGAGTCTGCTTAGTTTCTCTCTCCCTCTCTCGCAAATAAATAAATCTTTAAAAAAAAATCCCCTCTGGTTCTCATCTGCCTCCTAGGCTGTGTTTGTATAGAGTTAGACTCCTAGAAGCCTAGGAGAGAATAGGTATGGAAGGCTGTTAGCTAAACAAAGATTTCAGAGCTTGCACAGTTCTGAATAAACAAAGTGCAGACTAATCAGAGGAGAAAGACCTTGATGAATGTCAGAGGTGTTTAAGTGAGATCTTAGATAATCCAAGCCCTAGGAATAAAAACAAAGTTGAAACAAACGTATCTCAACAAAGTCGAAAACTGAATTTTACAGAATCAAAGTGACCCACTGGCAATTTAACTGCCTGCCAAAATAAAATGCAATTTTACTTAAAGGAAGATAACAATCCAGAGTTTCTACAACAGGGGTCAGCAGTAAAGAGCCAGAAAGTAAGTATTTTTAGGTTTTGAGGGACATTCTTTTTTTTTTTTTTTTGCCCCAGGAGTACAGATCTGTGAATCACCAGGCTTACACATTTCACGGCACTCACCATAGCACAAACCCTCCCCAATGTCCATATCCCAGTCACCCTATCCCTACCCTCCCACCCCCCCCAGTAACCCTCAGTTTCTTTTGTGAGATTAAGAGTCTCTTATGGGGGCACCTGGGTGGCTCAGTGGGTTAAAGCTTCTGCCTTCAGCTCAGGTCATGATCTCAGGGTCCTGGGATCAAGCCCCACATCGGGCTGCCTGCTCAGCGGGGAGCCTGCTTCCTCCTCTCCCTCTGCCTGCCTCTCTGCCTGCTTGTGATCTCTCTCTCTCTCTGTCAAACAAATAAATAATCTTAAAAAAAAAAGTAAGAGTCTCTTATGGTTTGTCTCCTTCCCAATCCCATCTTGTTCCTTTTTTTCCCTCCCTACCCCCACGACTCCCCGTCTTGCCCCTCAAATTACTCATATCAGAGATCATATGATAATTGTCTTTCTCTGTCTTATTTCACTTAGCATAATGCCATCTAGTTCCATCCACGTTCTTGCAAATGGCAAGATTTCATTTCTTTTGACGGCTGCATAGTATTCCAGTGTATATATATATACCACATCTTCTTTATCCATTCATCTGTTGATGGACACCTAGGTTCTTTCCATAGTTTGGCTATTGTGGACATTGCTGCTATAAACATTTGGGTGCATGTGCTCCTGCAGATGCAGTGGCATTTGTATCTTTAGGGCAAATACCCAGTTCCACTGCACATTCTCTTAAAACAACAAAACCTTTAAAAAAGTAAAAACCATTCTTAGCTCATGGGTCACACAATAGCCACCAGGCTGGATTTGGCCCATGGGCCAGTCTGCTGTCCACTACTCCACATTACACTCACAGTATCCATCATACAATGCAAAATTAGTAGATATGTGAACCAGGAAAAGTGTTTGATAATCAAGAAACAAAACAGTCAAAAGAAACAGACTTAGGAGTGATCTACATACTAGTCTTATGTAAGAGCTTTAAACTAAGACAACATATTAAAGACAAGAGAGTCAGAATACAGAAATTAGACTGAAACAAGATATATTTCACCAGAGAATTACAATCTATGAAAATGATCATACAGATATTCCAGAACTGCAAAATATGTGAAATAAAGGAACTCCTTGAATAGGTTTAAAAGCAAAATAAGCACAGGGAAAAAAACCCCACAGAATTAGCACATGCAAAGACAGGTTAATAGCTACTCAAAGGACAGAAAAAAATTATAAGCAAAACAGAACATATGTTAGATGTGAGATGTAGTCAAACAATCTAAAATATATGTAAATGGAGTACAGAAGGAAATAAGAGAAAATGGGTCAGAAGCAATATCTGAATCAGTGAAAGATGAGAACTTTTCAAATGTTATAAGACATCAACCTACAGATTCAAGGTCAGTAAACAGCAATCAGGATAAACACACACATAAAAAACCATACACACCTATATTACAGACAAGTGACTAAAAATCAAAGAAAGAGAAAAAACTTCAAAACAAAGGAGGAAAGGACCTCTCTCTTGTCCTTTAGAACACAGTAAAAGTGAATGATGACTTCTCAAGAGAAATATGAAAGCCAATGAAGTGGCATCTTTAAACTAACGAAAGAAAAACCTATCAACACAGAATTCTATACTCTGCAAAAATATCCCCCAGAACACGAGGAATAACAAAAGACAAAAAGTGGAAAGAATCTGTCATAAACAGACCTTATTAAAAAAAAAAAAAAAGTTCCTTAGGATGAAGGAAGATGATTCTAGATGGAAGAATGGATATATAAAGAAAGGAATAAATGCAGAGTATAGATATAAAGGCAAATATAACAGATTACTGATTGTTTAAAGCAATAATAACATCTTACAGGGTTTATAACATATGGGGGATGTTAAAATACATAATAGCAAAAAAGTAGGAGGCAGGTAAATGGATTTAAACTGTTTTAAGGTTTTTGTATTTGGGGGGGGAACATGCTAGAAGTATTAAAGGTAGACTTTGATAAGTAAAGACACATTTTGTAATTTCTAAAGTAATCATTAAATGTCTGATATTAAAAGATTACCCCAAAATAGCTAATAGAGGAAATACAACAGAGTAGGAAATACTTAGACGGGCACAAGAGAATCTTCTTTTGTGTATGAGGGAATCTTGTGGTACCTTCCACAGATGTACACATATGCAAAATATTCACTGAGTTTTATACTGAAGACCTATGCACTATACAATATATATAATGCATATTATAACAAAAAACCTGTATATATATATAACTTCCAGGACATTGAGAGACTGATCTGCAGTTACCTTTCTAAACAGAATCCAACATATCTCCCCAAACTTTATGGTTTACAGCTACTTTCACAATTACTTTTTCCCATTATACTGGGCACACAGTAATTACTATCATTAAATGGGTATATGAACAATCCACAATTTTATTTAATTTATTGTACAACTGCCAAGATAATAAATACCTAATTCTCAAAACTAAAAACTTAACAATTGTTTTGTTCTTTACTTTTTAAGAATAAACTGGCATTTTTACAATTTCTGTGTATATGTATTTTTAATCAATACTGCCAGGAAATACACTTGGTGTTGGAAATGATACATAGATGAAAATACATATAAAGCAATTAGCATACTGCTATTTTATGGAATTTTTTTTTTAAAGATTTTATTTATTTATTTGACACACAGAGAGAGATCAGATCACAAGTAGGCAGAGAAGCAGGCAGAGAGAGAGGGGGAGGCAGGCTCCCTGCTGAGCAGAGAGCCCGATGCGGGCCTCGATCCCAGGACCCCGAGATCATGACCTGAGCCGAAAGCAGAGGCTTTAACCCACTGAGCCACCCAGGCGCCCTATTTTATGGAATTTTAATTATAATATTTTTCTAAGAAAACATCTGGAACTACAGAATAGATTAATTCTATTAAATCACAAGCAACAGAAGACAGAAGAATCAACCATTCTAAATGTATGAGTCGGGGGCGTCTGGGTGGCTCAGCTGTTAAGCATCTGCCTTCGGCTCAGGTCATGATCCCTGGGTCCTGGGATGGAGCCATACATCAGGCTCCCTGATTGGCAGGAAGTCTGCTTTCCCTCTCCCACTACCCTTGCTCACCTTCCTGCTCTCACTGTCTCTCTCTCTGTTAAATAAATAAAATCTAAAATAAATAAATAAATTTATGAGTCAGATACATAAATAAGTACTTCACAAATATTCTCATTTTATTCTGAGCATTCTATGCAAGGCAAATATTATTCTCTCTTATCAAATGAAGAATCTAAAACACAAAAAGACCAACTTGTGTATAATCACAAAGCTAGTAAGTCTTCAAACTAAAGACTTACAAATTCATCACTGGATAACTGTCTCGGGAAATGTCTCAGTAGAAGTAAATGTCATTATCAGTAACAAACTTATACATGACAAATGTGCTACAAGGTCTAAGAACTATGTATATACACACCTCATGAAACATAGATTACAGGAAAAAAAGAAATAAGGTAAACTTAACTGTGTATAATTATAAACTGGATTAATAAAGAGTTTTCTAGTGCTTAATACAATATAGTTTAGAAAAAAAATTCTTAAAATGTTTAAAGGTCTATGACATACTACAACATTTGAATTTTCAAACACTACGGTAATTGGCAAAGGGAGAGCTGTTGATTTCATCTTTACTGAGCTGAAAACAGGGAAATCTACGTAGGTGCAAGTCTACACACTCAAGATGAGAGCTCTCCAGTCCCTTTCTCTCACTTAGTTCTAAGAAGACCCAGTAAGGCTCCACAACTCCAGGCAGAAGATAGGAGAATTTCTCTCCAGGGAAAAGAAATACTGAACTAACCAAATACTATAACATAATTATTTTGTTTGGAGGACGTATCTGTGTATGGAGTGGGGTTAAAGAAGTATAAGAGATCTAAAGTCTCATCCTTCAAAGTCAGTATAGAATATGAATAATAAAAAAGTCAGAAAAAAATAGAAATAATATAAGGATGTTTCTAACAACCAGAGTAATAAATATGAGAGAAAAACTAAATATGTTGAATGTATTTTTTTCTAAGGCAGGAATCTGATAGTTTTTGTTATAACATCTTAAAAACTATTTGATTTTTTAAATTATATACATGAGGGACATCTGGGTGGCTCAATCATTAAGCATCTGCCTTCAGCTCAGGTCAAGATCCCAGGGTCCTGGGATCAAGCGCTGCATCGGGCTACCTGCTTGGCAGGAAGCCTGCTTCTCCTTCTCCCATCCCCCTGCTTGTGTTCCGTCTCTCGCTTCTGTCAATTAAATAAATAAATAAAATCTTTTAAGATAAATAAATAAATAAAATTATACACATGAGAGACGCCTGGGTGGCTCAGTCGGTTGAGTGCCCAACCCTTGGTTTTCGATGAGGTCATGATCTCATGGGTCATGGGATGATAGCCCTGAACTGGGTTCTGGGCTCAGCAGGGACTCAGGTTGAAAGATTCTCTTCCTCTGCTCCTCCCCTCACTCACTCTCTCTCTCTCCCGCTAAAATAAATAAATTTTAAAAAATCTTGGGGTGCCTAGTGGTACAGCTGGTTAAGCCTCCAACTCTTGGTTTCAGCTGGGGCCATGATCTCAGGGTCAGTCGTGAGATGGAGCCCCAAGTCAGGCTCAGCATGGAGTCTGCTTGAGATTCTCATTCTGTCTCTGCCCTGCCTTGCTTGTGCGTTCTCTCTCTCAAAAATAAATAAATCTTTAAAAAACTCTTAAACTGTATACATGAATAAACCAATATATGTAAAATGAAAGGCTTCTGAGGGAATCTGAGTGAAACGTAAATGACAGTATTTTTAAAGGAACTAACAAATCAAATTAAAGTAGGGCTGGAAAATGACACTTAATAAAATAATAATTAAAATGCTGACAAGAGGTGCTAACAGACCTTGTCTCTCTCTCTCACACACAACACACACACTTCTGGCTCTGCAATTGCTTTGGTAAGTAACCTAATGACTCAACTTATTTTCTCACATATACAATATATATTGTATCAATCAATAAAATCAATGGAACAATAATCAGGGGAAAAAGTATCCCTAAAATTCTATCCTTTTTTATAGATACAGGACTAGAGAGTGATTACAAATAAAGTAAGGGCACCTGGGTGCCTCAGTCGTTTGGGCATCTGACTCCTGATTTCAGCTCAGGTCATGATCTTAGGGTCAGCAGATCCTGTGCTGGGCATGGAGGCTGCTTAAGATCCTCTCTCAGGGCACCTGGGTGGCTCAGTCAGTTGGGCGTTGGACTGTTGGTTTGGGCTCAGGTCCTGATTTTGGGGTCTTAACATCAGGCCTGTGTTGGCCTCCACTCCACACTGGGCATGAAGCCTGCTTGGGATTCCCTCTCCCTCTCCCCTTGACCCTACCCCCTTACTCATGCTCTCTAAAATAAAACAAAAACAAGTAAGTACGTTTAGCTAAATTCACCATCATCATACTCCTTTAGTTTCCCATCTCAATTCATATTCACCTGCTAATCCTACCTTTGTAACTTGGTTTATACTACTAAACTGGTTAACATATTATTTAACAGACAAAAAAAGTATAAGGTTCAGCCAACTAAATATTCATTAACCCAAATTATCACATAGCTAAAATATGTATTAACTGAATTTCACCTTATTTTAAGAGAAAACAAAATCTATGATTCATGGAATCTTTCATTAATAAAACTGAGGTACTGGTATCATTAAAAATTTATCAGTTATTCTTAAGTACATAAAGATAGATAACAAAGAAAACACTTCAGAGAACAGCTTTGGTACTTTTAAGATAATTTTATTTCCAAAAAGTAAACTGAGGGAGGAGTCCCTGGCAAGCTCAACTGGTAGAGCATGTGACTCTTGATCTCAGAGTCACGAGTTCAAGTCTCATGTTGGGTATGAAGCCCACTTAACACAAAAATTTTTTAAAAAGTAAAAAAGTAAACTGAGGGAAAATTCAATGTGGGCAAAAATAAAAGCCCCGCCCCCCAAAAAAGAAAGAAAAAAAGAAAAGAAATTCCTGAATGCAAAAGCTTTGTTCCCCATCTTTGAACAATGCTATCTGGGAAGCACCTTAGACCTACATACTGAATAATGTGTGCTGAATAATTTCCATTCCACTGATCCTGAATGTGACCTTGTGATAGCACTGACAAACAGAATATGGTGGAAGTGATATTATGTGACTTCCAAAGCCAGATTACAAAAGGCAATATGGCTACAACCTGGGTCCCACTCTCTCTATGGATGCTCACCTTTGGAATACAGCTACTGTGTTGTGAAGAAGCCCAGGGCATATAAATAGATTATAAGATGTGATAGATTATAAGATGTTTAAGCTTCAGCTAAGGTGTCAGATAATAGTCATATGAGTGAATAAACCATCAAATGATTCTAGCCTCCAGCCTTTGAGTCTTCTAGCTGAGGTCCCATACATGGAGGAGAGTACTATATATTTTAAAGTATTTAATATGTTTCCATTAAGTACTTTGTGACTGACAATGAATTCAAGGATATGAGAGAGAAAACACATTTCATAGGCTGGCTACAGTAAAATAAATGGTCATGCCAAAACCATAGTGAAAATGGAACTTCAAACTGAAGCAATGCTAATAGGCTTATCTCAATCCTGTGTATGCAACAGAGAAAGATGAAAAGGAATTAATGAGGTTACATCAACTCCTTCATTACATCATTTTCTCTTAGGGAAATATACAGAAAAGGTTTTGATGAGATGAAAACCAGATGGAAAAAAAAAGCAGACTTTGGCAATAATGAACATTTCATTTGTGGTACAGAAATCTTTCAGGGAAGGGAATGATTCCAACAGCTAAGATGTTACAGATTATTGCTTGGTAATCTCTAGAGGAAACTGAGCAGTTCTCCTTCCCAGTGAATAAAGGGATACTGGTGAAACTAGCAGCAGCACACAGTGGGTATTTCTAAGAGTTAATGGTACTTAGTGGAAACAGAGAACAAATATCAGAGATTTGAACTCCCCTCTTAATGTAAACGGCATGACTAAAAGAGCCATTCACATAGATTAAAATATGAAGCATCTACACAAAAGCTCAAAGCAACTCGGACATTCTGAATGACTTGGGTCCAAATACACAGAGGAATAAATATACTACACATCCAACAGTCAATTTCTCACGCTGTTCCTCTTAAGTCTGTTGATGACCTGAAGTAATGGTAGAAAAAGTTTCTAGTACCATATGATATTTATTATTCTAGTAAAAATGCACTCAGTTGTATTAGAACTGATATTTAAATATATATACAATAAAAGGTCATAAATATCTTAAATATATGTCTCTCTAAAAGAGCAATTAGTACACTGTTTACTATATTGAAAAATACAACATTCCATTATTAACTAAAGTACCCAACAGACAATATTTTGCTAGATGGGAAACACGGCAAATCCATCTGCAGTATTTTGAAACAAATATAAAACTGTAAGTTAAAATGAAAAGTAAATATTAAGAATTATTATTTAAAACCCCCAAAAGAATTTTAATGAGTCAATAACAGGAAAGGAGATTTTCTTGTATCAACTCCTAAAACATGAGTTTCCAGTAATTAAATATTTTTTTATGAAGAATTCCCTTCATTGAATATTATCCCTTGTTGGCAATCTATACTATCTATCTATTAACAGATAACAGGATGCAAAAAAAAAATTAAACCTTAACATCTTGGAAAAGCATATTAGTTAGGTAAGTTAGATAATACCCTTAAGGTACTTCTCTGCAGTCCCTTTTCCAGTGTGAAATGGCCTGGAGTTTCAGTAAAAAAAAAGATAAATTAGCAATCGTGTTATACGTAATACAGAAAATTTTAAGCTTAAGAAACTGGTAAAGAAAGAAGATTAGTATTTTATTTTCCCCAACTTTACTGACATATAATTGACATATGACATCGTGTAAGTTTAAGGTATAGGACAAGATGATTTGATACACACACACACTGTGAAACAATTACCATGATAAAGTTAGTACCTTCGTCACCTCACATATTACCTTTTTGTGTGTGTTCTGAAAACATTTGTAAGATTTATTCCCTTAACAACTTTCAAGTATACAGGACAGTACTATTGACTACAGTCACCATGCTGTCTGTATATTAGATCCCCAGAACTTATTCATAACTGGAAGTTTGTACCGTTTGACCAATGTCTCCATTTCCCCCCACATCCCAACCCCTGGAAACTATCATTTTACTCTCTGTTTCTAAGAGGTCAGCTTTTTTAGCTCCCTTTCAGGAGTAAAGTCAGACAGTATTTCTTTTTCTATGACTTACTTCACTAAGTATAAGCCCATATCCGTCCAGACTGTTATAAATGGCAGGATTTTAGCAGATTAGGATTTTCTATTACTACCCAGGTAACACAGCAGGAAACAGATGAAGGTGCTGTCTTGGAGATACAGAAATGAGAAATGAAGAATCCAGTTTGAACATGGATTACATCCCAGCTTCTATTATTTTCATAATGTTTGATTTTTGAGGGTGATAGTGGTTCTGTGGTAATTTATGAGATTCCTAAGCTGCCGAAGTACTAACTTTCAGAAGGTTCAGAGAAAAGACACAGAAAAAGGAAAATAAAGCAAATGTGCAAAACGTTAACAACGGATTAGCCTAGCTAAAAGGTATGTCGGCATTCATTTTTTTTTTAAGATTTTATTTATTTATTTGAGAGAGAACACATACACGGGGTTGGAAGAGGAAGAAGAGGGAGAAGCAGGCTTCCAGCTGAGCAGTGAGCCTGACACAGAGCTTGATCCCAGAACTTCGGGGATCATGACCTGAGCTGAAGGCAGACATTTAGCCAACTGAGCCACCCGGGTGCCCCTGTGGGTATTCATTATACTATTTTTCCAACTCTTCTGCAGGTTTGAAATTTAAAAAAAAAAAAAAAGGAACACACCCTTGTATACATCAAGACAGACACAAGAATGTTCACAGTAATGTTACTGACAAGAGCCCAAAGTAGAAAAAATTCAAATATACACCAACAGTAAACTGGACAAGAAAATAGTGACCAAAAAAAAAAGAATAAGTAAATTGTAGTGCATTCATACACTTACTATACAGCAATGAAAATGAACCAACAACTGTCAGCATGCCACATGGGTGAAACTTGCAATAAGGTTAAGCAAATGAAGATAAGATACAAATAGGATGAACAAATATTTGTAGAATAAATATTTCAGACAAGACTCAGATAAGATTAAGACTGTCCTTTATCTTTGTTTAGCAAGTTTTATTCACAGACAATACAAGAAAGATTATAAACAAGATGTACAAATTATTTAGAACACCTTTCGAGCACCTCAAGCACATTTATAAAAACCACCCACATACTGCTCCACTAATCATAACGCACTGTTGTTTGTCAACTTCTTGAAAGACCCAGCTTAAATCAGAACTTATACTAGAAGCTTACTAACCTGTACTAAAAAGACTTTCTTCATTGAATAAGGCTTTCAAACTGTACTACAATTAAACAATTTTAGTTTTAAAATACCATCTAAGCTCAGATTTACAACCAGAAATTATTAAAAGAAAAAAGACATAAAATACTTACATTAACTTTGAAAGCTTGTACAGTGTTATCCAGAAGAAGGATGTTGCAAACCACCTCCGTATGCTGTCTGTCTCGGGCCAACTCTGATGCTCGGACATTGTAGGTTCTGCCAGCAGGCAATCGGAAACGTGAGGTCATTACTGTCCACACTCGGTCTAAGTTGAAAAAAAATTCACTAAATAAAAGAATAGTTGAAGATCCGAAGTAGTTTAAAACACCAAGGTTATTATATAATTTTCAACTAACAAGTAAAAAGCAGTTATAACTTTTGAAACACCAATAAAAATTGTATGTATAAAGAAAAGATATTGTATATAATTCATCATTTGAACTAAAATTCAAACTGCTTGGAAGAGCTTTATTTTGAACTGTTCCATTGAGAAGACAATACACAAATTTTTCAGGACGTCATAATCCAATTCAAAATATATAAATTTGGGAGTAGCCAAAAAAGGGGTAGGAGAATATGCCACCTTAGAAAGTTGAACATTACTCACTGATGCAAATATGTAAAAACACTGTAGAATGGAAACAGGAAGGAAGAATGTTTACCTCTAAAGGACCCCTACCTTTACTAAACTTAAGATTTGGGGGAAACAAGGGAGTTTGTTCAATTTTTTAAAATACAATAATACTCTTCATTTTAACTATACTCAAATTTACTTCTAATAGGATTATTATTATTCTTAAGAAAACAAAAACAAAATAGAAAACATAAGGCTACAGATCTTTGCTTCTCAATTTTTTAACCTAAGAGGGAAAAAAATGACACTGTCTATAAAAGAACAGGTAACACACTGATATCTGCAATACCTGATGTTAAAAGGCAATGGGGGGTGGGCAAAGAGGCAATGAAGATACAGCTTTGAAGTTCTGAAAATTATATGAAACACAGAATTACACACCAAAAACATTAGTATTCATGTGGGAGAATAAGCTAAGGATACTTTCAGACATTAAAGAATTCAAAGTTTAAAATCCACAAAACTTCCCTTTTAAAGACAATTAGAGAAAGGAAATGTATTATAAACACAAGTATACAGAATTTTTATTTATTTTTAATTTTTTTTAAAGATTTTATTTATTTATTTGACAGAGAGAGATCACAAGTAGGCAGAGAGGCAGGCAGAGAGGAGGAAGCAGGCTCCCTGCTGAGCAGGGAGCCAAATGCGGGCTTCAATCCCAGGACCCTGAGATTATGACTTGAGCCGAAGGCAGAAGCTTTAAAACACTGAGCCACCCACGTGCCATATACAGAATTTTTAAATATGGGTAAGCAATAAGTAGTAAGAAATGTGAATAATGAGTGAGCAAAAGAGGATAAAAAGAAACACCAATTCAAATCAGTGATATTCAATAACTTCAGTTGACATCACAGACTGTTCATGTCAAAAGGATTAAAGCTAAAAGAAAAAGTCAGTGTTACACAAGTATGAGAACTATATAAGGAAAACAGCTTTAGCAGTTAACAAAGTGGGGCTAGCCTAGTAGGATTCACCAATTAAAAGACAGGGATTGGTGGTTTCTGGTTCCACATGTTAAGAGTTTGCAAGTCTCTACTCCACTTTAACAAGTAAAAAGTAGAACAGACTGGAAAATCACCAAGGCTGCTTGGAGTCATGAGAGAGAGAGAGAGAGAGAGAAAAGACACAGGGCAAACCACTGCACCCAAGACAAAAGAGACAGGCAAATAAATACAAAGGGTCTCAGGTAGGGACTCACAAGCAGAAACTACCAGGGGACCCAGTACCGGAGTAGGAAAATCTGAACTGAAACTGGCGAATTGCAGGAGGCTCAATGTGGTCAATTCTGAAAGTTAAAAACTCCAGGGGGCCCAGTCATTGGAGGACTCCCACAATATGGTGAGATTTACTTCCAGGAATCCAGTAGATTCTCACAGTAAATATGGAGAAAAGTAGCCTTAAGCTTTCTGCAGGGGATGAAACACACACACACACCACCACCACCACCAC